>SJYA01002571.1:56446-347825 GCA_006410615.1 Neotragus moschatus | reverse complement strand
ACACACACACACACACACACACACACACACACACACACACACACATCTTTCTTAAACATATTTTCTAATGGGAAACTGTCCCTCTGTTTTTTCCCTTGAAAACGTATTGATCTCTTGCTGGATACCAGTGTTCAGAGAAACACAATAGTGGAAAAAGGTAGTCTATGGAATGGTGCTAATTTAAGTAACTGGTTCATTTGGGGATTAAATTGATGATATCAACTTCATTAACTGAATCTAGAAACCCAAATGAATATTTATGCATTTGATTTGTTGGAAGCTTACTATTAACTCTGGTACCAATGGATGGAAAGTGAGATACAGAAATGGGGGTGGGAGTGTGTACTGTTAAGATCATGGATGAACACGGTAATGTCTAGGGAGACAGAGGAGGAAGGCCCCACTGCCGGTTTTGCCTCATTTCTTGATGAAAAGCCCAGCTGAAGCAAAGAACAATGGAAGAGAGGGCATGATGGCTGCCATTTACAAACTCTATGTGTCGATTTGGTCCCCAGCATGGGATTCCACACACAGCTGGCAAGACATGAAACTTCAGGCACACTTATGATTATTGTCAGCGCTAACAATCTCCATCTGAGAAAGACACAAAAAGAAAGGGAATCGTAAGTAAAAGAAAACATAGCCATTTTTTTTTCCCCACTTGCATACTTAAAGGCTTATGAATTCTTTCTCAACTCAAGGAAAGAATGAACCATCTTAAACATTATCATCCTGGAAAATCAATGAGTAACTGTCTGAGGGCTAAGAGGCATGGACATGTGATATTATTTGATAAAAATTTCCTGAAGTCTGCATTCAGGAATGTGACAGTCCCACATAGATCCTAGGCAGCTGTCATACTGTATAACTTTATATAAAACCAGATATGAAGCTTGTCCAACTAACTCATCAGTGATTATCATGTTGAGATAGTAATGTCTTCACCAAGGGTGCTATCTCTTTTGTCTGTTGACCGAACCTCAGCCACCATTCCTGGTCCTCAATGGCAAAAGGGGACATCAAAGAGAGGCAAGTGGAGTGGAGGGGTGGGGAGTAGAAAATTGAGGGTTCAGAAAAAAAGCTCTTGAAAAGGATAGTCACTGAGAAGGTGACTTGCAGGCTAACTTTTGGAGCATGGGTTTTACCCACTACGAAGATGTGTTCAGGGCTTCCCAGGTGGCTCAGTGGTAAAGAATCTGCCTGCCAATGCAGGAAATGTGGGTTTGATCCCTGGGTGAGGAAGATCCCCTGGAGAAGGAAATGGCAACCCACTCCAGGTATTCTTGACAGGGAAATCTCATGGACAGAGGAGACTGGCAGGGTACAGTCCATAGAGTTGCAAAAGAGCCAGACATGACTTAATGACTAAACAGCAACAACAAGATGTGGATAAGTACAGAAGAATTTTATTCAGGGAGTGATGAATAGATACATGTTAGAATCACTCCAATATCCACTGAAGCACAGAATAGAGGGTAGGGGTGATGATGGGGGTTCTGGTGACAGTAGGTCTTGGTATGCTTTCCTATGTTTGAATAAGAACGTAGCTTCTGGAGAGGGTCTTCCCTGGTGCCTCAGTGGGCAAAGAATCTGCCTGCAATGTGTGAGCCACAGGTTCCGTCCTTGCGTCGGAAAGATCCCGTGGGAGAGGGCATGACAACCCATCCCAGTATTTTTGCCTGGAGACTCCCCATGGACAGAGGAGCCTGGTGGGCTACAGTCGATGGAGTTGCAAAGAGTTGGACATGACTGAAGTGGCTTAGCATGGCACAGCACAGCTTCTGGAGAATGTGCAAGTCCTTGTTTAAAGTCCAGTCTGTTTTGCTCTAGTGAGGGCTTCTAGGACCCAAATGAACTCACAGGCAATTTGCTAATGAAAGAATAAGGTCAGTACTGAACCCGGTTTTGGCACCTTCCCGAATGGCTGACGCCCCCGCACCCCCCGCATTCCTCGTACCCAACCAGCAAGGACTCTTGCTGGCTTGGGCTGCTACGTGGTTTCCAACTAGCTGTCTGTCTCCCCTGAATGTGATGGGCAGGTTTGGGGGCAGCTGCCCGACCTGCCCAACAGGACCCCGCTGGTACCTGGGCTGGTGGGGAGGGGGGAGGTGTGACACAGCCCAGAAAGTAGCAGAATTCATGCAGCTTGAAGTCAGCTTTACAGAAGAAGGAGACCGAGAGAAGCAGGCAGAGACGCTGCCTCCCATCCCCCACCTGCCATCTTTCCTGTGATGCTGCGGTTCCCGATGACCCGGAGTCAAGGTGACGCTGTGGCCATCTCGGTAACAGCCTTCCATTTGTTCCGTCCTTCCTGGGTTCATTCTGCTTTTCCTTTCATTCACGCGAGCCTCCACAGAATGAGCGTTGCCTCAGGGCTCTGTTTTCCAGGGAAGTCAGCCAGAATAACAGCAGCAAAATGACCCGGATGTCATTTTGGTTCCGAGGTGGGTTTTCCTTCACAAGGGAAGCCAGCATAGGTAAGGGGAGTGAAATTAGAGCTTCCAACAGGAGAGCTTTTAGCTCAGTTGCTGCTCAAGCAGCAAGAGCCCTTTGACTGCATTTTGAGAGAACTGAGATGAATAACCCTGTCTGGGGCTCCCTCCTTCAAGAGGTGCTGGCGAGCGGCCGGTGGCTCTGGGCTGGGTCAGTTGCCACACCTCCTGGGCTCATCCGGTGAGCCCTCCAGCTCAGCACCCCCTTCCCATCTGCTCTGTGTACATCTCCAGCTCAACTCTAGTTAGCAACCTGCTAGCGTTTTCTCCATGTTGTTGTTGTTGCATTTTAAACAGGCTGAACTGCCTGTTTGCTCTGTCCCAGTTTTGTTGTTGTTTTTGTTGTTTTTCAGTCGCTAAATCATGTTCGATTCTTTGTGACCCCATGGATTGCAGCACACCAGACTCCTCTGTCCTCCACTGACTCAGAGTTGGCTTAAACTCATGTCCATTTGGTTGGAGGTGTTATCTCATCATCTCATCCTCTGTTGCCCTAGTCTCCTTTTGCCCCCAATCTCATTGTTTTTTTTTTGGTAAGGACTTAGGTTACAAAGCTGCATAGGTTTGGTGTGGTCTGCCCAACCCTATTCTTCTCATAAACTGTCAGTTTAGTGCCTGATTTTTGAGAAGGTGAGGGTGTGTTCAGGTATGCTTATGTTGCAATCCAGCAGAAGTGTCCTTGTCTCTTTGCAAGTAAACAGGAAGCAAAGACTTGTTGAGTAAAATACATTTAAAATATTTCTCGGGTTATGGAAAGTGACTTATTCAACTTTTTTAACCTTTCTGTTTATGTCAGGGAAGATTTAAAGCTCTCACCTTGTAGCTGATTAAAAAAAAAATGGTTTGTCCACATTTGAATTGGTTCTCATGAGGTGGATGAACCCAGAGCCTATTACACAGAGTGAAGTGAGAAAGAGAAAAAGAAATATCGTCTGTTAACATGTATACATGGAATCTAGAAAGATGGTACTGATGAACCTGTTTGCAAGGCAGCAATGGAGACGCAGACTTGAGAACAGACTAGCGGACATAGTCGGGGACGAAGGTATGACTTGAGAGAGTAGCAGAACTGGATGCATTACCATATGTAAAGTCGATAGCCAGTGGGAGTTTGCTCTCTGAGGCATGGAGCAAACCAGCGCTCTGACTACCTAGAGGGCTGGGATGGGGTGGGTGGTGGGAGGGAGGTTCAAGAGGGAGGGGACATATGTATACCTGGGGCTGATTCATGCTGATATCAGCATGGCAGAAACCAACACAATATTGTAAAGCAATTATCCTCCAATTAAAAATACATAAAAAATTAAAAGTGCCCCCCAAAATAGAAGTTCTCCATGGCAACGGTGTATCTCTGGATAACGGGGCTGAGCATCTTTGCCCCTCGCTGTGCCCTGGGATGCTGGACTTCAGTGGGTTACATCAATTGTCGCTTTCCTGCCATCTGGCTCCCTGTTGGGTCCAGCCAGTGGGACGCAAATGAAGGGAAAGGTAGGTGGGGGAAGGGTGAGGTGGGGTGCCCACAGTTTTGTTAATGTTCTAGGTTTGTGGGTGCCACCTAGTTCTTGCTGTGATCCTGATGGCTAGACAACTGTCTTTGAAGGTTTGTGTATTTGCCAACCTTCAGTAGGTGAATGAATAAAGCAACTCATTAACTCTTTGCTATGTTCATCCTTGACTAATAAGAAATTCATAAGAAATAGGAGAGGGAGATATTTCACTATGTCTTTAAATAAGAGTGAAGAGCATCTCCTCTTTGGCAAATGAATATCTGGAAAAAAATGACACTAAAAAATACATTTGGAAAGTGTCATTTTGCACATGATTCCATCTGTCTTTTGATGATTCAGAGGTATTTCAGTAGACAGCAGTGTCTCAAGAGCCATAGTCACGTAACAATTATAGTAGTACTAAAGATGTATGGAAATTCTGGTTACTAGAAAACCAGAGGGTAGGGTCTTCTATACTTTGGGTAAAATAATCCAGTGTCTACTATAAAAATTCCCTGTGAACACTGCTAAGTTAGAAATAAAATGGAAGTGCAGGAAAAGGACTCCACAACAGGTTTTCCTCTTTTTAAATAATACCAGAAATATTTGTTGATTCTCTCCCACTTTCCAGACACCATTAAGGTGTGTTTATCAAATTTCCTTTCATCTCCAGGGCAGCCCAACAAATTGGGTTCTATTATCTCTGTTTTATAGATGAGGAAACAGGCTCAGAAGAATTCAGTTATCAGTCCCAGATCACACACCTGGGAAGGGCAAAACCTGAATTAGAAGCCAGGTCTGTTTGATTCCAAAGTCCAAACTCTTGCACTAGACCAACTGTCATTTCAAGGAATGGGAATTTGAGAATTCACTTCTTGGCTTCTCTGAGCTTTCATGGAGAAGTTCAACCCAGCTGGAGATGGCAACCAGTGCCTTTCCTTCTTTGTTTTTTCCTCCTCGGCAGAACGGATTCTTATGATTCAGGCCTTGTGGTGTGTCATTACCCGCTGCAACAGCATAATGCACCAACATTAGTCAGCAAGACAATCCTTCATGGTAATAGCAGCAGTCACTGGGCTGGGAGACCCTACAGTTGAACTTTTCACCTGAGGAAATGTTAGCCTTTTTTTTTTTAAGGCAATCACTTACAATGCTGTGTATTAAATCATAGCATTTCAGAGCTGGAAGGGAATGCTTATAATGACATCAATAATTTTTACTTACTCCTGAAACCCCATCTGAAAATGTAGACTACGCTTGGCAGGCAAGAGAAAAACAGCGATCTTTATTTTTCATGTCCCATAAACAAGGCAACAAACTCTGTGTGAGAAGGTAAAATAAAGGCTTATTTTTCAACATTTTACATCCCTCAGACTTCTATCTGAGTGTGTGTTAGATTCTGGAGGGTAACTCAGACCTGCAAAGTTAATTTGGGCTTGCTGAGTGGCCGTGGCAGGCCGTGGGGGTGAGCCTGGCAGGAGCTGTGTTGGCGGGCATCCATCCACACGTCCCTTGCTTGGAGCCTGCTGTGGGTTGGCCAGCCAGAGGCAGCAGAGGTTTTGAGAGCAACGGCGCTGAAGAGAGACTGCCTGGGTTCCCGTCCTGACCCTCTCAGTGCCTCAGTTTCTATTTTTGTCAATACAAGCACGTGTACCTGAGGGGTTGCGTTCCTCCTTGAGTCACATAGGTGAGGAACCCAGATCAGTCCTGGGCACTGGGTTAAACCGTAGATGTGTTAGTGACCATGATTACAAGTCTCAGTTTTCAGAGGCTCAGAGAAGTGAATCAATTCGTCTAAGACCACACAGCTAGCAAAACTCCACGGACAGAAGAGCCTGGTGGGCTACGGTCTATGGAGGGGTCGCAAAGAATTGGACATGACTGAGCACACGCATGTGCTCACACACACACACACACACACACACAACACAGCTAGAAAGGGGATGAATTGGGACCAGACCCAGGTCTCCCGAAATCCATAGCTCATCCCTCTGTCCTGGGCAGAGAAGAGTGACCGGGGAGAGCTGCTGTAAAAACTAAAGATACTCAGTTGATGTCCTTGGGCTGATGCTTTGTGTCTTAAGGAGGCAATACTCTCAAGGGGCAAACCCAGTGGCTGCCAGGGCAGGTGGATGGCGTGGAGCCCCTTATCTTGGAACAGCCCAGTGCATCAGGGAATGAGTTTGTGGTGCCAAAGGCGAGAGTCAGCACTGAAATCCAGACCCATCTGAGATCTCACTCAAAAGAATGTGGCAGACACACAGTTTGATGCTCAGCAGACAAACAGGTGGGTTCTGGCAATTTCCCTGGCAGAGGGCTATGAAGGATAAAAGACCTTCAGAATGTATTTGGTGTGCTATTTGCTCAGTGCTCTGTCTTCTAGTTCCTTGAACGGTGCCTGGAGCATTCTTGGTGCTCACTGAATATTTATTAAACGGATGAAGGGATGGAGGCAGGGAAGGAAGTGAAAGTGTCTGATGCCTTGTGACCCCATGGACTGTAGCCCTCCAGGCTCCTCTGTCGGTGAAATTCTCCAGGCAAGAATACTGGAGTGGGAGTGGAGAGGAATACATTCTCTTCTTCAGGGGATCGTCCGGATCCAGGGGAGTTTCCTGCATTGCAGGCAGATTCTTTACCATCTGAGCCTCCAGGGAAGCCCCTGGGAAGAAAAGAGAGACAATCGGTGAATAAGCTTTTTGCCTGCTGAAGGAGGACAGAGTAGAGCTTTAAAGAACCTCCCCTGGTATCTCCAGGCTGGGGCCAAATGTGGGCCCTGGGGCAGCTGGCGGCAAAGCTGGGTGTGTTAAAGGGCAGGCTCTCTCCACGCCTCTCACACTTCCCCTTTGCCTTCTCCCCCAGCATGGGTGGGAGTACTTAGATTCACCCACCGGGGACCATGGGGGCTTTCAGGACACCCAAGGAGGGTGAACCCCTGTGTGTCCATTTTTCACTTCCTAGGTTCCAAAGATTCCTGGAGCCTTAATAAAAAGCACATTGTGCATCCAGCGGGCAATGGGGGTGGAGCAGCGTTTGGGAGGCTGTTTCAGTAAGGCAGGTGAGAACCACCAGGGCTGGAATTCAAACACAGGTGGTGAGGATGGCCCGGAGGTGATGTGTTCTGGAAATATTTGAAGGGAGGATCGTCAGCACTTATTGGACTCATCACATCCTGCCCCGAGGCCTTAGATGTCCCCGAATAAAGTGAGTTTATAGTTTCCAGCTGAGAATGCTGGCAAGACACCAGCTATTGCTAGGAACTGGCTTTTTTAGAATGGCCACTCTATTCGTTGACTTTGAATTTCTGGGTACCCATCTGTTTGGTTTTGCAGTGTTTCTTTCCATACTTTATAAAGACTTGTTGAAATGGCATTTAATTCAGAGCTTTTGCACCTATGAAGTCACTGTAGCTTTTTCCTCCTGCCCTAGAGTTGAAGCCCCTCTCCGTCTCTCTCCGTCTCTTCCCCTCCCCTTCCCTCTACCATCTTTCTGCTTTAGCCATAACTGGCTCCACATATGAGAGAGCTAGTCACTCAGTTGTGTCTGACTCTTTGCGACCCCATGGACTGTAGCCCGCCAGGCTCTTCTGTCCCTGGAATTCTCCAGGCAAGAGTACTGGAGTGGGTGGCCATTCCCTTCTCCAGGGCTTCACATATTGCAGGACATCCTGACCTGTAACTTTGATCCTGATCCCAGGAAGGGACAGCTTGAGTAGCTCAGCGGTGCCCTGACAATGCTTTCATGGTTCCTTAGCCCCCATCCCTGGGGCGGCAGGAGATAGAGGAGCCCGCATCTAAAGGTAAAGGGTAAAATTCATGGCTGCTGGCAGGGCCCCTGTCATTCTAAAGGCAGGTTCTCACTCGTTCCTGTGCTCCCATGAATTCTCCAGCTTTTTCCTCCACCTGGGAAGCCTCTTCAGAGTCGCGCTGCAATTGCTAACAGCTTCAGGGCCCGCCCTTACTCTGGGGAGTGACATCTGCTTGCCTGGAATTGTCTGCCCATCCCAGGACAGTCGCTCAGAACAAGGTGGAGGGCAGAACATGCTCAGTCCACCTTGAGATCCGTTCCGTGTCAACTTCTACAGACCTGCCCCATTTCTCTTACCAGTTTTCTGTGGGGCGGGGGGAGGGGGGGGAGTTAAAATGTTAGTTGCTAAGTTGTGTCCAGCTCTTTGTGACCCCATGGACTGTAGCCTGCCAGGCTCCTCTGTCCACCAGATTTCCTAGGTAAGAATACTGGAGTGGGATTCCCTTCTCCAGAGGATCTTCCCAACCTAGGGATCGAACCTGCGTCTCCTGCATTGCAGGCTATCCTTTACCGTCTGAGCTACCAGTTTTCTGTGATTGGTTCCAGTCTTGAGGCTCTTCTGATCTGCACCTTCCTGCTCACCTGGACTCCTGGGTGCAGGCTTCCTGGACACGCCTCTACCCAAATACCGACCTAGGCTCACTGCCCAGCGTGGACCTCTGTATGCCACGCCCCGACTTGGAACCTTCTCTGTGCTGTCTGCTTTGGTCTGGGGACCCCAGTGTTTGGCAAGCCATTGCCCTTTCCCCATTGGTCCTGTTGTGTGGTTCTTCATGTCTCCAGATAGCATGAAGCTGTTTGCCTGGCTGCCCCTACTTGAGTCCATTTGGCTAAAAGGAGGTGTGCCCTCCTTCCTGCATTGCTATATAGGACACCCCTTCTGGGCACCTTTCAGTCATTCCAGGATTTGGGCCTCAGATTTCTAAGCTCTGCCTCTCCCATCACTCACCGAAACATGAAGCTCTAACTTACACAGAAATTTCATTCAGTGAACTCAGCTTCATGGATTACACCTTAAGAGAGATTTAAGCTGTGCTCATTGGTCTGTGTATAAGGAGTGCATCTGCTTACTTGAGTACCTCCTGTTTCTCCTTGGAGGGTGGGCACGCATGCTAAGTTGCCTCAGTCATGTCCAACTCTTTGTGACCCCATGGACTGTAGTCCGCCAGGCTCCTCTGTCCATGGGATTCTCCAGGCAAGAATCCTGGGGTGGGTTGCCATGCCCTCCTCCAGGGGATCTTCCTGACCCAGAGATCGAACCCACGTTTCTTATGTCTCCTGCATTGACAGGCGGGTTCTTTACCCCTGGCACCACCTGGGACAAGAGTTACTTCTTTGCTTCAATTACTTGGTAGTATCACCAAAGTCACTACTTACGTTATAATGCAGCCAAGAATCAGCTTAGAGAGAATTAATGCTATTAGTGATTATTGAAAGATGAATCTTTTCGTGCAGCGGAAGTAATATTATGGAAAATATTCATGTGTCTCATTTTCTGTACTTTTGCATGCTGCTTTGTCCCTGATCACCCCAAGGAACGCACCTGCCTCGTGGGTGTGCTGCTGGGGTGACTGATAGGGATTTGTTGAGATTACAACAGAGATGTCAAGGGAAATTAAAAAGAATTAAAATGCATCCCGTGGTACTCTAAAGTTTTTCCTGCCAAACTCTAAGCTTGAGGATTTTGCTGCAAGAGGATTCCCAAGTTGACGTACCAGTTTCTGAAACCCAGCCCTTCTGTTTCTGAAGAAATAGACATGGAGTCTTCCCCTTGTCCCCTACTTCAGTGAGGAATAATCAATAATTAAAAATTACATCTATTTAAGGTAGAATTATATGTATTTAATGTATACAATTGATGATTTGATATATATATATACATTGTGAAATGATCGTCATAATCAAGGTAATTAACATATATTACCTCATGCAATTACTTCTTTGTGTGTGTGCTGAGAACATTTAAGATATATCCTTCTAAGCAAGTTTCAAGTTACAGTTTTTCTACTTCTGAACTTCCCTGGTGGCTCAGATGGTAAAGAATCTGCCTGGAATGCAGGAGACCTGGGGTTGATCCTCGGGTTGGAAAGATCCCCTGGAGTACGGAATGACTGCCCACTCCAGTATTCTTGTCTGGAGAATTCCATGGATAGAGGAGTCCGGTGAGCTAAAGCTGAGAATATTTAAGACAAACCCTCCTGGACATATGTATACCTATGGCTGATTTATATTAATGTTTGACAGAAACCAATAAAATTCTGTAAAAATTATCCTTCAACTAAAAAATAAATTAGAAAAATAGTTATACCCTCCTAAGCAAGTTTGATATTGTTAACTATAGTCACCCCACTATACATTAGATCCCCAGAACTTATTCATCTTGCGTAACTAAAACTTCATATCCCTTGACCAGCATCTCCCTCTTTCTGCCCCCCGCCCCCAGCCCCTGTCAACTACCATTCTACTCTCCATTTTAGATTCCAAACATAAATCCATTCCTGCAGTATTTGTCTTTCTGCATCTAAACTTATTTCACTTAGCATTATGTTTTCCAGGTTTACTTATGACCTCACAAATGGCAGGATTTCTCTTTCTTTTTGAAGGCTGAATAATATTCCACCATGCATACATGAGCTTCCCAGCTGGCTCAGCAGTAAAGAACCTGACTGCCACGCAGATGTGGGTTCAATCCCTGGGTTGGGAAGATGCCTTGGAGGAGGAAAGGGCAACATGCTCTAGTATTCTTGCCCCCAAAATCCCATGGACAGAGGACCCTGGTGGGCTCCTTCATGGAACTGCAAAAGAGTCAGACATGACTGACTGAACACACACACAAAGCACACTGTTTTAAAACTCACTTGTTTGTCGATGAACACTTAGGTTGTTTCTGGATTGTGTCTATATTGAACAATGCTGGCAAAGAATATGAGGGTGCCAATATCGCTTCAATGTCTTGATTTCAATTGTTTTGGGTATGTGTCCAGAAGTGGGATTGCTGAATCGTATGATAATTCTATTTTTAATCTTTTGGGGAACCTCCATACTGTTTCCACAGTGGCTGCACTGATTTACATTACATCATATTTACATTGCAGTATATTCCTACCAACACTGTGCAAGAGTTCCCTTTTCTCTATATCGTCTCCATCACCTCTTTCTGGGAGAGAATCCAGAAAAAGGACGGGAGTTGTATATTGACAAATTGAAGAGATGCTGAAAGTGTGGGCCTTTTACTCCAACTTTATCTTTGGAGCTGTGGGAGCAGACCATCTTGTAGGCTGCCCCATCATGAGCGTGGGGACCTCCCCATCAAAGTAAACTAAGAAACACAGACTGGACTGGGATTTCATTAGCCTGAGTTTCTCTTGATTCTGGAGGAGCATGCAGAGGGCTCAGAATTTCCTTCCGGCTCCTGCTGCTGGGAGCAGGATGGGAAACACAGAAGGGAGGTGAGTTCGGGCCATCAGGTCAGCCCAGGTCTCCCTGCGGTAAGGGGGAAGATGGTCCTTTAGCAGAGGCTGAGATGGACCACTCAGGCTACAAACAAAAGGACGATTTGCTGACAACTCAATGCTCCACTGACTGAGGGACTGGGAGGCAGGTCAGCAAGAAGGGGACGCCTGACCAGGCATTATTAATGGTTCATTTGACCTGATGAAGGAAGCTGAGAGTATAGTACACACGACCACATCACCCTTAATCACGTAATCTAGAAAGTTGTGCTTGAAAGTGGACTTGATGGTAGTCACATGGTTGTTAGAATTATCGTCTTGACTTTTTCTCTGTCACTTCTCTATTTTTTTAAATTTATTTTGTTATGAAAAAGTTATTTTTATAACAAGGAAAAAATAAAGCTATTTAAAAAAATAAATAACAGGAACTTCCCTGCTGGTCCAGTGGTTAAGACTTCACTTTCCAATGCCGGGGGTGTGGGCTCAATCCCTGGGTGGGGAAGATCCCCGGGAGAAGGGCACAGCAGCCCACTCCAGTATTCTTGCCTGGAGAATCCCATGGACAGAGGAGCCTGGTGGGCTACAGTCCATGGGGTTGCAAAGAGTTGAACACGACTGAAGCGACTTAGCACACAAGCACACAGCTCCAGGGACTCTTCCCAACCCAGGGATTGAAACCGTGTCTCAGGCGTCTCCTGCATTAGCAGGTGGGTTCTTTACCACTAGTGCCACCCAGAAGGCCCAACATCATATACATGCATATAAATATTTAAAGGCATACATGTATAAATACATTTACAGGCATTTCATCTCTGCATTTTGTCTTTTGTACTCACTCCATCTCCTGGAAAGCCTTGTCTGTTAACTGACATAACTCCAATTCATTTTTACGTGGCTCTATAATGTTCTATGGGGTTGTCATATGATAATTTATTCACCCATCTGTGAGATTTCTGAACGTTTCTTTTCGCTTGATTCTTGGACATGGTGGCTATTTGGCTACTGTCATTTGAAAGCTTAATTATGTGTTCTAAATTTCAAGTAAGTTTATCAATTAAATTATATTAATCTGATGACGTTAACCCACCTAGATTTTTATCCACTTACTTCTAATAACATTCAAATATGTTACTGTTCTATTTTAGGGCCAAGAGAATGGTCCTTGATTAATGTGAGTGCTAAGGAGTAAAATTATAAGACAATAAATAAATAGTTGAAAATATTATGTAAAACAAATTTCAGTTTCATTCATGGTTCCTGAAAAATTCTTTAATAAGATGTGTGTGATGAATTTCCCTGGAGATACTAAATCTAGGCCACAATCAAGAAGGTGGTGACTTCAATTTGAATTTATCCATTTCAAAAAATGAGCTCAATCTTCAGAAGGCAATAAAGCTTTTACAGTCTAATTGGAACTTTCATTGCAGTCATTGCATATAGTATTTTGTATTCAGATGTAGGTCATATCTGATTTTCAGAGATTAGTGAGGTACGATTAGCTTCTCATTGTCAAACTCTTGATTTTTCTAGCAATTAGCTTATGCTCAAAAGATTTGAGTTATGTCACCAATACTCAAACAAGATAACTCTTCTCTACATATCTAAATCCAGCTTCAACTTTTGGACAGGTTCAGTTCTGTTGCTCAGTCATGTCTGATTCTTTGCGACCTCATGGACTGTAGCACACCAGGCTTCCCTGTCCATCACCAACTCCCGGAATTTACTCAAACTCATGTCCCTCTAGTCGGTGATGCCATCCAGCTATCTCATCCTCTGTTGTCCCCTCCTCCTCCTGCCTTCAGTCTTACCCAGCATCAGGGTCTTTTCCAATGAGTCAGTGCTTTGCATCAGGTGGCCAAAGTATTGGAGATTCAACTTTAGCACCAGTCCTTCCAATGAATATTCAAGACTGATTTCCTTCAGGATTGACTGGTTTGATCTCCTCGCAGCGCAAGGGACTCTCAAGAGTCGTGCAACACCACAGTTCAAAAGCATCAATTCTTTGGCATTCAGCTATCTCTATGGTACAACTCTCACATCCATACATGACTACTGGCTGGAAAAACCATAGCTTTGACTAAGGTTGTATACATCTAAAAAATAAGAAGTGAAAATGTTAGTCAGTAAGCTGTGTCCAACTCTTTGGGACCCCATGGGTTGTAGCCCATCAGGTTCCTCTGTCCACGGAATTCTCCAGGCAAGAATACTGGAGTGGGTTGCCATGCCCTCTTCCAGAGGAACTTTCTGACCCAGAGGTTGAAGCTGCATCTCTAAAGTCTCCTGCTTTGGCAGGCAAGCTCTTGACCACTGGCATCACTTGGGAAGCCCACGGGAGTGGGTAGCCATTCGCTTCTCCACAGGATCTTCCCAAAGCAGGGACTGAATCTGGGTCTCCTGAACTGTAGGCGAATTCTTTAAGATCTGAGCCACCAGGGAGATCCATATACATCTAAACTCTCTTTTATTTATTTATTTATCTTGGCCTTTTTTGGGTTGTGAATCTCATGGTTTGGTGGTGGGCGAAGATGATCCTGTTTATTTAGCTTGATAAGAATTTTAAATCATGTCAACTAAACAAGATTAAAACCAATATTGCTTACTTAACCCTCTGATGACAGTTTATGAATCATTTCTATTATTTTTGCTGCAGGAAAGTGAGGTTGTTAGCCCATTATACTTGCTTTAAATGTGTAATTATGGCTTCTATAACAAACAGAAATTGTGAAACATACTCATCCACTGCCACAAACTTTTGACTATTAAAAACAAACACGCAAGAAAACTTTTCACTCTGAAGCTTAAGTTTAAAACCAGGTGTTAGGGCAAAGAAGTTTGTTAATGCTGAACACAGGCTTTCAGTCACATGGAAAATTTGTAGTACATGATGGATAAAGTTTACTTAAAAAAAAAAATCACTTTCTTTTTTTGTAGGGAATAGAACCAGAGTTACCTGAAAATCTGCCTCAGGTAACTGCAACAGTCATTTGACTCTAGACAGAAGCCAGAGCATCCTTAATACACAATCTAGAGACTTAAGCCAAAGGGAAATTGAAGGTTAGGTAAAGCTAACGGCCTGTAGAGAGTGGCAGGGTCCCCTTTGTAATAACAGCTTAATCACCACCTTTGCCTTCTGGATGTTTTTCTACCATTGTGTCTCATCTCCAAGGCAGGCCAGGGAAGGTGGGATGCAGGAGGCTGTGGTGAGAGATTTGATGTAAGAGAGCTCTCTCCACACCCACACATTCCTCCCCGGCGTGGGCTGAGTTCCGGCCAGCCAGCCTTTCCTGACCTCCAGGCTGACTCACCCAGTGCTGGTAACCTAGTCATATTCCCCGTCTCTGCATTCTGTCCCATAGGCTGGGCTGGTTCCCAGCTCACTAGCACCGGGCCAGTCACCACCATCCTCTCGGGGTCTCTGGGTGCTGCCCAGAAGTGACCTTGGTGCCGTCTCCTCATCCTCCTTGCTTTGCTGCTGATGGGACTGAGGTCCAAGGAAGCTGAGTGTTTTGTGGTCAAATCCTAAGTGAGTCCATGTCTCCCATCCTCCATATCTGTGGGGCTCTCTCCACTACTCGGCTGCTGTTCTCCCAGCTGGAGCCCCACCTCTTTGGAATGACCAGAGTCCTCATCAAGCCAGTGACCCTCAAAAGAACTGCAGTCTTGACCAAGCTGAGTGCAAAACTGTCAGACACCTGTCAGGCTTCTTGGGTGGTGCAGTGGTAAAGAATCTGCCTGCCAAGCTGGAGGCAANAGTGAGGTTGTTAGCCCATTATACTTGCTTTAAATGTGTAATTATGGCTTCTATAACAAACAGAAATTGTGAAACATACTCATCCACTGCCACAAACTTTTGACTATTAAAAACAAACACGCAAGAAAACTTTTCACTCTGAAGCTTAAGTTTAAAACCAGGTGTTAGGGCAAAGAAGTTTGTTAATGCTGAACACAGGCTTTCAGTCACATGGAAAATTTGTAGTACATGATGGATAAAGTTTACTTAAAAAAAAAAATCACTTTCTTTTTTTGTAGGGAATAGAACCAGAGTTACCTGAAAATCTGCCTCAGGTAACTGCAACAGTCATTTGACTCTAGACAGAAGCCAGAGCATCCTTAATACACAATCTAGAGACTTAAGCCAAAGGGAAATTGAAGGTTAGGTAAAGCTAACGGCCTGTAGAGAGTGGCAGGGTCCCCTTTGTAATAACAGCTTAATCACCACCTTTGCCTTCTGGATGTTTTTCTACCATTGTGTCTCATCTCCAAGGCAGGCCAGGGAAGGTGGGATGCAGGAGGCTGTGGTGAGAGATTTGATGTAAGAGAGCTCTCTCCACACCCACACATTCCTCCCCGGCGTGGGCTGAGTTCCGGCCAGCCAGCCTTTCCTGACCTCCAGGCTGACTCACCCAGTGCTGGTAACCTAGTCATATTCCCCGTCTCTGCATTCTGTCCCATAGGCTGGGCTGGTTCCCAGCTCACTAGCACCGGGCCAGTCACCACCATCCTCTCGGGGTCTCTGGGTGCTGCCCAGAAGTGACCTTGGTGCCGTCTCCTCATCCTCCTTGCTTTGCTGCTGATGGGACTGAGGTCCAAGGAAGCTGAGTGTTTTGTGGTCAAATCCTAAGTGAGTCCATGTCTCCCATCCTCCATATCTGTGGGGCTCTCTCCACTACTCGGCTGCTGTTCTCCCAGCTGGAGCCCCACCTCTTTGGAATGACCAGAGTCCTCATCAAGCCAGTGACCCTCAAAAGAACTGCAGTCTTGACCAAGCTGAGTGCAAAACTGTCAGACACCTGTCAGGCTTCCTGGGTGGTGCAGTGGTAAAGAATCTGCCTGCCAAGCTGGAGGCAAGGGTTTGATCCCTGGATTGGGAAGATCCCCTAGAGAAGGAAATGGCAACCCACTCCAGTATTCTTGCCTGGAGAATTCCGTGCACAGAGGCTACAGTCCATGAAGTCGCAAAGAGTTGGACACGACTGAACGACTAACACTTTGAACAAGGACATGGAAAGATGCTTAGCAGTACTAAGCATTGTGCTCAGTTGCTGTCTTGTCCGACTCTTTGTGACTCCATGGACTGTAGCCCGCCAGGCTCCTCTGTCCATGGGATTCTCCAGGCAAGAATCCTGGAGTGGGTTGCCATTCCCTTCTCTAGGGGATCTTCTTGACCCAGGGATCAAACCCAGGTCTTCCACAGTGCAGGCAGATTCTTTACTATCTGAGCCATCAGGGAAGTCAATGTGCTTGTTGGCTATTTGGGTATCTTTGTATATAACTTGTTAGGCAAGATGGCTGTATGTCAGGGTACTGAGGGTGCAGGGCTGCTTTGAATGAGATGACAAGATGTCCTCTGGGGCATGAGGCGCTGATGCTCCTGAGAGGATGATGCTGAGAGCATGGGGGTGAGCTGAAGGTAGACCTTTTGCTTACATCACTGTTTCTTCCGTGGCGTCCTGCCCTCTAAGTCTGTTCTAACATCATCAACTTTCTCCACCAGCAATGCTAGTCTGTGCATCTCAAGAATATTTAGTGGGTGCTGCTGCCTCTGACTTCATTCAGCTCTGAGTTTCTTGACTGAGAGGTGTTCCATAGAGACAAAACTTTTTTATTGATACTTCTGGATCTTAAGACTTCCAGCTGCATTAGCCTCTCTTTTCCTGCAGTATTTTCATTACCCGAATAAAGGAAAACTGATTTCTAATTCTGGATCAGGATTTCCCTGGTGGCTCAGTCAGTAAAGCATCTGCCTGCCATGCAGAAGACCTGGGTTTGATCCCTGGGTTGGGAAGATCCCCTGGAGGAGGGCAAGGCAACCCATTCCAGTATTCTGGCCTGGATATTGTCAAATTTTAACAACTCCAGCAGGATGTAGGTAGATTTAAATTTCTTTATAGATAGTTTAAATTCTGATTGGATATAAATTAATTCTGAATGTTTATTCTTTAATTAAGAAAAGAATCAAAGAGTGAGCTACATATTTACCTTCTTTTCCTAGAACTTCCCAAAGAAAATTAGAGGAGGAGCTGCCAGGTACCAGTAGTGAATGAAATCAAGGCTCTTTTGGAAATACAGAGTTATTGTAAGAATTAATGTTTTAAATGAAAGATGTAAGCAAACCTTTGCTGGAGGCAGCATCTGAAGTCCTTTTTCATTAATGTTATTCACTGATGACTTCTCATCAAAGAGAATCTTCATTCAAATTATTTTCAAAGTTTCCCTGTTGGATTCCATGAGATGCCACAGGTTATTCTGTGAAAGGAAATATTAGCCATAGATTCTTTTCACCCTCTAAATTGTATTTAAAAATTAGATGTGAGAAGACTGCTCAACGCATCTGAGATTCCATCCATCACTGACAAGGAGACAGCCTTTTATTGACTTACTGTCAAACTGACATGAGTGTGCTTTGAAGATCACTCGTTTGTGCTTTGCATCCTGTCTCTCAATTTCAATACGTATTAGTCTTGTTATTCCATGCATTAAGGGTGCCAACCAATTTCATTACTCAAATTCACTTCCCAAGATCTACCACTGATGGAGACGTTTACACAGGAAAATGAGATATTGTGGTGCTCAGATTGCTTCTACTGTAAATGAGCTGAAACTGTAAATGAACACTTTAAAGAAGATATTAATAATCACAGTCTTTGGTTTCTATAAAAGATGCTGAAGATAAGCTACGCATTTCAGAAAGCTTAATTCGTGATTACCTAAACATTACACCACCTTAGATGTAATCGTATCCCCACCTTTGCTATGGTGTACCCATAATAAATAGAAATTTTCATGTTACAAATGGCAATGAGAACAAAGTAGGCATAGTTGCTGAGCTCCTGGGATTTAGTATAACAACATGAGTTCAAATCCAGACTTCAGCTGTTTACTCTTACTTCAGATATTATTTAATCTCACTAAACTTTTGTTCTCTCATTTACAGACTGAAAAACTCAGTAGCAGATACATGAAAAAGTTGTTTTGAGGGCAACCGTAATGTGCTTCAGACAGAGTCTGGTATGTAATAATGGCCTGAGGAGATAGGTTATTTTTATTAGTTATTCATATATTGCTTCTTATATCAAGACTGGGTATAGCAACATCATTTTTCCTTCTTCTGCTGCTAAGTCACTTCAGCCATGTCCGACTCTGTGTGACCCCACAGATGGCAGCCCACCAGGCTCCCTGTCCCTGGGATTCTCCAGGCAAGAACACTGGAGTGGGTTGCCATTTCCTTCTCCAATGCAGGAAAGTGAAAAGGGAAAGTGAAGTCACTCAGTCATGTCTGACTCTTAGCGAAGCCATGGACTCCAGCCTACCCGACTCCTCTGTCCATGGGATTTTCCAGGCAAGAGGACTGGAGTGGGGTGCCATTGCCTTCTCCATTCTACCTTCTAGCAGCATATTAAAAATTTTATTTTCCAATTTATTTTTTTGGTTTATTACAAAGTTTACACATCTCAGATAAATTTGGGGTCATTTTTGTAGCAACTCAAGTTAGTATTTTATCTTAACTCCTGTTAGGATTTGAGAGTGTTTCTTGGTCAAATGATTGTGGGAAGGTGTGGGTGACATCAGCTATCATTTTTTTTTATATGAAGATTTAAAAAATTGCTAAATGCAGTAAGAAGATTGGAAGATGACTTTGCTTTGTCATTATATATCATTTTTGATTTAAGCAGTCTCATAGAGTTGTACATTTAAGTTGTTTCTCACATTTTGCTATAGTAGTGAAGAACATGAATAATTTGTAGAAAACAAAATTTAAACAAAACTGAGAACCCTTTCTATATGGCTACAAAATAGACCCCAAAACTTAGAGATATAAAAAAGTGTGACTCATATGTGACTTGTGGGAATGTAAAATGTTTCAGCCACCATGGAAAGCAGCGTAGCAGTTCCTCAAAAATTAAACATAGACTCAGCACATGACCCAGAAATTCCACTCCAAGGTCTATACTCCCCCAGACTGGAAACAGATGTTCAGACAGAAACTCGTACATGAATGTTCATGGGAGCTCTATTCACAATAGCCATGTGGTGTGAACAACCCAAATATCCAGAAAGGGATCAGTGAATAAACAAATTGTGGTATATCCATGCAATGGAGAATTATTTAGCCACAAAAAGGAATGAAGTATTGATGCATGCTACAAGGGAGTGCCTTGAAAATAGGATGCTATGTTGCAGAAGCCAGACACAAAACTCCACATATTATAGGACTTCATTCATAAAAAGAATCCAAAATAGGTAAATCCACAGAGACAGAAAGCTGATTAGTGGTGTCTCAGGGTTGAGGGGAAACAGAAAGGGTATGACTGCTCATGAGTAGGGCGTTTCCCTTTGAAGTGATGAAAACATTCAGGAATTTAATAGTGGTGATTGTTACGGTCCTAAATGGCAACGAATTGTGCACTTTAAAGTGGCTTAATTGATACATTTTATGTTAGGTGTATGTACCACAATTGAAAAGAGAATTGCTCCATGGTGCCCCCCAAAATACCAATACATGAAAAACCTATAACTGGAGATACGCTTTCAAGTAATTTGTCTGCTTGATCCCGGAGTCATCTCACCCAAATTGCTTTTGGTCAAATGATTTCCTGCTGAACTCTGAGGAGTCTCTTTTCAGCAAATAGTGTTAGATATTTTTGCCCCATCCTCCTAGAGTAGACTTGATTGAAAGAGCATTTTGATGGCGATAAGAAATTTGTAGTTTAGCTGAGGGGTTATCAAGGAAATCCATTTCCTAATAGTTATCTCCAGTCCCTCTTTTACTTTTTCCCATTCCTCTTTGCATCTTCCCTTTAACTGTTGCTTGTATTTCAGGCTTCCCAAGAGTACAGAAGAACATTATTTCGGTGATGCTTAGAGGTGGAAATAGGTGGTTTTGGTTTTTTTTAGATGGAGACAAGTCCTTAAAGACATTCACTAGACATACTGGGCTCTGCTAAAGACTTTTTCACCCTTGGATTCATGTCAAAGGGCTTCCCTGATGGCTCAGCTGGTGAAGAATCTGCCTGCGACGCGGGAGACCTGGGTTCGATCCCTGGGTTGGGAAGATCCCCTAGGAAGGAAATGACAACCTACTCCAGTAGTCTTGCCTGGAGAATCCCATGGACAGAGGAGCCTGGCAGGCTACAATCCATGGGGGTTGCAAAGAGTCAGATAAGACTGAAGCGACTAAGCACGCACCAACAAAGTAATATTCTAACCATTTTAAAGTACACAATCTAGTAGCATTCAGCACATTCACAGTCTCATGCAGTTACCGTTTCTCTCGGGTTTCAAAACATTTTCATCACTCCATTAAATATTCACTCCCCATTCTACCCACCCAGCCAGTCCCCTGGGAACCACTTATCTACCTTTATGGAATTTCCTTTTTAAGGTATTTCATATAAAAGAAGCTTATAATATGTAACCTTTTGTACATGACTTCTTTCACAGAGTATAATGTTTTCAAGGAGCATCAGTGTTGTAGCAAAGGTGCATTATTTTTTTGTGAATCAGTGAAGTTGCTCAATCGTGTCCAACTTTTTGGATCCCATGGAGGATAGCCTACTAGTCTCCTTCATCCATGGAATTTGCCAGGCAAGAGTATTGGAGTGGGTTGCCATTCTCCAGGGGATCTTCCCGACCCAGGGATTAAACTCAGGTCTCCTGCATTGCAGACAGACACTTTATCATCTGAGCTACTAGGGAAGCGTGGCTTAGTAATATTTCATGATCCCCTGGAGGAGGGCATGGCAATACACTCCAGTATTCTTGCCTGGAGACTCCCCATGGACAGAAGAGCCTGGCGGGTTGCAGTCTTTGAAGCTGCAAAGAGTTAGACACGACTGAGCAGCTAAGCACATATGGATGTACCACAATTTGTTTATCCATTGATCTCTTTATGGACATTTGGGTTTTTTCCTTTTTTTGACTATTGCGAATAGTGCTGCTATAAATACTGATGAACACATTTTCATTTGAACACCTGTTTTTCAGTTCTTTTTGGTAAATACCTAGGAATAGGGTTTCTGGATCATATTGTAATTTTGTGTTTAACTTTTTGGGGAATCACCAAATTGTTTTTCACAGTGGCTGCACCCACTGCGATTTTAGATTTCCACAAAATGTATAAGTGTTCTTATTTCTCTATGTCCTTGCCAACACTGATTTGTTGTTGTTGTTGTTGGTATAGTCATCATAATAGATGTCAAGAAGTAGCTCACTGTAGTTTAATTTTTATTTCCTTATTGACTAATGGGGTTTTCCAAGTGGCTCAGCAGTGAAGAATCAGCCTTCAGTGCAGGAGACTCAGGTTCAATCTCTGGATCAGGAAGATCCCCTGGAGGAGGGCATGGCAACCCACTCCAGTATTCTTGCCTGGGAATCCCTTGGACAGACGAGTCTGGTGGGCTACAATCCATAGGGTCACACAAAGTTGGACAAGA
The DNA here is from genome assembly GCA_006410615.1 of Neotragus moschatus. Classification (NCBI taxonomy): domain Eukaryota; kingdom Metazoa; phylum Chordata; class Mammalia; order Artiodactyla; family Bovidae; genus Neotragus; species Neotragus moschatus. Next base: position 326,157 of record SJYA01002571.1, on the reverse strand, counting down.
CTGAAGTGACTGAGCACGCACCAAAGATGTTGAAAATCTTTTCATGTGCTTGTTGGCTATTTATGTATCTTGTTTGGAGAAATGTTTATTCATACTCTTTGCCCAGGTTTTAATTGGGTTGTTTGTCTTTTTGTTGTTCAGTTGTAATAGTTTTTTATAATCTAGATGCTGTCTTTGCCAGATATATAATTTGCAAATATTTTGTCCTATTCTGTAGGTTGTCTTTTTTGCTCTCTTGATAACATTCTCTGATGCACAAAATACTCTAATGTTTATAAAATTCAATTTCTCTAAGTTTTTCCATAGTTGCTCTTGCTTTTGGCCTCATATTTTAGGTCCTATCACCAAATCTTAGGCCATAAAGATTTACTTCTGTGTTTTCTTCCAATAGCTTTTATTTTTAGACCTTGTGTTTATTTAGGTCAATGATCAATTTTGAGTTAACTTTTTATTGTGGAGCATTAAGGGTCTGACTTTACTCTTTTGCATGCATTTATATACTTTTCCCATAACCTTTTGTTGAGGAGACTATTCTTTTCCCGTTTATATTTTACAAATTCACACTTTAATGTACTTTTCAGTAAGTTTAAATCCTCGAAGGGTACAGCATCACACTGATTCTGTGTCCAGTGTTCTTAACAGGAACGTTGGTTCAGAATTTGGCACAATCCATGCCACTGTTGCCATGAATATGAGTTATTTTTTCTCAGCTTACTCTGGTTTTGTTAAGTTTTCCACCAGGAGTTACTGTGTTGTTCTTTGCTTTGAGCACACAAGCACATCCCTTGCCTGGGTAGAATTCAGTTTCATCTTGAGCATATCACCTTTGATTTTCAGGAGAGCTGTATGTTCCCTCTAGTTCCATAGAAGGAACCTTTCCCAAAAGGTTATGGGAAAAGTATACAAAGTCCCCACTTACAGCCAGCAAAAATGGCCTTGGGTCACACTCTTCCAGACACATTTGTCATTTTAGAAGTCCTGTTCTTAGCAGGCTTGCATAGGGTCCAAGGTGGCTAAAGAGCTCCCACTTAATGATCTTGCCACCCTTGTTGAAAGCACCTGAGTGTAGAGCTTTGGACTCATTTCTGGGCTATCTTCCCCAGCCCATTGGTCTCTAAGTCTCTTGTTATGCTAGTACTACACTCTTTTGATGACTGCAGCTTCGAAGTCAGTTTTGAAATTGCAAAATATGAATCTTCCCATCCTTTCTTCCTTTTTCAGTATTGCTTGGGCTATTCAGAGCCACTAGCAGTTCTATATAGATGTGAGAATAAAGTTTCCATTTCTTAAATAAAATGAAATCTTAATAAGCATTGTGTTTAATCAGGGCTTCCCTAATAGCTCAGTTGGTAAACAATCCACCTGCAATGCAGGAGACCCCAGTTCAAGTCCTGGCTTGAGAAGATCTGCTGGAGAATGGACAAGCTACCCACTCCAATGTTCTTGGACTTCCTTGGTGGCTCAGCTGGTAAAGAACCTGCCCACAGTGTGGGAGGAGGCCTGGGTTTGATTCCTGGGTTGGGAAGATGCCCCAAAGAAGCAAAAGGCTACCCACTCCAGTATTCTGGCCTGGAGAATTCCATGGACTGCAGAGTCCATGGGGTTGCAAAGAGCTTAACCAGTAGAATGATTTGGGTATACTGCCACTTTCGCAATATTAAGGCTTTCTATACATGAATGCTGAACAGCTTTTTTTTTTTTTTTTTTAAATTTAGGTCTTCTTTAATTTCTTTCAATAATGTTTTATATAGTTTTCACATGTACAAGTCTTTCAGCTATGTGGTTAACTTCATGGCTTGATTTTCATTCTTCTGAATACGATTGTAAATAGAATTGTTTTCCTAATTTCCTTTTTGGACTGTTCACTGATGATGGATGGAGCTGCAGCTGATCCTGTGTGTTGGCTTTCTACCCTGAACTTTGCTGAGTTTGGTCATTAGCTCTTGCAGTTCTTTTTGTTGGATTCATTAGGATTTTCTGAATATGGTAACATGCCATCTGCAAATATAGTTTTAATTCTTACTTTCCAATTTGGATGTCTTTTGTTATTAATTTTTCCTGCCAAATTACTCCAACTAGGACTTCCAGTACAGTATTAAATGGGAAAAAGACCAAGATGCCCATTTTCACCATTGCTATTCAACAGTCTACAGAGAGTAATGGATTTTGCAGAACATTTTTTGTTTATTCTAATTCACAAACTAAAGCCAGTGGTTTAATAAAGGCCCACTTTTTCTGAGGTTAGGTGTTTTGGCAAATTTGTTGTCTAGAACATATCTAATAAAAGAAATATTGGAAAAGTCCTCTTAGGAGGAAGACAGGGACTATACAAAGCTATGTGTCTTACTGGACTAGATCTACTTTGTGATGAAAAACCATTGACTAAGGATCATTTCTAAAATGAGGGCTGTTGATTTAGTAAGGTTGGTGTTTTCCTTGGTACCTTGTGGTTTTTTCTAGTTTATAAGACATCATTAATTAAAAGTGGTGGAGAGAGTAGGGAACTTCCAATAGCTGATGCTTGGAGAAATGACAACTGAAAACAAGGGAGAATGAAAGAAAAGCAGAGACAGAAAGAATTTAGTGAAAGGACCAGATAAACTCTAACTACTTCAGTGACCATATCCCTGCAGTCTGCAGTCTGCAACTTATGACCTCGAGTGAACAGTGAGAGACCATATAACATACTCACTATGTTTAACAGTCTTATAAATGTGAAATTAAAATTTCTCTGTAAGGGAAAGTTGTGTGATATTTTGTGTGATATTTCATCCCTTCTCAATATCAGGGAAATGTCATTATTAGAAATGATAAACAGTCTTATGCATCTTTTTTAAATGAAGTATAGTTGATTTATGTCTTCTTAGGCACATTCAGAAAATGAAGATCATGGCATCCGGTCTCATCACTTCATGGGAAATAGATGGGGAAACAGTGGAAACAGTGTCAGACTATTTTTTGGGGGGGCTCCAAAATCACTGCAGATGGTGATTGCAGCCACGAAATTAAAAGACGCTTATTCCTTGGAAGGAAAGTTATGACCAACTTAGATAGCATATTCAAAAGCAGAGACATGACTTTGCCAACAAATGTCCATCTAGTCAAGGCTAAGGTTTTTCCTGTGGTCATGTATGGGTGTGAGAGTTGGACTGTGAAGAAAGCTGAGCACCGAAAAATTGATGCCTTGGAACTGTGGTGTTGGAGAAGACTCTTGAGAGTCCCTTGGACTGCAAGGAGATCCAACCAGTCCATTCTGAAGGAGATCAGCCCTGGGTATTCATTGGAAGGACTGATGCTGAAGCTGAAGCTCCAATACTCTGGCCACCTCATGCAAAGAGTTGACTCATTGGAAAAAACTCTGATGCTGGGAGGGATTGGGGGCGGGAGGAAAAGGGGACGACTGAGGATGAGATGGCTGGATGGCATCACCGATTCAATGGACGTGAGTTTGAGTGAACTCTGGGAGTTGGTGATGGACAGGGAGGCCTGGCGTACTGCGATTCATGGGGTCGCAAAGAGTCGGACACAGCTGGAAGACTGAACTGAACTGAACTGAGGTGGTTCAGTGGTAAAGAATTTGCCTGCCAATGCAGGAGACACAGGTCTGATCCCTAGGAAGATCCCCTGGAATAGAAAGTGGCAACCCACTCCAGTATTCTTGTCTGGGGAATTCCATGGACGGAGGAGACTAGTGGGCTCCAGTTCATGGGGTTGCAGAGTTGGACACGACTGAGCATGCACACATAGTTGATTGAAAATATATTAGTTACAGATATATAATACAGTGATTCAGTATATTTATAAATTATGCTCCTTTGAAAGTTATTTTAAAACATCTGCTGTATTCCTTGGCCATTATAGTATATCTTTGTAGCTTATTTATTATGTGTATAAAGGTATATATAAAATATACCTTTGTACCTCTTTGTACCTCTTAATCCTGTACCCCATCTTACCCCTCTCATCTCCCCTGTCCCACTGGTAATCACTAGTTTGTTTTCAAATGTGTTATTTTTTTAGATTCCACATGTAAATTATATCATATAGTATTTGATTTTCTCTGTCTGATTTATTTCACAAAGCAAGATATCCCTGAGGTCTATCCATGTTGTTGCAAATGGCAAAATTCCATTCTTAAAGCAATCTTTTAAAACAGAGTTCTCAGACATATTTCTGATGAAGTGGGTAGGGAAAAGCTGTGAAACATCACAGTAACTCCTTCTTGTAAAAATAGAGTGACAGTTAAGAGCCTTCATGGAGGTATTTTGAGTATAGCTCCACAATGAGTATTTAGACCAATGAACAGATAGTCCTAAGCAGCTAAATCTTTGGGGTCCACATAATTATTATTCAAACCAGGACCCTTTCGAGAAAAGGATACACTATTAATTATACCAGGTTAAAAGGTATAAATCAGTAGTGTCTTGGGAAGTCTGAGACAGCTGGTCATTCTAATAAAAATGACTTTTTATTCTTGATGTTATTATTGATTTACCATGGGAAAAATTAGTAGTGAAAAAATTTTGTTCTTCAAAGCTCTAAGCAGATTTTCAAAGGAGAGGAAAATAAAGTAAGAGTCTGTTGTTACGTGGTTGCCCTTTTGGCTTTCCTACATGCGTTTCTGGAGTGGTCTATCCTGGTGATGTGAGCCTAGATGGAAGTCAATCACATCAGTTTGATACTGAGTGTGGTCAAGACAGAGCTGCCTGAGTTTGGTCCAGGCAAAGACCAGGGTGAAGGAGAGCTTGCTTCAGCCAAGATCGTTTGGGCCATTCTTATGCCCTTCTTAGACTTTGTACCTAAAAAAGGCAGCCTGAGACCACATTGGTCTCACCAGAGCTCGTACAGTGAGGAGAAGCCCTAAAATTTGGCTTAACTGCACTCAGTGATGCTAGAAAAGATTGAAGGCAGGAGGAGAAGGGGACGACAGAGGATGAGATGGTTGGATGGCGTCACCAACTCAATGGACATGAGTTTGAGTAAACTCTGGAAGTTAGTGATGAACAGGGAGGCCTGGCCTGCTGCAGTCCATGGGGCCGCAAAGAGTTGGACACAACTGAGCCGACTGAACTGAACTGCACTGGGTTCCAGGGATTAGCAGGAAACAAGCAAGAAAACTCTTCTCATTGGGAAAGTTTTATTCCCTTCTGTTCCCTTGATAAGTAGATTTCACAGCACAGCAATCACCATGTAATAAAAGCTGTTACATGAACATTCTTAATCATGTGGATGTCACTTATGATTCCAAGGGCTAAAGGTGGAGATGGTTAAAAACCAGAAATGATTTCGTTTAGGTAAACATGGTGAAAATTACTTGCCTGACTTTAGCAAGACCTTACATTTAATTGCCACTCTCCATTATATGACTGTGAGTTTGTGTATCCCTCTGATGAAGACTCAGAGGAAAAGGCTGTTGAAACAATGACAAAAATAATGGGGATCATTCTCTGAGTATCTATTATGTACAAGGTTCAAGGAGTTTGCCTAGAGAAACATGGATCATTAGGCCCCCTTCGTGGCTCTGCAGTAAAGAATCTGCCTGCGAAGCAGGAGATGTGGGTTGGATTCCTGGGTCAGGAAGATCCCCTGGAAAAGGGAATGGCTACTCACTCCAGTATTCTAATCTGGGAAATACCATGGACAGAGCAGCTTGGCGGGTTACAGTCTATGGGGTCGCAATGAATCAGACTTGACTTTGTGACTCAACAACAAATTTCAGGCAAACTCTTCAGAGTAGACTCTTTGAAGTGAAAGTGAAAGTCACTCAGTTGTGTGTGACTCTTTGCGACCCAGTGGACTATACAGTCCATGGAATTCTCCAGGCCAGAATACTGGAGTGGGTAGCCTTTCTCTTCTCCAGGGGATCTTCCCAACCCAGGGATTGAACCCAGGTCTCCCACATTGCAGGCAGATTCTTTACCAGCTGAGCCACAAGGGGAAGCCCAAGAATACTGGAATAGGCAGCCTTTCCCTTCTCTAGGGGATCTTCCCAACTCAGGAATCAAACCAGGGACTCCTGCATTGCTGGCAGATTCTTTACCAGCTGAGCTATCGGGGAAGCCCTGTAGACTCTTTATAAGCCTGCTTTGTTGATGGAGGTGGCAAAGCTTCTGCATTTTGCACACAGCCATCCACACAAATCATGACCAGCGTGAAGAAACTGATAGTATCGTCCCTGTTCTGTTGTGACACTAATTGATTCTGAGATATCTATGTAGCTTTTCTGGGGAGGTGTGTGCAAGATGGGATGTACCTATCTTTTTTCCAATTGGAGTACCCACCCCAATGCAAATACTTTCATTGCAGCACTTTCGCACATACATTTCAATGTAGGCCTTTTGAGAAATTATATCTTACCTTCCAGAACTATATGTGAGATTGTAATAATTTCCATATGTTTAGTATCAACAAGAGTTTGTGAATGCTGGCATCCCAGAAACTCAAAGAACATTAATAATGACGAAGGAGGCCTCTGAAATGGCCTTTTGTAGGTCCTCCTTTCTCTTCATTTGTTCAAAACTATTAAAAGTGGGGTGCTCTGAAGTTAGTCTACTTGGATGCAAAGCTGGGTATTCCATCACTTACCAGTTGTGTGACCTTGAGCAAATTAATTAGCTTCTCCATACCTCAGTTTCCTCTTGGAAAAATAAGTACAATAATAATGCCTACCTTTGTGGTGATGCATTTTTTAAATTTATTTTTTAAGATTTCTTTTTCTGATGTGGACCATTTAAAAAATCTTTATTGAATATGTTACAATATTGCTTCTGCGGTTTATGTTCTAGTTTTCTGACCACAAGTCACATGGGCTCCTACCTTGACCAGGGATTGAACCCACACCGCCTGCATTAGAAGGCAAAGTCTTAACCACTGGACCACCAGGGAAGTCCCTGTAGTTATATAATTTAAACCATGCACCCATTTTCTGTTTATTAATTAGACTGAGTCTACAATTCCAACTGAAGACATGGAAATAAAAGAAAATTTCTACTCTTTTTGGAATAGTAGGGGAAAGCCACAATGGAAGTATTCTAGGAGAAGACTGGATATATCTCATGATGACTTTTGCATTAAAAAAAAAAAAAAAGCCTTAAGGTCTTGAGAGGAGAGAAACGTTATCTCTATATCCTGACGTCTCTCTCCTGGGCAACTTGATGTTTCAGTTTCAGTTACAACATTTGCATTAGACTGAGTCAATCTGGGTCTTCCCTCGTGGCACGGTAGAAAAGAATCTGTCTGCAATGCAGGAGATGCAGGAGACACGGGTTTGACCCCTGGGTCGGGAAGATCCTCTGGAAGAGGGTATGGCAACCCATTCCAGTATTCCTGCCTGGAGAATCCTGTGGACAGAGGAGAGGGTGGGCTACAGTAGACGGAAGCTACTGAGCACGCACACGTGTAGTCAATGTGGCTAAAATACTATGACTCAGAGCTAAGAGGACAGCTAACTGGTTGGAGGCATTCCTATCTGTTTGTTGATAAAGGAAATAGTTCTTATCTGATGATAAGGAAATAATTAGCAAGAATTTGTGCTATGAAGTTGATGGAATGAAAAGTGTTATTCTTGATGGAAGGTTGTTGGATTAAGACATTGAATCCCTATTTATTTTGTGTCTTCATCTACCAGTCCACAATGGTAGCTGTTTATAGTATTTATACGAAGAAGGCAGTGGCACCCCACCCCAGTACTCTTGCCTGAAGAATCCCAGGGATGGGGGAGCCTGGTGGGCTGCTGTCTATGGGATCACGCAGAGTCGGACACAACTGAAGTGATTAAGCAGCAGCATAGTGTTTATAGGAGACAGGCCAGTATGAAGAACCATTCCTTTTATTCAGTCCACTGGAGCAAATATTTGAGAACCCCAAGCTTCTGATATAAGTGGACATAATCTGCTGGCAAATGCCTGGCCTGAACAATTTACCTGAACTGTAATTTGTTTCCCTGGGTGATTGACATCTGCTTAAAATACTATGTGCAGCTTAGCCTCAGAATTTTTCCTTTTCTGTCTCTGTCCCCCTCCTTCCCCCCTTTTTTACATTTGAATGAAAAGTTGATGTTATGGCAGAAACAAACCATTATACTTATGATTATGAAGCACAAAAGCATCTAGAAAAATACCTACTGACCGTTTACCCGTGAATCATGACTAATAGTTATCTAAATGGAATGAAGGGTAATGACTTCAAGAAGTTCATAGGAAAAAAGTGCTCAGTGTTTCATAACAGTAACAATTGAAGGGTTATTTCCTCTCTTTTATAGAGCCTTTAATCTCAAAATGCTTAGCGAAAGCTCTTTTATATATCCTGGAATAATTCATTAAAATTTTTTTTTCTTTCTTTCTTATTTAATTGAAGTATAGTAGATTTACAATGCGTTATTTTCAAGTATACAGCAGAGTGATTCACTTATGTATGCCTATATGTATATATATTTATATTATTTTTCAGATTCTTTCCCCTTATAGATTATTGCAAGGTATTAATTGTAGTTCCCTATACTACACAATACTAATTTCCCTTGTTGCTTATCTATTTTGTATTTAGTTGGAATAATTCTTTTTGACAAGTCTTAACAATACCATCCTCAGAAATATATTATGGAGAAGTGACAATAAGCTTGAAGTTGAACCAAATTCCGCAAAAGAGATAATTTTTAAATTCATAACTCTAGCCTGTCATGTAGTGATGTCATGAACTCTCCCGCACTCTGTTGCCAACAGCACCTGTATTATAGGCTTTTGTGAAAATATTTTCCAAACGTTCAACCTCAGGACATGTTTCTTGTCTTTGGTTTTAGTTTTTAATATAGTTAGAGAAGACAGAGATCTCTGATAGAGGCTGTCCTTCCACTATACTTCGGAATTAAAAAAGATAAAGACAGTAGATATTTCTTTCATTGGTTGCGGTCATCTCTTGAGCTTAATATTTGGTGCCAGGGAAAGATGAATTCCTCAATCTCATTCTGACTTGAAGGTTCAGTGAAGTGAAGTGCCTAAGTGTAACAAGCTGGCACAGGGACCAGAATGCTTGGCTCTTCCCCCCCTCCCCCCCGTGGATGGGTGAAAGGACCTCGTCTCGCTGAAAATCTTACCTCCTGTGCTTATAGACCTGGGGGGCCTAGAGGCACAGAGTGCATTTCCTTCATTTTCTGTGGATAACTAAGCTATCAAACCAAATCAAATCCAATGTACTTTTTATCTTAGACGTTATTTCTGGGTTATCATTTCATTTCTCAGTATATAGAATGGCTCAGCATGTTTGAAACTATGACATTACCTTGGTTCAAAAATAACCTTCTGAATTCATTATCCTGCTCTTATTTCACAGGCAGGATTTGAGAAAAAAAAAGTCATTTGATATATTTTTATTCTATCGTTTAATTCTAATAAGCACCAAAAATAAATAGTAGTTAAGACAAAAATTCCTCAAGTCTATTTGACAGTACACATCAATCCTTGAGTTCACAGAACACCTCCCTCCCAATTTGATGGTCTCAGGAGAATTGCATGATCTCCAGATATTCAGAGACACAGGAGCTAAAGGATCATCTGACTTCAAATCCCGAACCTGACAGCTGCTTGCATCTGTCGGGTTAAATATGGTTCAGCATCTTCACCTTACTCAATGCTGTGACATTTATCGCGTCCTCACACATAGGTGTGGGTGGTGCAGAATGACAAGATCATATTAGTTAATAGACTCATAAAGTCAACTAAAAATAACGAAGCTGCACTTTGGATTTTATTCTTTTTTCTGCTTTGTTTAGGGTTCAGGTGAATGTTGGTCAGCACGCATATATACCCCTTGGGTGGGGCTTACATTTCAGGAAAGGGGCTAATTATCTGAGGTGATCTGTTACTTTGAAATATTGGTATGAGAGAGGTTTGTGTAGATGTTCAGCTTTTTGTAGAGACAACAAGTTATCCTGTTTAATCAACTATAAATGATATACTCGAAGAGAAACATTATAGCTTATAATAGCTTATATAGCTTATATATAGCTTATATAGCTTATAGTAGCTTATATAATAGCTTATATAGCTGTAACACAGGCATTAGACTCTACAGTTATGTAGTAGAATGCATTTGTTCAAAATTCTTGTTTCCACCATTCCTGCCTTATTCTACTGTAGCATACATCATGAAGTAAAAGATATATCAGGATCATGGAGCCAGGAACGGACGCCTTAGGATAATTTCTCAGGTGTCTTTGTTTTATTGACCTTGCCCCTACTGTTAGCTTTCACCTGATGTCAGACAAAGCATATCTGTTATCTCCACAGAGTTGTTTAACTTTTGATCTCTCCTTAGGTAGTTGTTTCTTCCAGAAGTCAAAATTTCCCTTCTACTTAAATGCTGGCTGACTTTAAGGTACACAGCCTTGGACATGAGCCCTGAATGTCTCTAAAGCAAGGCTTTCTGTCCAACTCAAAGGCCAGGATTGTACCTTTGTAAAAGCACAGTTGTTGTTAGAGTTGTTTTTCCTGTTGTTTTGATTCTGTTGTCATTTATGATTAGAGAAATATATGACGTAAGTCATTGGATTGGTTTTAAATAATCATTAACGATAAATGCATCTATCCTCAAAGTGCTCATTGTATTTGCTCAAATAATAGACCATTTTTGGAATTTCCTTGAGAGGGTTTATTGCCTACACGAGAGAATGAGTCATTGCTTCACTTCAAAGGTTCCATCTCTGGTTGTCCCACCCTCTTTCCCGTGTCATTCACCTGACCTTCACCCAGCCTTATCCTGCCTTTTCAGCCACTTTAGTTGACTGTTCATGAGTCTGAGAGTAAGTGGGCTCTCTCTCTGGACCCCTTAAGCATCTACAAACAAAAACCGCCTGGGAAGTAGAGCAATCTTTCCCTAAAATTCCGCTCAAATCAAAGATCCAACAGAACGATTCTTCTCCATCAATCAAATTATTTTCTGAACTCAGTTTGTCTACACATCCTTGATTTCCTAAATACCATACTTTCTTTCCAGCAGCTTCATCTCCCACGGTTCACCCATCCAGAGAGGTGATACAGATTTACGCCTCTGTTTATACTTCTTCCTGTCTTCTTCAGAAAAGTGGTAGGGTTTCTCACTCTCTATCATTACTTGATTAACACCCCACTGAGTACTTACACTTTATCCAGGCTTGCTCTTCTGCTGTGTCCCGAACTTTCTCATTGACATCCCGAAATATTATATAGCAGTTACCATCAATGTGTAATAATGTTAATTAGCAATAATAATTGAGATTCTTGGAACCATCTTTCCCCATCCCAAGCCCCTTATATACAGAATTAACGAGATGTTTTTAAAGCTAAAAGTATTTGAAGGGCTTTCATACAGTTAAGCTTCATGAGGAACATCTACTTGTCTTACACATTGAAAGGTTGTCCGAAGATGTTATTCCCGTGAGGCTGAGAGTTGTGTCTGCTTTTATACACCATTGTATTTCCCGTGCTTAGAACAGCTATAGGTACAGAGTAAGTTCTCAGTGACGATGCAGTCTGCTCTTTAGCTAGTTTGAGAAGCTTGAAGATATTGTTGATGGTGCTGGTTTATGAATCCAAGCATGGGAGAGTAGGCATTCTGCCCCTGTAGCTGAGTAAATGGGAACCTAAAATCATGTTGGCCACACCACGCCCCGAACAAGTAAGGTCAAAAGCTGTCTAATGCATTTGCACAGTGAGAGGTAAATGGGGAGGCTTTGGTTTCTAGGACATGTTAATGGGATGCAGGTTTAAAATTTGGCCCAGAGCAACATTAAATGCCTTTAGATATCACATCCTGGCCAAATATTTGGAAAAATAAGATAAAAAATTTTCTTCCTGTTTGTGACCATATAACCAGTTAGATGAAAAGAATGATGCTGTTTTTTGGCTCCATTTTAAGAATTATATTTGTTACTGTGCACTGTATATTTTCTGACAGGTGAAAGTCGAGGGACCAGAAGTCATGAGCTTAAACAGCACAATGGTCTGGATGAGGCTTGAGCAGAGGGGATGTAACCTCAGGATCTCAAGATACGAGTTCCTGGCTGGAAATTAATGAAGAACGGTGGCTTTCCAATATGCCTGATGACTGTTCCAGTATGTGTAATAAAGCATTGGCATATGCCGGCCAGGGGAGGACACCAGGAGCATAGCACCATGGTATCAAGATAGGCCTTGTGTCTTGTTTTGTATTTTTAATTGCTTTAATCATTTCACCTGAAGCTGAAGCTCCACTACTTGGCCACTTGATGTGAAGAACTGATTCATTAGAAAAGATCCTGATGATGGGAAAGATTGAAGGCAGGAGGAGAAGGAGATGACAGAGGATAAGATGGTTGTATGGCATCACTGACTCAATGGACATGAGTCTGAGCAAGCTCCGGGAACTGGTGATGGACAGGGAAGCCTGGCATGCTATAGTCCGTGCGGTCGCAGAGTCGGACACAACTGAGCAACTGAACTGACCTGAAGATAGGCCTTGTGTCTTGTTTGTATTTTTAATCACTTTTAAAAGATTTACTATAGTATCAAAGAGTATTCACCCTGTGAAGGGGCTTAGCACACATCCACTGATACTCATTTTGTGAAGGCATTCAGTGCTGGTAAATTCCATGAGCAGCTAGCACTGAATAGCTCGTTAGAAACAGAGCCAGAGTTTAAATTCAGCAGCGTTTCCCCACTTTACGATTACCTACTTCTTTCTTTAATGTCTCCTCTATGAACATCATTGATCCAGGCTCTAAGAGGAAAGATCTATTTCTGCAGTGCAATCTACAGAAGCTATGTTGGAATAACCAGGGTGAGGCCAAATTCTTCCTGCTGAGGGATTTTGCCCCGGAAGCCTTGCCCTTTACAATGCCACAATGAGCCTTTGTGGCATTCCTTGGGGAAATGATCAAGATGCTCATTTCCATTTCTGGGCTATTGCGGTGCTTTGGGTGGCCCTGACAGAACGAAGAGGAGATTTGGGTTGAAGAGTTTAATTCTTTTTTACTCAAGCCTTGACGTGGTGTCAATGGGCCAGGAACAAACAGCACAATTTGTTGACTGTACTATGAAGATTTCTTTAGGGCATTCAGAAAATGGATTGGAAAAACTGGAATCAGACATAAAGCAACAAAAGGTCCGTATCAATGTGCAGAGAAATTGTATAATGTTTCTGGAAGCAATTTTTTGAGCTTTTGTATAGTCCTCTAGCCTTGAAAACTCCCAGTTCAAACTCTAGGCAAAATCAATCCCTTACATAATCCTACACTTATATATTATTGTAGAAATAACTAACCCCCTCCACATTTCCAGTTTTTATGCAATAGTAAATGCACATTTTTTGTACATTAAAAAATTATTTTCTTTTTGCAATTGAAGTATAGTTGATTTACAATGTTTTAGTTGTACAGTGAATGGACTCAGTTATATATATATTCTTCAGATTCTTTTCCATTATAGCTTATTACAAGATATTGAATAAAGCTCCCTGTGCTATACAGTAGATCCTAATTGTTTATCTGCTTTGCATATAGGAGTGTGTAGCTGTTAATCCCAACTTCCTGATATATTCCTCCCTCCTCCCCAAAAATGAACTTTTAAATAGCGTTACAAAAATAGAAAAAGATACATATTAATTGTCATAAGGTGAACAGAAATTACAAATGCCATTTAGGCCAAGATAGAGAACATTACTGGCAACCCCAAAGCCTTCCTCAAGACACTTTCCCCCAAAAGTGTCCTTTTGAAGTAAGTATCCTTACTTCAGTCACTGGTTGTTAGTTCTGCAAATTTTTGAACTTTCTGTAAATGAACTTGTACAGTAGGTATGATATACCTCTAGTAGCTGGTATCTTTGATCCAACATTTGTCTATTCTATGGGAGTCATTTTTTGTTACCTACAGACAGGTTGTTCAATCTCATTGCCAAGAGCATGCCATTATTTGAAAACACCACCGTCCATTTCCTGTTGGTGGACTTTGGAGTTGTTTCCAGCTTCCGTTGACTAAGCAGAGTGCTTCTATGAGCATGCGAGTATCTTTTGATACACATATGTGCTCATCTTCTTTTGGGGATACACTTAGGAGTGGAATATCTCATCATATGAACCTGCGTTCAGCTTCAGGGCATATGGCTAAACTGTTTTCAATTGATTGTACTAATTTACATGATCACAGCAGTCTATGGTGAATCCATTTGCTTAATACCCTCACCTGAAAGAGACATGGGTTCAGTCCCCAATCTAGGAAGATCCTACATGCCACGGAGCAACTAAGTCCGTGCCCCACAGCTAATGAAGCCTGTGTCCACAGCAAGAGAAGCGCTGCAGTGAGAAGCCTGCACGCCATAAGGAAGGGTAGACCCTGCTGGCCGCAGCTAGAGAAAAGCTTGTGCACCAGCAAAGACCCAGCACAGCCAAAAATAAACGCTAGTCACTCAGTCATGTCCCATTCTCTGTGACCCCATGGACTGTAGCCCACCAGGTTCCTCTGTCCATGGGATTTCCCAGGCAAGAATACTGGAGTGGGTTGCCATTTCCTTCTCCAGGGGATCTTCCCCACCCAGGGAGTGAACTCAGCTCTCCTGCATGGCAGGCAGATTCTTTACCATATGCGCCACCAGGGAAGCCCCCAGAGGAAGATTCTTTATCATCTAAGCCACCAGGGAAGCTCAAAAATAAATGAAAAAATAAAACTTTTTAAAAAGTCAAGTGACATATTGCACTGGAAGATATGTGGGTTATTTTCAAATATCTTTTGACACTGATTTCTAACATAATTCCATAGAGTTGGACACGACTGAGCGACTGAACTGAACCGAAGAGAACAGACTCTGTATGATTTCAATATCTTTAGACCATGAAAATTTTGCACTTTGTTTTATGTCCCTGGATATGTTCCAGTGGCTCCTTGTTTATAGTCTATGGGAACTGGAATGGAATTTGTGTCCTATTGTGCAAATTGTATAAATCTTAATTGTGTTGAATTGGTTCACAGTGCTTTCAGGGCTCCTATATCCTACTTCTCTGTACATTCATTCTATTAATTTTTGAGAGTTTGACATAGAAACTCTGACTAAAAATCTTAATTTATCTACTTAGAAAATAATTATAATATCTAGTGGAACTAGATGTAACCTTGTCCTGCATTGTCCAAGTCCCCTGTAAATGTGTCATCATACTTTCATAATTAAAAAAAATAAAAAATTTGAAAAAAAAATAAAGTGACAGTATTTTCACTCTCTATTCCGTGACACAGGTCTATTGATTTATCTCTGAATCTTTTTCTAAATTGTTCCTGGATCTTTGCATATCTTTGCATATTTTATGTGATTTTCATAAAAATTCTTGCTGCCATATAGATTCATTTGGGAATCACTGGTGTCTTTATAAGGCTGAGTTGAGTTTTTCAATTCATAGGCATGGCATGGTTGTCCTCTAAATTAGATTTTAATAGATTTCTCTCAATATTTGTAATTTTCAGTGTACAAGTCTTAGAAATCTTTTTCAGATTTATTTCTTGTTTTTTTCTTTATTATACTAGCTGAAACCTCCAATTGTTTGAATAGAAGTGATCATAGTGGCATAGTTATCTTATTATCTATCTCAGAGGAAGATTTTTTTCATATTCACCATTAAATATATTCTTTATTGTAAAGCTTTTTGGGTACTCTATATCAGGATAAAGAAATTCTTTTTTATGTTTCCCAAAAGATTTCATTTTTGTTAATATAAGTATTGAATTCTACCAAATGCATTAGTGCATTTATTGATGTGATCATATGATATTTCTGTTTTCCTATTATGGGGTGAATTAAATCAATTGATTTTTTAAAATGTTAAGCTAACATTGAAGTCCCATTCCTGGAATCAAGCCAATTGGTTGTATTCATTGTTATTTTTAATATAGTGTTGGATTTGATATGTGAATGTTCGATGAGTACTTTCCATACTCAACATTTTCCAGCCAAAGACCACCAGGAATACACTTAAAGTTGAACAATATAGGTTTAGGGCTCATTGGAATGAGGGAAACTGAATACAATAGAAATAACTGTATCTCAGTAAGAGGGAGTTAAGAATTTATTATTAGATTCAATGTTTTCAGAGAGGATTTAAGGAGGTAGAACTTTGCTCTAGTCATGCTGTCAAGAAGCGAGAGGCAGGGATTCCCTGGTGGCTCAGTGGTAAAGAATCTACTTGCCACTGCAGACCAGGTTCGATTCCTGGTCTGGGAAGATCCCACAAGCTGAGGAGCAACTAAGCCCATGACCCACAACTATTGAGCCTGTGCTCTAGAACCTGCAAGCTGCAGCTTGAGAGCACGTGCTGCAATTCCTGAAGCTCGTGCGTCTGAGAGCCTGTGCTCAGCAGCAAGAGAAGCCAGCACAGTGAGAAAGCCACGCACTGCAACTCCAGAGAATTGCCCGGTCGCCGCAACTAGAGAAGAGCCCATGCAGAAACAAGCACCCAGCACAGCCAAACTTAAATAAGTAAACAAAATTGTGTAAAAAAAGAAGCAGTGGGGCAATTCTATAACTGGGGGTCTTAATAAATCTTATCTATAGTGCAGGAGGAATGCCAGGAGGCTGTTAAGATAGTGAGTGAGTTAGTGTTAGTCACTCAGTCATGCCCGACTCTGAGGTGGGTTTGTATTTAGTCGTTTTTATGGTTTGAACAATGGATTTGGTTCAGTCTGTGTTCAGACAAGATCATCTCAGTCTGTCTTGATCCACCTGTAGTTACCGAGCAAGTTTACCTGACCTTGGTGTTTGTGGAACGGTTTCTGTTCAACAGGATGAAACCAAGGCCTGGCTGGTGGGAGCAGCCAGCTCCCAGCTAGTGTCAGAGTCTGCTTTTCTCTTTCTTACATCTGTGCTTGTGAGAGAGACTGGTGTGCAGTAATGTTCTTCTTTTTCCTTTTTTTTTTTTTGGAAGTTCTTCTCAGATTTTGGGCTTCCTTGGTGGCTCACATAGTAAAGACTTGACCTGCCAATGCAGGAGATACAAGTTCAATCCCTGGGTGGGGAAGATCCCCTGGGGAAGGAAATGGCAACCCACTCCAGTCTTCTTGCCTGGAGAACCCCATGGACAGAGAAGCCTGATGGGCTACAGTCCATGGGGTTGCAAAGAGTTGGACACTGCTGAGCGTTTAACATTTTCAGATTTTGTCATGTTCTTTTTGGATTTTGGTATCAGGTGTATCCTAATGTGAATCAGGAGGTATGGTTTCTTTTTCCATCCTGTAGAAAAGTCTGTTCATTATTGGCACTAATTATTCTCTGAACATCTGGAGAACACCCAATGGCGAAGTTGTCTGAGCCTTGACAAACACTCTCTCCTTGACCGAAGTTTAGTCAAGGGCTCCTCTGAGCCCTTTCTCACCCAGACCTTTA
Organism: Neotragus moschatus; assembly: GCA_006410615.1. Taxonomy (NCBI): domain Eukaryota; kingdom Metazoa; phylum Chordata; class Mammalia; order Artiodactyla; family Bovidae; genus Neotragus; species Neotragus moschatus. Next base: position 308,787 of record SJYA01002571.1, on the reverse strand, counting down.
CCTTGGGGGCCAGCTTGGCTTGGGCTGCATAGCCCAGTTATACCACAAATCTGGCTACGTTAAGTTAGAAGGACTCCCCTGTCCTTAATATCTGCTCATTCTTGCATGATGTCAGCAAGAATCCTGTTAAGTTGGTTTGGCTGGTATCTCCACCTCCCCACTCCGAACTTCCCATCTACTGAAAGGTCCACTTTCCATCCACTCACTCTGCTTGTTGGCTAAAACCCTCAACAATCTTTTCTGTATGAAGATTGAGCCCAGTTCTAAACTGAGCTGCCTTTTCCCTGATTGCAATCACTTTTGAATAAAATCTGTTTTTACTGCTTTTACTACTGTGTGACTCTGATTTTCTCTCACAGCCTGGAGATATCTTCATGGAGTTACTATTACGATTAAACTTTCAGTTTCTTTTTTTCCAGGCAAGCCTTTATTGGGCTCCTGCACCGGCTGTAGGAGGGAGTGAAAACAAGTAACAGATCCTTTTGCTCTCTCAGAGTGGGGCGAGCTGGTTCCTTAATCAGGGTGAGGTAGGGTGTGTCCAGGGATCAGGTTGGAGGAGCAGTTTAGGTGGTTTGCCCACTCCTTTGTACACTTTAATTTCTTTGTTAGATATATCACTATTCAGATTTTCTATTTATTTTAATGTCACATTCAGGGTTTTTTAAAAAGGAACCTGTCCTTTCATCTGTATTTTCAAAGTATAATTTTGGAATAAATTTTGTAATGATCGCTTTAAGATCTTTATATACCTATAGGATTGGCAATCATATCCCTTTTCCTGTTTTATCTTTATATTTTGTAGCATTTCTTTTTCTTTTAATCAGTCTTGTTAGACATTTGATTTTGCTGATAGTATCATATTTAAATCTCCACAAGACATTACTAAAAGATGGCTTAACGCTCAACATTCAGAGAGCAAAAATCATGGCATCCAGTCCCATCACTTCATGGCAAATAGATGGAGAAACAGTGGAAACAGTGACAGTGACAGACTTTATTTGCCTGGGCTCCAAAATCACTGCAGATAGTGTCTACAGCCATGAAATTAAAAGACATTTACTCCTTGGAAGAAAAGCTATGACCAATCCAGACAGCATATTGAAAAGCAGAGACATTACTTGGGCAACAAAGATCTGTATAGTCAAAGCTATGGTTTTTCCAGTAGTCAAGGATGGATGTGAGAGTTGGACCATTAAGAAAGCCGAACACCGAAGACTTGATGCTTTTGAATTGTGGTGTTGGAGAAGACTCTTCAGAATCCCTTGGACTACAAGGAGCTCAAACCAGTCAATCCTGAAGGAAATAAGTCCTGAATATTCATTGGAAGGACTGATGCTGAAGCTGAAGCTCTAATACTTTGGCTCCATGATGCGAAGAGCTGATTCGTTTGAAAAGACCCTGATGCTGGGGAAGATTGAAGGGGGGGAGGAAAAGGGGATGACAGAGGATGAGGTGTTTGGATGGCATCACCAGCTGGATGGACTTGAGTTTGAGCAAGCTCCAGGAGTTGGTGATGGACAGGGAAGTCTGACATGCTGCAGTCCATGGGGCCGCAGAAAGTTGGACACAACTGAGTAACTGAACTGAACTGAATTGAATATACATTTCTTATTATCTCTACATATTCCAGGTGGCACTAGTGGCAAAGAACTCACCTGCCAATGCAGGAGACATAAAAGATGCTGCTTTGATCCCTGGGTCAGAACGATTCCCTGGAGGAGGACATGGCAACCCACTCCAGTATTCTTGCCTGGAGAGTCCCATGGACAGAGAAGCCTGGTGGGCTACTGTCACAATGAGTCAGACACTGCTGAAATAATGAATGTAGCTTCGCATGCACTGTTGGGTCCTGGTCTTCTGCTTGATATACTGGGGAAAACCACTGCTGAATGTTGGATTCATTCCTCTTTCTTTTTGCTGCTTTGGGTTCTCAAGGCCTCTTGTGTAGCCTCAGAGCCCATTCACTCTTCCTGGCTCTGAACAATTGCTTTAAGCTCTGTTGCCTTCTCTACCCCAGCCTGCTACGGTTGCCAGAAATCCCTTCAATAAAAAACAGATTCTGTAGGTAGAGGAAGTTTCAGTTCAGTTCAGTCGCTCAGTTGTGTCCGACTCTTTGCGACCCCATGAATTGCCGCACACCAGGCCTCCCTGTCCATCACTGGGAATGCAGGGGAACATGCTGACCCTGGTGAGTGACAGATAGCAGATTCTCCCTTACAAGCAGGGTTAGGTGCAGGGGAGACAGGCCATGACAGAGAGAAAGAGGCCAATCACGTGTCTGACGGTGGGCACTGGCAAGGGATCCTTCTACTGCCACAATAACCAGAGGGACCAGGAGCCTTGGTTGTCCTTTTTTCTCTTTTCCCATTGGAGTATAATTGCTTCACAATGTTGTCTTAGTTTCTGCTGCACAACAACGTGAATCAGCCGTATGTAGTATATACATACATCCTCTCTGTCAACATTCGTTCCCAGCTTCCTTCCCCATCCCTCCCCTCTAGGTTGCCACCCAGCACTGATCTGAGCTCCCTGTGCTGCTGCTACTACTGCTAAGTCGCTTCAGTCGTGTCTGAACCCCATAGACGGCAGCCCACCAGGCTCCCCTGTCCCTGGGATTCTCCAGGCAAGAACACCGGAGTGGGTTGCCATTTCCTTCTCCAATGCATGAAAGTGAAAAGGGAAAGGGAAGTCACTCAGTCGTGTCCCCATGTCACTTAGCGACCCCATGGACTGCAGCCCACCAGGCTCCTCCGTCCATGGGATTTTCCAGGCAAGAGTACAGGAGTGGGGTGCTATTGCCTTCTCCTGAGCTCCCTGGGCTCTACGGCAGCTTTCCACTGGCTATCTATTTTACTCTATTTTACTATGGCAATGTATATATGCCAGTTCCAATCTCTGAGTTCGCCCCACCCTCCCCTCCCCCACCATGTCCAAGTCTCTAATCTCGCTTTGCAAATATTACTCAGCCATAAAAAGGAACGAAATTGGATCATTTGAAGTGATGTGGATGAACCTAGAGTCTGTCATTCAGAGTGAAGTAAGTCAGAAAGAGAAAGACAAATATCATANCATTGCCTTCTCCTGAGCTCCCTGGGCTCTACGGCAGCTTTCCACTGGCTATCTATTTTACTCTATTTTACTATGGCAATGTATATATGCCAGTTCCAATCTCTGAGTTCGCCCCACCCTCCCCTCCCCCACCATGTCCAAGTCTCTAATCTCGCTTTGCAAATATTACTCAGCCATAAAAAGGAACGAAATTGGATCATTTGAAGTGATGTGGATGAACCTAGAGTCTGTCATTCAGAGTGAAGTAAGTCAGAAAGAGAAAGACAAATATCATAGCAGTTCAGTTCAGTTCAGTTGCTCAGTCGGGTCTGCCTCTTTGCGACCCCATGGACTGTAGCATGCCAGAGCTACCTGTCCATCACCAACACCCAGAGTTTACTCAAACCCATGTCCATTGAGTCAGTGATGCCATGCAACCATCTCATCCTCTGTCGTCCCTTCTCCTCCTGCCTTCAATCTTTCCCAGCATGAGGGTCTTTTCAAATGAGTCAGCTCTTCGCATCAGGTGGCCAAAGTATTGTAGTTTCAGCTTCAACATCAGTCCTTCCAGTGAACACCCAGGACTGATCTCCTTATATTAATGTGTATATGTGGAACCTAGAAGAATGGTGCAGATGAACCGATTTGCAGGCTTGAGTATCTTAATCGCCTACTCAGACCCCTAGTCCTCTGGGAGATGGGTAACTGAGAGGATGCTACCAATTCACTTTCTGATCGTCTTACCCCTGTGCCACCATCTCCCTTGTTATGGTTGTGGCCCAGCGGAAGTCATGTGGCGGGAAAAACAACCCCATTTCATGCTCTATCTCTGGGATTTTATTTTACTAATAGTCTGTAGGGGGCGCAGGCCTTCTGAGCATTTGATTACTGTGGAGGCATGGTGTGCTTCTCATCTATAAATATTCTTTCCTCATCTGTTGTCTGTCTGCGTATGGGGTTCTATAAATACATTAATTGGTGCCACTTTTAACTGTCACCGCTGTCCCTTTCTTTGACAAGCGTATATTAAACTCTCTTATGATGGAGCAAAATAAAACCACCCAGCCAGAGGGGTCTATTTTGGCAGAAGAGGAATGTAACAGAAAGAAAATTTGTAGTCTTCTGTGGTAGACAAAGGACTGTTAAACTCATCGGTGATAGCTTGCATGAAAAATTTAGAATACAATTCTTAGATGTGGATTAAAGATAGGGGAAAGAAAAAAAGAAAACAACCCTGCAGGATATGACTGAAATAAAGCAGGTAAAGTGGAATGATCAGAACAGCTGCAACTTAGGAAATGGGCTGAAACCAATTTCAACTTCATCCGAACATTCATCAAGTCATACTTATTTTAGGTGACTTCGGGTTTGGTAGTGTTTCAGAAACCGTATTCCATATGTGTTCCTTTCTGATTTGAGCGGCTGTAACCATTTAACCCATGGAAAAGAAATGCAAAAAAGCAAAATGGCTGTCTGGGGAGGCCTTACAAATAGCTGTGAAAAGAAGAGAAGCGACAAGCAAAGGAGAAAAGGAAAGATATAAGCATCTGAATGCNACAATATCATGAACCTCCATCCATAGTTCTTTAGGCACTCTGTCTATCAGATCTAATCCCTTGAATCTATTTGTCACTTCCACTGTATAGTTGTAAGGGATTTGATTTAGGTCATACACTAATGGTTTAGTGGTTTTCCCTATGTTCTTCAATTTAAGTCTGAATTTTGCAATAAGAATTTCATGATCTGAGCCACCGTCAGCTCCTGGTCTTGCTTTTGCTGACTCTATATAACTTCTCCATCTTTGGCTGCAAAGAATAAAATTAATCTGATTGAGGTATTGACCATCTGGTAATGTCCATGTGTAGAGTTGTCTCTTGTGTTGTTGTAAGAGGATTTTTGTTATTATCAGTACATTCTCATGGCAAAACTCTGTTAGCTTTTGCCCTGCTTCATTTTGTACTCTGAGGCCAAATTTGCCTGTTACTCCAGGTATCTCTTGACTTTCTACTTTTACATTCTAGTCTCCTATGATGAAAAGGATATCTTTTTTTGGTGTTAGTTCTAGAAGGTCTTGTAGGTCNTCATGGCAAAACTCTGTTAGCTTTTGCCCTGCTTCATTTTGTACTCTGAGGCCAAATTTGCCTGTTACTCCAGGTATCTCTTGACTTTCTACTTTTACATTCTAGTCTCCTATGATGAAAAGGATATCTTTTTTTGGTGTTAGTTCTAGAAGGTCTTGTAGGTCATCATAGAACCATTCAACTTCAGCCTGTTTGGCATTGGCGTATTACCACAGTTGGTTTATCCATTTATCTATCAAAGAACATTTAGGTTGCTTTCATCTCTTGGCTATTGTGAATAAAGCTACAATGAATATGTGTGTGCAGATATTTCATTGAGATCTTGTTTTGAATTCTTTATATATTCCAAAAAATGTAATTATTGGATTTTATGGCAATTATTTGTAATATTTTGAGAAACTTCCATCCTGTTTTCCATTGTGAGTACACCATTTTATATTTCTACCAGTAGTTCACAAGGATTTCAATTGCCTTACATCTTCACCAAAATTTCTTATTTTCTCTGTTTTTGGATGTGGCCATCCTGACAGGTATGAGGTTGCATCTTGTGGTTTTGATATGCATCTCCCTGATGATTAGTGAATTTGATTATTTTTTTCATTTGCTTTTTGTCCCCTTGTATATTTTTTTGTGGAAATATCAGTTCAAGGCATTAATATTTTTTAATATGGTTGTTTAGTTGTTGTTGAGTTTTAGAAGTTCTTTATATATTCTGAATATTAGCCTATGAATAAATATTTTCTCCCATTTCATTAGTTGTCTTTTCATTCTGTTGATTATTCCCTTTGCTGTGGAAACATTTTTAAGTGTGATGTAGTCTACTTTGTTTATTTTTGCTTGTCCAGGTGCTTTTGATGTCATGTCTGAGAAATCATCACCAAATTCAGTGTCATGAATAATTTGCCCTTTGTTTTCTTCTAAATATCCACTGGATCATGGAAAAAGCAAGAGAGTTCCAGAAAAACATCTATTTCTGCTTTATTGACTATGCCAAAGCCTTTGACTGTGTGGATCACAATAAACTGTGGAAAATTCTGAAAGAGATGGGAATATCAGACCACCTGACCTGCCTCTTGAGAAATCTGTATGCAGGTCAAGAAGCAACAGTTCGAACTGGACATGGAACAACAGACTGGTTCCAAATAGGACAAGGAGTACGTCAAGGGTGTATATTGTCACCCTGCTTATTTAACTTCTATGCAGAGTATATCATGAGAAACGCTTGGCTGGAAGAAGCACAAGCTGGAATCAAGATTTCTGGGAGAAATATCAATAACTTCAGATATGCAGATGACGCCACCCTTATGGAAGAAAGTGAAGAGAAACTAAAAAGCCTCTTGAAGAAAATGAAAGTGGAGAGTGAAAAAGTTGNAACACCACCCTTATGGCAGAAAGTGAAGAGGGACTAAAAAGCCTCTTGATGAAAGTGAAAGTGGAGAGTGAAAAAGTTGGCTTAAAGCTCAACATTCAGAAAACAAAGATCATGGCATCCGGTCCCATCACTTCATGGGAAATAGACAGGGAAACAGTGGAAACAGTGTCAGACTTTATTTTTTTGGGCTCCAAAATCACTGCAGATGGTGACTGCAGCCATGAAATTAAAAGACGTGCATACATACTTACACACAAAATTTAAACAGAAGTTTCACAGACTAGTTCCCAACCTTGTTACCTGTGATTGGTTCTGACATTTTCTGTCCCATCCCATCCTATTCTATCCCATCCCATCCCATCCCAGGTCATCCTGTTCATCCCATCCCATCCCATCCTATCCTGTCCTATTTTCTCCTGTCCTGTCCTATCCTATCCATGTCCAATATGTTAGTCACGACTCATTAAATTGGTCTCTTGACACTTTAACACCAGGGGAAAACACTGGGCCTACTCCAAAAAATAAAATCAATGGTGGTACAGCTTTGTGAACAATGGCAATGAAAGAAGCTCTTCTGGATTGAACAATCTGGGGCCTTCAGATGCACTGATTCCTGCTCAGCTCTCCTCCTCCCCAAGGTGAAAAGGATAAAGAGAAAAGGTAAAAAAGGAAAAGGTAAAAGGATAAAAATGTGCTCTTTCAGCCCAATACAGATCCACACAGGCATGTGTGTACTCTTTATTCTTTACTATTTGTAAAGGGGACTATTTGTGATCCCATGGACTATGCAGTCCATGAAATTCTCCAGGCCAGAATACTGGATTGCCTAGCCTTCCCCTTCTCCAGAGGGCNAATGTGCTCTTTCAGCCCAATACAGATCCACACAGGCATGTGTGTACTCTTTATTCTTTACTATTTGTAAAGGGGACTATTTGTGATCCCATGGACTATGCAGTCCATGAAATTCTCCAGGCCAGAATACTGGATTGCCTAGCCTTCCCCTTCTCCAGAGGGCCTTCCCAACCCAGGGATCGAACCCAGGTCTCCCACATTGCAGGCAGATTCTTTACTAGCTGAGCCACAAGGAAAGCCCAAGAATACTGGTGTGGGTAGCCTATCCCTTTTCCAGGGGATCTTCCTGACCCAAGAATCAAACTGGGGTCTCCTGCATTGCAGGTGGATTCTTTACACTGAGCTATCAGGGAAGCCCTCCAATTCATAGTCCCCAAACTTGGCTTTCCTTTCCTCGAACTGGGATGTGAAAGAAAAAAACCAGTGTCAGCTAAACTGGACTGGGCATTTATTTTGGGAATGCCCAGCATCATTTTTTTCCAACTCTTACACCTCATCCATATAGAAGTTCCCATCAGACAGGACTTTGAGTAGACTAATTGGCAATTGGGATTAATGTTTTGATGTGGCTTTAGTTTGCTCTTTATGGTGAATTCAGGCAGACATTCTAAAAGCCCCTGAAAGGGAAATTAATTGTCTATTTTTCCTATGATGTTAATGGTGCTCCCTTGGGCTTTCAAAAGCAACTTTCAAAGGAGAATTTGATTTGGCCCATACTTGTGTTTATTTTTGGTTTTCCAGTGTCTGGACTTCTTTATTAAAGGCTGTCACCTTGGAGTTTTAACCACAAAGATTTAGTACCATGTTTTTAAGAAAAAGAAAGTCGAGGGGGTTAATGAAAGTTAAAAATCTTTGGATCTCCTGGTAGGTCTCCTGTACCAACACTTGTTTTGCCGCCGTCTCTTGTCTGGGTACACTGGGTACACTAAGTCTTTGCAGACCATCTGGACCAGAGGAAAAACAAAGTCAACATTACCAACGGTGGCCATGAGCATCCTTTTTTTTTTTCATATTGGACAAGCCTCTTTTTTTCATCCCCTTTAAAATGTTGTCTGTATTTGACATTTTGAATCACTCCAGAAGATGGAATTTGGTTTTTCTTAAAGCCACTGGATGAGCATCTCCTACCTACTTTGTCTGGAAAAAGCCCCAGACATCCCTTTTTATTTGCCTCTGACTTTAGGAAAATACTGCTATCCCCAGTCTCACTGGGTCATGACTCTGAGACTGTGGTCCTGCGGCTTCAGGCATGGAGGAGATCCAGTGTGGAGATGAATACTGGAGTCAGGATTTTCCAGATACCCTGATACCGGAGCTTAGGTATCCCTAAGCACCATGGAATTGAGCTTCCATGTTACAAATGGCCCTGAGACCTGGTCTAGGGTGACCTTGCAGTGGGTTTGCCTGGACTTCAAAGCTCAGATGCAGTGAAATGTTCTCAGCCCTCACCATGTTAGTCACACACTGAGTGAAAATACTGAGATTCTTGGAGCAGGCAGTGATTGAAGCGTTAGAAGCAGGCTTGTCATCACAAAAATCTCTTGCTGTCATGGCTTTGCCTGATGGACAGGTGGGTCCTGACGCTGAAGCATAATTCTTAGTCTGAGTCTCTGTCAAGATAGCCACCATCTCTTTTCTCATTCCCCCAAGTCAGCTCCTACCCTCACTTTTATTTCCTGTTTATCCAATCTCGTGAAATGCTAATTCTTTCATGCATAGCATGCAAGCCTGTTAAAAAAATCTCTTCCACTTTGGAAACAAAGTCCGCCCTTGACTGTCCCTCCCCTTCCTTCCACCAGTGGTCTTTTTCTCCCCAGGTATAAACTTCTCTAGGCCTGTGTGTCTCAAATGTTGGTCTGCCCTGGGATAGTCTAGAGAGCTTATTAAGGCATCAGTGACTGGGCTTCTTTCCCAGAGTCTCTGATGCAGTGGGTTTGGGATAGGGTCCAAAATATGCAATTCTAACAAGTTCCCAGGTGATGCTGACAGTTGGGGACCCAGTGTGAGACCCACTGCTCCAAAGAACACTCTGCATTGGCTCGCTGCATACAGTCTTTTCATTTGCTACCCCACCTGCAACAACCTGACCTCAGCTCCATCACCACTGACATCCACATGTTGAATTCACTGGACACGCTGTGTCTTCCTGAGACCCCTGTGACATCGCTCACCCAGCCACGTCTCTTTTCCTCACTTGGCGTCCATGACATCACTCTCTCCCTATCGCCTCCCATCACCTCCTCCCTTTCCGCTTGCTCTTTCTGAGATGCTCTTACTGAGATAACTTTTCGGGAAGCTCTTCCACACACAGCAGGTTTCACCCTTTCTCAGAGCACTGTCCTTGTTCGCTGCTCTTCTCAATTTATATCCTTCCTGAGATGCCTCTTCCGTGCCTGGAGCTTCTATTGGCATGCCAATAATCCCGATCGACTCCTCTGCCACACACCTCTTTTCTAGCCCCTCATCTGTTTATCCAGACTCTTGAGGTTAAACGTGTTCCCAAACAGGCTTTTGATATTTAACCCCAAGTCTCCTCCACTTGTTTTTATTCTCTCCTCAACTGATGCCCATTTTTCCTGGGCCAGAAATCTGTGCCTCATTCTTATTTTTGCTCCCTCATCTTTCATCCTGAAGTCCAATTCACCATCAGGATGGCTCTTCTATCCGCCCTTCTTTCATTTCTCATTGCTAATGCTTTCATTTGCTGCTGTTTTCTGAGATCACTGAAATGGCCTCTTCACTGTTGACTCTGTTTCCAGGCTAGGAGGACCACAGGGGTAGCTCACGGGATCAGAAGAGCAAAGGAAAGGACTTTAGCTTTTCTGACATTTCTGGGAGCTTTTTAAATACTGGGAATATACGGGTCACTCAAATCATGTGACATTTTGCTATACCTTGAATTCTGGTCTTGTCACTTGATGCGCCACCGTTTTTATGAGAATCACACATCTGGAACAAATATAGCATTGCTGGTCATTGATTTTCCTCTAGTACAATGTATGCCTTCTTCTTCTTTTTTATTGTATTTAGTTACTTTAAACGTGTATTTATTTACTTTTTGGCTGCACCACACAGCATGGGGGATCTTAGTTGCCCAACCAGGGATCAAACCTGAACCCCCTATACTGGAAGGGTGCAGTCTTACCCACTGGACCACTGGGGAAGTACCTGTCATCTCGACTTGGCTGGTTTTTTTTTTTCCCATGAAACATCACTGCTGAGATGGAAGACACCTCCCTCAATTTGGATTTTCTGTTCTGGGTATTCTTTAATCTGCATGCCTGCTAAGTTGCCTCAGTCATGTCCAACTCTTTGCACCCTATGGACTTCAGCCCCAGGCTCATTTGTCTGTGGAATTTTCCAGGCAAGAGTATTGGAATAGGTTGCCATTTCCTACTCCAGGGGATCTTTCCTTCCAGGGATCGAAGCTGCATCACTGCATTGTCAGCAGATTCTTTACTGCTGAGCCACTGGGGAAGCCCACTTCGAACAAAGCACTGCAATAATTCTAGTTTGCCCGTCTACTTCTTCTTGAGTCTGTAAATACCTTTCTGAGACATAGTCTTATTGGATCAATGGCAGCATAAGAGAGTGCTGAAAAATGAGGACTCTGGAATCCTGAGTTTAAATCCAGACTTCTGTGAATTAGTTCTGTGATCTCAGGTAAATTACTTTAGCTCTTTGTTATGAGACTTGTCACATGTGAAAATTTGTCACATGTGAGATAGGGATTATTGTGAAGACTGGCCAAGATAACCTAACTTGCACTGCATAGTGTCTGGAACAAAACAAGCTCTCAAAGTTGTTAGTTATTCGGATTGTTTTTTTCTATAATTTACTGAACCATCCTTCTTATTGTTGAAAGCTTGAATTGCTTCCATTTTTTCTCTTTTTGTTACTGTAGCTAACATTGGTAGAAAATGTAAATAAATAATAAGCAATGACTAGGACTGGGATTATTTCTATATCTTTATATCTGAAGTCAACAAATTGATGTAATTTTCATTTATGTTTGAAATAGGTGCTGAAAAATCTTTCGTATTATTTGTGATCTTTTCCATACCACACAGCTCATTGGGCCTTCCAAAATTAAGTATTTCTATTCTGCAAAGCCAGAGAAAAGTGTAAAGGAAACATACAACAGATGAGTTTGTGCTCCAGTGACCGGTAGAGAGAAAGCATTGTAACTTTGTTTCTCTGTTTGGATTGTTCCACTCTTAGATGGGAGAACTTGAGGTTTGGAAAAACACCTGACCTTGTTTGTACTGTACCTTGTCTTTCTCCCAAATAACCCAGTTTGTAAACAGAGATTGAGAGGCACAGCTTCTTCTAAGAAATGGGCTAAGGGAAAGTCCATTTGAGGGGTTGGGACTCTACCTATTGACATGATTCTGGCTTCAGCCTATGTCTCAGTCCATTTAGGTTGCTCCAACAGAATACCATAAGTTCAATTAAGTTCAGTTGCTCAGTCATGTCTGACTCTTTGCAACCCCATGGACTGCAGCATGCTAGGATTCCCTGTCCATCATCAAGTCCTGGAGCTGGCTCAAACTCATGTCCATTGAGTCGGTGGTGCCATCCAACCATCTCATCCTGTAATCCCCTTCTCTTCCTGCCTTCAATCTTTCCCACCATATCATAAACTGGGTGGCTTTAACAATATGTATTTCTCACTGTTCTGGAAGCTGAGATGTTCAAAATCAAGGTTGTTGCTGCTGCTGCTAAGCCGCTTCAGTCATGTCTGACTCTGTGCGACCCCATAGATGGCAGCCCACCAGACTCCCCCATCCCTGGGATTCTCCAGGCAAGAACACTGGAGTGGGTTGCCATTTCCTTCTTCAATGCAGGAAAGTGAAAAGTGAAATTGAAGTCGCTCAGTTGTGTCTAACTCTTAGCGACCCCATGGACTGCAGCCCACCAGGCTCCTCTGTCCGTGGGGTTTTCCAGGCAAGAGTGCTGGAGTGGGGCGCCATTGCCATTTTTTTCCTGACAAGCGCTCTCATTCTGTTTTACAGTTGGCTGCCTTCTGGCCATGTTCAGGTGGTGGAGAGAGAGGGAGCGATCATTTCTCTCATGTCTCCTCTTGCAAAGGCACTAACCCCATTCATGATGGCCTCACCCTCATGACCTAACCACCTTCCAAAAGCCTCATCTCCGAATATCTTTGTTTTGGTGATTAGGTTTCATATATGAATCTTGAAGGGTCACATATCTTCAGCCCAAAGTGATCTCCTTCAGGAGGTGAAGGATAGGGAGTCTTCTGAGAAGAGGTCTTTAAAAGTGGAGATGTGGCCTCCAGAGACAATTACGTTTTGGGCATGAGGCCATCACCTCATGTTACAAAAGCAGGATGTATTTACAACTGGAGTTTCAAAGGACCTACCAAAAGAGGTATGATATTCATCTCTGTCCTGATGGTACTAAGTAGCAGAGCTGAGATTTTATCATTGTTTCTTTTCTTATTAGTAAATAGTCCACCAGTAAATAAGATTTTTATGCTTAACCAAAATCTATCTTATTATAACTTATTGACTTTGCTTAAGTCCATGTTAGAGTGGAATGGGATGAGGATAAAGATGAGTCATCTTCAGCTTTGGTAGTTCCCTTAATGTATATATATTTTATAGTAAAAATTGTACTGTTAGAGAGTGTTTCTATTTTCTTCAAGGTTCAGTTCAGTTCAGTCTTTCAGTCATGTCCGACTCTGCGACCCCATGGACTGCAGCACGCCAGGCCTCCCTGTCCATCACCAACTCCCAGAGCTTACCCAAACTCATGTCCATTGAGTCGGTGATGCTCCGAGGTACGTAGCCTCAAACTCATTTCATCCATCTACAAACTTTCAGTTTCAGCACCATGTAATGAGCTGCGGCTCTCCTATGTAGTCTGCTGTTGGTCACAGGCAGTATTTTGGATCTCTTCTTTTCCAGGTTTGCAAATCAGCATCATAGCCTCAAAATCAGCGTGAACAGTCACTTTCCAACTGTATGCACCATCCTGGGTGGGTTATCTTTGGTTGTCCGTGAGTTTTGCTGGGTAAAGTTCTATTAGTTTCCTCAGAGCAAAGATCCTGAGATGAGAACATTCATCTGGGGTTCAGGGAACAGGGAGCAGGGAGGTAATGTGCCTGGGGACAGGCGTGGACCACCTTGAAAGAAGCGATCAAAGTCGTTAGTGTCAAAGTTTCAGTCACCAGTCTCCAAAATGTGGAGTATATTTCATATCATTTACATGTGGCGTATGTTTTTACTCCTTATTCATTCTTAATTACAGGTCAGCTCATCTATGGAAAATCTTTATTCACTTTTGTTTTTGGCAATGGTTAACATAGCCTGTAAGTCTCCCCTTGACTGTGGTCTTCATTATAGAATATTTATTACCTAACTTAAAAAGAAGCATGGGAATAAATATACTACTACATACAAAACAGATAATTAATAGGGACCTCCTGTATAGCACAAGTGGGTTTTCTGGGTGGCTCTAGTGGTCAAGAACCTGCTTGCCAATGCAGGAGTAGTAAGAGATGTGGATTCAATCCATGGGTCGGGAAGATCCCCCGGAGGAGGGCATGGTGACCCGCTCCAGGATTCTTGCCTGGAGAATCCCATGGACAGAGGAGCCTGGCAGCCTACAGTCCATGGGAGTACAAAGAGTCAGGCACAACTAAAGTGACTTAGCGTGCTTGTATAGCACAGGAAACCCTACTCAATGCTCTGTGATGGCCTATATGGGAAAAAAATCCCAAAAAGGGGATATATGGATATGTATTCAACTGATTCACTTTGTTGTACATCTGAAACCAATACAACATGTAAGTCAGCTATACCCTGAATACAGTTTTTAAAATCAAAAGACATATTTCTTTCCTCTTAAATTATTATTCACTATTATTTGATTTTTAATTTATCTGCTCCGTTTATTTTTTATCTGCTCTGTTCAGTGTCCTGATGATTCTGGCATTCTGCCATATTATGTTAATTTTTGTTAAGGTGAAGTTGAAGATCAAGGTACCATTTTCTAGCTTTGATTCATAAGAAATAAGAAAATAAACAAGACTATCACATGTATAAAAATAAATAAAAATCACATGAAAGAAACAATAAACATGGGATGAATTCATGTTTAGATTATATACTGATGCTTTCAGAATTTCATAACAAGAATTTCACATCTTGTTATGAGGAGAAATGGATAAAAATCCTTTGATTTAAACAACATGAGTGAAGTGCTTATTTGTTTCTGTAAAGCTTCTCAACACTTCAAGAAGATTTTATAGTTCTATGAAAGAGTGAGTTTCCTTGCTAAGCGATTACGGCCAAGGCATATTTCCCAGACTTCTTTGCAGTTAAATATGGTCATGTGATGGAGTTCTAGTCAATTGAGTGTGAATGGTGGTGAAGGGTGCCATTTCCAAGGCTGAGCCATATACTCTCCAGCTCCTTCCCTTTCAGAGTCAACCTTGGAGGGAAACCGTGGAAGACAGTGAAACCACAAGAGAGGTGGAGCACAGATCAGAGTAATTGCTTGAAAGATAATCTTCATCCGAGACATCACTTTCAGAATCTTCATGAGCAAAAATAAAGCTCAGTTGCATTAATCTGCTGAGGTTTGATCCATTTTACTTTTAGAAGTTTTAAATTTTGCACCGTTTTTAAAGGTAACTTTCCACGTACAGTTATTATAAAGCGTTGGCTGTATTCTCCATGCTGTACAGTACATTCCTGAGTCCGTCTCAAGCCCAGCAGTTTGTATCTCTACTCCCACCGCACTGTGCTCCCCCCTCCCCTCTGGGAACCACTGGCTTGTTCTCTGTATGTGTGAGTCTGCCTTTATGTTATACTCACTAGTTTGTTGAATGTTTTAGATTCTACATATAAGCGATATCGCAGAGTATTTGTATATCTCTGACTTATTTCACTTAACATAAAGTCCTCCAGGTCCATCCATGTCGCTGCAAATGGCAAACGTGTATTTTCTTTTATGGCTGAGTAGTAGTCCACACGTCAGCTTCTTTATCTGCTCCTCTGTTAGTGGACACTTGCGTAGTTTCCATGTCTTGGCTACGGTGAGTAATGCTGCTATGAGCATTGGGGTATGTGTGTCTTTTTGAATTAGTGTTAGTCTTTTTTTTCTCAAATAGATGCCCAGGAATAGTTTATCTGTTTATCTGCTGGTAATTCCTTAACCTATATGCTAGGCCTGGGTTTTTGGCTCAGATTTTGCCACCGCCTTAACAGTGGTTTCACCACTGTTAAGACCATGAGCTTTGGAATCATGTAGACCTAGGATGGAATCTCCTCACTAGGTCTGCAGATAGTTTAACTTTTCAGAACTTCAGTTTCCTCGTCTGTAAAATGGAGACATAATGTCTGCGGTTTGTGAAGGTTAAAGAGAAAGTATTTTCACAGTGCCAAACATATCATAAATATTTTCTATTTCTGTTTTTTTCATCTTTTTTACTTTAATGGAAATTGATTCTAATCTGCTGCTGCTGTTGCTGCTAAGTCGCTTCAGTTGTGTCCGACCCTGTGCGACCCCAGAGATGGCAGCCCACCAGGCTCCGCCATCCCTGGGATTCTCCACGTAAGAACACTGGAGTGGGTTGCCATTTCCTTCTCCAGTGCATGAAAGTGAAAAGTTCTAACCTAGAGGATTTTAACTATTACCTCTGTGATCTCTATGTTATTTATGATCAGATAACATGCTGTGTAGTTCCATCAATATGGTTATTTTCTTTGTCTTCTCTCTGTATAAACATTCCTTTCTTTATCTTGGGGGGGGCAAACCTCACTCTTAGGTCTAGCTCAAAAATTACCTCTTGTGGTATATTTTATTTTGCAAAAATGGCCACAGCAATATTTCCGATCTTATAAGCTCTTCTGGGACTTCACTATTTCCTCATCAGGCAGTGGACAGGATTTTGTGACCATGTCTATAAACAGAAATAGCAAAGTTGATGTTGTATGACTTTTGAAACTAGGTCATAAGTCATATGGTTCCCACTGACACTCCTTTTCAGGAAATTCACCCTTAAAGCCCAGACACCATGTAGTAAGCAAGCCTGGGTAATGCGGAGTTGTTACAAACAGGTGGTCTAGCTAACAGGCAAGGTAAGATTCCTGGTGGGAATCAGCATCAATCTTCAGAAATGTGAATGAATGAGCTTTCAAACAGCCTCAGCTGACACAGAGTACAGCAGAGGTGGGCTGTTCCCATTGAGTCCTGACCAAATTGCAGATCAGGAGCAAAATAAATGTCGTCATTGTGTTAAGCTTCTAAATCTTGCAGGTAGTTCGTTAAACAATTATGACTAGCAGAAACACCTCCTCTATAAAGTCACCCTGACAGCCTCTTGGTTTTCTCTCTTGCCCAGAACTAATTGCTTTTTTCTTGCATTCCATCAGCATTTTATTTATTTCATGAACATTTAACACTTTGTTAAAGTTTGTGAAAATTTTGAGGACAAGGATCAGAGCTTATTCTCTTTTGTATTCCTTGTAGTACCTAATACATAGAACATAGTCTTGAGCAGGTACTGAGCAAGGGTGTATTACATGATAATTGCATTAATGTTGCCATTCTCTGTCAGAGCTATTATGCCCCATGTAGGAATTTCCACACTATATTAACTTCTGGGGACACATACATCAAACAAGCTGCATAAAGTTCAGGGGTGGCGATGACCATCTGGGAATGTGTAATGAGAGTAGAAGGGGAAAACCACCAGAAAGACGTGAGAGGATGTCCAGCAGTTATTACGCAATACTTGCTGTCTTTTCTGGGACTCTATACAGCAATTTTAACACGTGCTCTCAGGCGGTTACAATGTCATGGAACCCTTGATTACCCTGACCAGAGTATCTTCTACAGAAGGAAGTATTACAAATGTCATGAGCTCACCGTGACTTTCAATGCTACTCTTTCCAACTAGATCACAATATTTTCTGATGTATTTGGAAAGCACAGTTCTCATTTTCCATAGCTACTTTCCCCAGCTATTTTCCACATTCTATCATTACCACCTTTAGTACAAGGAGATATGTGTTTATTTCAAGAGCTTCAGGATCACTTTTGTCTCATAAATGGAATGAACATTCCACTGAATGTCCAAACCTAATTTTTCATCCTTGCTCTGCCATTGGGTGGGTGTGTGATGCTCAGAAAAATTTCCTTTCTTTTCTTCAGGTTTCCATTTCCTCACTTATGAGATGAGATAAAGATTAATGGTCTCCGAGGCCATGTCCAAGTCTAGCTGTAACCATTCTATAGCCCAAAAGACACATAATATATATATATATATATATTTTTTTTTTACAGAGATTCAGATGGAAACACAATGTGCTTAGAACTTCCTGACCCATAAACAAAATTGAGAGGGTAGGGAGCATTAGGGGGCTCCCCTGATGGCTCAGGGGCTTCTCAACTGGTGCTACTGTAAAGAACCCCCCTGCCAGTGCAGGAGACACAAGAGAAGTGGGTTCAGTCCCTGGGTCAGGAAGACCCCCTGGAGGAGGACACAGCAACCCACTCCAGGATTCTTGCCTAGAGGATTCCTTGGACAGAGGAGCCCGGCGAGCTGCAGTCCATAGGGTTGCAAAGAACTGAATATGACTGAAGCGACTTAGCACATACTGGTGGCTCAGATGGTAATACAGGAGACCCAGGTTGAATTTGATCCCTGGGTCAGGAAGATCTCCTGGAGAGGGGAATGGCAACCCACTCCAGTGTTCTTGCCTGGAGAATTCCATGGACAGAGGAGCCTGGTGGGCTACAAGCCCGTGGGGTTGAAAGAGTCAGATACGGCCAAGCTGCTAATATACTTAGAGAGCATTAGGATCCTGAAATTGTGGCTACCTTCTCAGTGACTGCACAAAACTAGCCTGTTCATCAGCTATGATTTTTTTTTAAATGGGTTGACACAACAGTATATTTTAACTGCTCAGAAATGATTACAGAGAGGCACCATACTGAAGAAGAAATCCCAGTAGGGCTACTGGGGGCAAGTCTGTGATCTGTCATATCAGATTCCTCTATCTGTGTACATTCACTGTGTTGTAAGATTAAAGACGTTTCTATGACCCCTTTAAAGCTCAACCCATTTGAGGTTTGTCTTAAAGAGACATGGAGCAAAGCTTAAAAAATCACCCTAGGGTTGCAGTTTTCAACAAACAACAAGAATATCCAGCAAGATGATATAGGTAACAAGCAGCAAACCAGGATTACATTACTTTTTCCCCTGGCGTGTTCTTTGAAGGTATTCTCTAATAAAAAAGCACAGAATTTGTCTTCCTATGACATTTTCCCAATTTTTCTGGGTGGTCAGTGAAGGGGAACATCGCCACCATTGTTTTTTCTCACTTCATCTAGGAGATTTTTCTTTTTGTTATTTTGAACGCTTTACTCTAAATTAGAAAAGTGTTTCTAGCTCTTGGATTTTGCAGTTACTAATAACAAGAGATGAAACGACATTGTTTACAAGTCTCATAGTATTATAACAGGAAACTAAATGAGGAGCTAGATGGCAGGTACGTAGCATCAATTTTGTGGCTCGAGACTGTTTCAGGTTTCACCGTACACCTTCAAAACCAGGTGGTCTTTGCCCCATGTCTGTTCCTCGTTGCTCCACACTCATATATGTTTATGGAACATTTATGTGTTTTTTAGCAGTTGATGGTGATTAAAATAGTTTAGGTTCCAAGAGTGAAGTTGAAATGATATTTTCCAGGGCTCAGAACATCCCCCTAGCAGCACAAGCACGGTGGGCTCTTTTGTGCCTGGAACTGGGGCCAGGCTTATTCTGCTGCTTCTCCCATCTTATGATCTCGTTAAGGCTGACTTCTGCCTTTCTTCTGGTATTTCCCCCACAGAAATAAAATCCTTAGTTGGCTCATTTTCACGAGTGACTGTAAAATTTTTACATTCAACCCCACTTGTTAACAGAAGGAAGCAGCCCTTCCTTCCCCTCTATTCTTGGAACAAACAGAATAAAAACAACAAACAGAATAGCTACTAGAAATATTGGACTAACTAAAAAAAGATAATGAGTTCAGTGTTAAATGGTGTAAGAGTCTTAAATAGTCCTCAAATATAGTCCTTCGTTTAATTTAAAAGTGCTGTTTTATTCTAAAACACATTTCCCTCTCTCCCTCCCCTGTCTCATTGCTCTGGACATTCTTCTACAGTGGAGAACTTTCCATGATAGAATTGTCATCATCTTCATTTTAGGTATGGGTTACTTCTTGGAGAATGAAAGATTAATTGACCAGAAGCTGGGGGAATCTTTATTATTTATTATTTCAGGTCTTACATATGTGCACATTAAGTCACTTCAGTTGTATATGAGTCTGTGTGACCCAATGGACTGTAGCCTGCCAGGCTCCTCTGTCCATGGGATTCTCCAGGCAAAAATACTTGAGTGGATTGCCATGCCCTCCTCCAGGGGATCTTCTTGACCCAGGGATCAAACCCACATCTCTTACATCTCCTGCATTGACAGGTTGGTTCTTTACCACTAGCGCCACCTGGGAAACAATCTTTAAAAACTTAGTAAATCATTTTCTCAATTAAACTTGTTTGTTAAACACAATAGCTTTGATAAACATTGCACAAACATATAGTCGGGCTTTCCTGGCGGTTCAGATGGTAAAGAATCCACTTGCAATTCAGAAGACTTGGGTTTGATCCCTGGGTCGGAAGATCCCCCGGAGCAGGAAGTGGCACCCCACTCCAGTATCTTGCCTGGAAAATCCCATGGACAGAGGAGCCTGGTGGGCTGCAGTCCATGAGGCTGCAGAGTCAGACATGGCTGAGCTACTAACACACACACAAGGATACAACAATGCAGCTTTTCTTATTGTATTATAATATTATATTTGAGTTGGTTTTTAAATCAATGGAAATCTAATTGGTCCTCAGAGATGCACAGGCAATTCCCATTGTGTGTGTGTGAGAGAGAGAGAGAGAGAGAGAGAGAGAGAGAGAGAGAGAGAAGGGTGGTGGTGGGGAAATTGAGGAGAGAGGCAGTTTAGACCCCTGGATCCAGCTGCATCTAATGCAATATATACATCCAATATTTTCAATTTCAGGAGCCTATACACTCCTTTTCTTACCTGAACTAGTGTGAATTGGGTTTCTGTTATTCCTGTGAAAAAAAAAAAGAGAATATAAACTTAGAAAATTTATGTTAAGAAAAGCTAAAGAGTAGGTAACAGGAGCCTCCAGAGGCCAATCCAAGAAGCCAGGAGACTGGGTAACATGTCATGTCATCACATGTCAGGGGGCAGGGGCCCTGTCCAGAAGCTTGACTTGGGAGCCAGGACAAACTTCCAGGGAACACTCTTAGCAGCAGCGGGCAGAGAGGAAGGTGTGCTGCCAGGAGCTGGGGAAAGAGTGGGCGGTTTCCTCTTTCCATAAAAGGGGCTCCTAGTCACTTTGGTTTGAAACCTTGGCATCAGCGCTTCCGCGCTCCCCCCTCCGCCCTCTGCCCCGCCACAGTGCACACATCCAGTCATCTTGTGCTGCAAACTCTCCTTCCGCAGCTCCTCTTGGACTCATCCCTTCCTCTGCCTTCCCACTGCCAGCAACTTGGGCCAGGTGCCCCCAGTCCTTTCCTGGCACCCGTAAGGGCCTCTGTGCAGCTCCCGTGCCCACAGTCATCCATTCTTCATTCTGTTTCCAGATTAGCCCGAGGCTCGGTTCTGATAATAAAACAGCCACACATGGCCAGAGGGCCTCGGATCGGGGACCCAGGGCAGCTCTGACTTGCTTGGGATCTCAAGAAAGCTAGGGAACCTCGCTAGGTTTGGGGCTGTAAACCTTTTTTTTTTTTTTTTTAAGATTTTAAAACTTATTTTAGTGTTGGCTGTGCTGGGTCTTCGTTGCTGGGCGTGGACTTTCTTTTTGCAGCTAGCATGGCTGCTCTCTGGTCAGGGCGCACAGGCTTCTCCCTGTGGTGGCTCCTGTTGTTGCAGAGCACAGGCTCTAGGCACTTGGGTTTCAGTTGTTTTGGCACACGGGCTTTGTTGGTCCACGGCATGTGGAGTCTTCCCTGACTGGGGATCGAACTCGTGTCCCTTGTGTTGGCAGGCAGATTCTTAACCACTGGACCACCGGAGAAGCCGGGCTTCAATCTTTGAAGTGAGAGGTGCACCTGTGCCTTGACATTCATGGCCTCTACATCAGCTATAAAAAATCCCAGCCCTAATCTAACTCTTTCAGCTGCGACTGCTGTAGCATACGTATGCCTTAGCCACCATGAAATACGTTTTGTCTCTGACTGCCTCCATCCTCTACCTTGGGCATTCCTACCCCTGTTCATTCCTACCTCTGTTCATTTCACCCTCAGACTTTTGTCCACATGGACATCCTATCCATCCTCCCAGTCCAAGTGCTGTCCATGAAACTTTCTTGAACTCCCAGCTGAGAGCCAACTCAGCCCATCCTCTCTGTCAGGATGCTTTGCTATGGCCTGTTGTTGTGTGTATATGCTAAGGTGCTTCAGTTGTGGCACATTCTCTGTGACCCCATGAACTGTAGCCTGCCAGGCTCCTCTCTCCATGGGATTCTCCAGGCAAGAATACTGAAGGGGGTTGCCATTCCCTCCTCCAGGGGATTTTCCCGATCCAGGGGTTGAACCCACATCTCCTGTGACTCCTGCTTTGCAGGCAGATTGTTTACTGCTGAGCCACCAGGGTAGCCCCGAGCATACATCACGCTTTCTGCCAAATTATAGCTCAAGGATGGAACCTTGGCAGTATTCATCATTGTGGCCCTTAAGGCATCCAGTGCAGCAGTTAGTTCTCAGTAAGTGGTCCAGTGAATGAAAACACATCCTTTATTCCTGTGTGGCCAACTCATCTTGCAAAGCCCCTGGGAGCAGCCTGGTGTTGTAGGTCTGTTGAATCAAATTATAGAATAATAATAATCATAAAGGGCCTTGAAAATTCCTGCTGAGTATCACTGGGGAAGCATGACCTCATTGCAGCCTGAGTCAACCAGTTGTCAGCCATGCTGAGTGTTAGTGAGAGTCTCATTCAGAAAACTTCTGTAGCTCCACACTGAGACCAGTCTAGCCAACCTTCTCCTTACTCTCTGCAAGACAAGAATTAGCTTGTTCCGGGCAGAAAAGGGTGGTCTCCTTTTGGTCCAGATCTTGACAGTGGAGACAAGGATGGAAAGGTTAGTCCAGAAGAATAAAGAGGAGATAAAAGGAAGGAAGAAAAGTCTGGGGGAAAATGCTGGCTCAGACAGTAAAGCATCTGCCCACAATGCAGGAGACCCCGGTTCGATCCCTGGATCGGGAAGATCCCCTGAAGAAGGAAATGGCAGCTCACTCCAATATTCTTGCCTGGAGAATTCCACAGACAGAGGAGCTGGCAGTCTACAGTCTATGGGGTCACAAAGAGTCGGACACCACTGAGCTACTAACACAGAAGACAAAGAGTATATGGAATATGGAGATGACAAGGGTCCCATAATCCTTTTCATAGCAAGATGCCCCACTATAGATCTGTTGACAGGTTGTGGTGAGACTGGGGACTGGCACCACCAGATCCTGGGGCCAGGGGCTAGAGTTATGTGGCTCTCTCCCACCTTACACAGTGAACCTTGAGACCTTCCTCCAGAATGCTGACATTTCTGCAGGGCTGAGGGGAAAAGGGAAGCTGCACTTGGGTGAACCTTCGTTTCCTCCCCATTGGCTTCCCCTCTCCACCACAGCAGCTTAAATCATTAAAGTCCCGTGTAATTAAAATTTCATCCAAGTTCCACCAGTTGTGTTTGCTGGCCACAGTGAAGTGTATAAATATCTTAGAAAGACATAAAGACAGAGGCTGCTTCCTGTCCGCGGTTTGCCCCGCACACAGGATGCTGTCTGTCTGCTACTGTCTGCAATCACCAGCCCAGGGAAGCCTGAACTCTCTGCTCCCACCAGCCCTGCTCTCACCGGACCTTTGTCCTGTAGCTTCATTTTTACCCGGCTCAGGTCTGAGGGTCTTTGTTGTCAGTGGACTTGGCTGGCTTTGCTCTGCTCATTACGGGACCTGAACTCTTGTTTTCTCTGTTTTTCTCTCTCCATCTCTCTCTNGGTCAATTCACATCATTGCAAATGGCAAACTTTCATTTTTTTCTATGGGTGAATAGTATTTCAATGTATATACATGTTGCTTAGGCTGCACCTTATCTTCGCTATTGTAAATAATGCTGATATAAACAGCAGTGTGCAAGCTGTTTTGTTGACAGTGTATTTCTTAGTGAATATTCAGTGGTATGGACTATAAATTAAAAATAAGTTAATAGAGCAATAGATTTGCATGAAAGCATCCTAACAGTATCAAGATAGCCTTAGAATGTATTTTATGGAGACCAGAAATAGGCTTGCGTATGGCCCACAATATGCTATCTTGAGGCATAGTATAAATATGATATCGGAAAGATAAAAGAATGAAAGGCAAGGTGTTCATATGTAATGCGCTATATAGTCAAAGCACAGTGACGCCAATCCTGGTATCAATCTTCATAGATTCCCATTCACTTCTACAGATTCGTTGAATTGTATCATGAACATGGAAACATCTTATGGAAGAGAAAGGAAGAAATCGTGGCCTCTAATGAATACACATCCAAATTCGCATACACCAATAAATTTCGTATCAACACTTTCCGAAGCTGAGCGTGGTTCATTTTACTGTCGCTGTTTCCCCACCTTTAGGATGAGAATAATACAACTTACCTTTAATTAAAGTCTCTAATTTTTTTAAAAGCTCTTGGGAAGTTGAGTCCAGTGGAAAAATGAAGTACTTAAGGATATGACTTAGCCTGTGCTAGGAATTTTATAGGCAGTTCACCAAGGATTTGTTTTCCAAGCAATTTGCACAATATGCAAAATGTATTTTAAGCTGAACATCTTGGACAATAACCTGTCCCCAAAGCAATGATCACATCAGGACACACCCGTGGGGATTCAATGGTCCTATTTAAAGTCTGTCCAAACACCACAGCCCACGTGTGTAATGGCTTTGGCAGCAGGGTGAGAACCAGCATCTGCGAAAGCCTTATTTAACTGAGCAGGAAATGGATGTTTTCCCAACCAAAGTTTTGAAAGTCAAGAAATACCTATTTTGTGAACAGGATTTATGGTTTCATTCCTCCGAGAAGGAGAAGTCAAAGCAAATGGACAAAATTTAATTCCATAAGGAAAGCACAGCTCTGAAGCCCATTTTCCAAAGGGAATTGAGGGTGTTGGTAGAACAAGTTGGCTCCTGGTAACTCAGGGACTTTCCTGAGCTTGAAAAAATATTTTGCTCTCTGAGACTTCAAGTACAACATTCAGTGCAGGCGTTGCCTTTTCCAGGAGCTCTTTGTTTCCTCCCCCTGTTCTCTGGGTTACGAGCTCTTTTTTCCTTCTTTTTTTATTGCTGCATGTCTTTCACTGGGCTTCCATATTGTTTTGGAATTGTCCTCTTTCCCATTAGACTGTGAGTTATTGACGGATGACCATGGATGCTGTTTCCCTCAAAGCTGTTCCTGCTGCAGCTAGCACGGTTTGAACAAGCCAGGAGTCTTGTTCAAGAGATGGTTGCTCTATCAAGGGACAAAGGGATGAGTCCTGTCATTACAGTTTTGGCTTGGTACAGTGTAGGTGGTGCTATTTGGAATCCAAGCAAGAAAAGCTCGTCAACAGCCACCCTTGTCTGCACATGACTAACTTGTACCAGCATCTTGCGTCATCCGAAGGTTGAGGGTCTGGCACTGTGGAGGCACTGTGGTTCCATTCAGCCAGTGTATTTTGGCAGTGCTGGGCCCTTGCAGTTGCCTGCTCCGGTCATGCAGGGAGGCAGGGAGGGGCGGGGAGGGAAGCCCAAAGTAATTCATCAACAATAATTCCTTCTCTGTCTTAGAGAAGGAGAAATATCGTATGACACCCCTTATATGCAGAGTCCAAAAAGAAATGATACAAACAGTCTTATTTACAAAAAGAAAGAGATTCACAGACTTAGAGATCGAACCTATGGTTGCCAGGGGGAAAGAGGGGAAGGGATAGTTAGGGAGTTTGGGATGGATATGTACATGCTGCTATATGTAAAATGGGTAACCAACAAGGACCTCCTGTACGGGGAACTCTGCTCAATGTTATGTGGCAGGCTGGATGGGAGGGGAGTCTGGGGGAAATGGATATAAGTATATGCATGGCTGAGTCCCTTTGCTGTTCACCTGAAACTATCACAACGTTGTCAATCGACCATTTTGTTGTTGCTACCCACTCCGGTGTTCTTGCCTGGAGAATCCCAGGGACGGAGGAGCCTGGTGGGCTGCCACCCATGGGGTTGCACAGAGTCAGACACTGAAGCGACTTAGCAGCAGCAGCAGCAGCAGTTGCTCTTTGCGACCCCATGGACTGTAGCCTGCCAGACTCCTTTGTCCACGGGATTTCCCAGGCAAGAATACTCCGTGTGTGCTAAGTTGCTCAGTCGTGTCTGACTCTGCAACCCTATGGACTGTAGCCCACCAGAAGCCTCTGTCCACGGGATTCTCCAGGCACAAATGCTGGAGGGAGTTGCCGTGCCTCCTTGCCGTGGATCTTCCTGACCCAGGGAGCCAACCCACGTCTCTTAAGTATCAGGCATTGGCAGGCAGGTTCTTACTAGTGCCACCTGGGAAGCCCAAGAATACTCCAATACAAAATAAAAAGTTAAAGTTTCTTCAAGGTCTCTTTTTCCTTACCCCTAAAAGAAAACACCATTTTAATACATCGTTCCCTAACTTACCTTCAGAAAGGAGAGAGGCATAGAGAGTCACTTAACTAAGATGTGTGTGTGTGTGTGTGTGTGTGTGTGTGTGTTAGTCAATCAGTTGTGTCTAACTCTAAGCGACCCCATGGACTATAGCCTGCCAAGTTCCTCTCTCCATGGAATTTTCCAGGCAAGAATACTGGAGTGGGTGGCCATTCCCTTCTCCAGGGGATCTTCCCGACCCAGGAATTGAAACCTGGGCTCCTGCATTGCAAGCAGACTCTTCACCAATTGAGCCACCACCTGCCACCTTTATCAAAGATCATCAAGAATTATTCTGTGTCAGTGTTTTCCAGCAGAAAAGCTGTCAAGGCCTGGCAGGCCCTTGATTTTCTGTGGAAGACGCTTTCAGGAAGTTTCAGAGTTCTGGGTGGAACGTTCAGACCAACCAGCCATGTGGGCAGGTGGGTCAGGAGATTTGGGGTCAGAATTAGGCACTTGAAGTGGTAATCAAAGGTGGTTTGCTGAGAGCTGGAGAAAGGAACAGAGTTCTGCAAAACCATGGTGTGAACTTGAGAGAAGATATCCAAGTTAAAATTAAGAAGTAACAATGATGACTTGGTTTTTTGAGCAAAGGAAGTGTGAAGTGTGTTTTTTTTCTCCAAGGAAAGTTCAAATTAGCTAATAAATATAACTGATTTGGAGCTTCCCCAGTAAAGAATCTGTCTGCAATGCAGGAGACCGTGGTTCCATTCCTGGGTCAGGGAGATACTTTGGAGAAGGGATAGGCTACCCACTCCAGTATTCTTGGACTTCCCTGGTGGCTCAGCTGGTAAAGAATCCGCCTGCAATGTGGAAGACTGCAAATCCCTGAGATGGGAAGATTCTCTGAAGAAGGGAACAGTTACCCACTCCGGTATTCTGGCCTGGAGAATTCCATGGACTGTATAGTCTATGGGGTCACAAAGAGTCCGACTGAGTGACTGACTTTTCACTTTCAGTGGTGGCTCTGTGGTGAGGAATCTACCCACAGTGCAGGAACCTCAGGAGATGTGGGTTTGATCCCTGGGCTGGGAAGATCTCCTGGAGAAGAAATGGCAAGCCACTCCAGTATTCCTGCCTGGAGAATCCCATGGACAGAGGAGCCTGGTGGGCTACAGTACATGTGGTCACAAAGAGTCGGGCACGACTGAGGTGAGTTAGCATGCATTCACGTATGGCTGATTCCACTACAGTAGTGCACAAAATTCTTTCAATTTTTAGAATTCTAAGGTAAAATTTCATGACATGAAAATGCCTTATTTAAAATTGTTGCTTCCCCTCCCCCAATCATACAGAAATAAGTGACTTAATTTCCAGGTGGCTCAGTGGTAAAGAATCCACCTGCCAATGCAGAAGGCGCGATAGAGTCGGGTTTGATCCCTGGGTGGAGAAGAGCCCTTGGGGAAGGAAACGGCAACCCCCTCCTGGATATTCTTGCCTGGGATATCCCATGGACAGAGGAGCCTGGTGGGGTACAGTCCATGGGGCCGCAAAAGAGTTGGACGTGACTAAGTGACTGAACGACAAGGGCTACGATAACGAACAGCCAGACTGAGGGCCTTAAAAAATTTTGGTTGGTGGAAATCTGAGGTCAAGATGTCAACAGGGATGGTATATTCCTGAGGTCTCTGTCCTTGGCTTGCTAATGGCTGTCTTCTCCCTTTGCCTTCATGGAAGCCTGGAGGGCTACAGTCCATGGGGTTGAAAAGAGTGGGACATGCCTTAGTGACTGAACAGCAAAAACTTCCTGGGATCTTCCTTCTGCATGCCTCTGTCCAGAAATTTCCCCTCCTTACAGTATTAATCATACTGAATTGGAGTTTACCCTCATGATTTCACTTTAGCCTAATTACCCTTGTAAAGACCCTTTCTCCAAAGACAGTCACATTTTGAAGGACTAGGGGTTAGAACTTCAACATATGAATTTTGGGGGAGACAAAATTCAGCCCATCCAGAGGCATCCTTGGAGAGAAACGTGGGTACCACTTTTCCCTTTGCTGTGATGATGAGAAGCCGTGTCCATGGGACAGGGTGGTTCCAGGCATGGGGAACTGAGTGGGTGTCCCCCTCTGCCCTTGACTGTTCCAGTCAAGGAAACCTCATGTCTTGATAAACTGGTTGAAAATTCAGTCAACCCTTGGATCTCAGTTTTCCCAATCCAGTTATCACAATAAAATTCTGATGTGTGCTTTTGAAAAGAAAGACTGCTTTAAAGTCATTATGTGAGGATAATGATTTAACAACTTCATAAGCATTAAAAGCAGAATAACAAAGCAGACTGAAAGCAGGGTGGGGTACATGTGGACTCGTAAATGAAGATGTGCTCACAAGCTGTGTTCAGCAAATATTCCAGGGCCTGTCCTCACAGCGGGACCAAGTGAGGCTCGAGGGACACAAAGAGGAAATGTGGAGAATTCTGCCCTCAAGGCACAGGTGGGGAAGAAAGACAGAGAGTCCCAGAGCAGCGATGTGAGCTGCCCATGAGGTAAGACCTGGGAGTGGGATTGCGAGCAGGAATGAATTAAGCAGAGCTGGGCAGGCAGGGCTCCGGGTGAATGCCACAGCACAGGTGAGGGTGTGAGGCAGGACAGGGCTTGCTGAGGGAAACACGGATGCTTTTGGCCTGGTGTGGAAAGTGGGGGTTGAAGGGGAAGAGATGAACCTCAGAACTTGCAAAGAACTTTAGACCTTGTGCTTAGGCAAGGGAGACCCTTTAAAGGGATGAAAGCAAGATACTTAGAAAGTCACGATGTCATGCAGAAGGACGGACAGGAGTGGGGTACATCTGGGTGCAGAGTGTCCTTAGTATGTTGTTGCAAGAATTTTTGTGAAGCATGGGAAAGGCATGGACTAAGCTGGGGTAAGGAAAAAGGGTTGATTACTGAATCCAAACCCAGTCTGCTCGCTGCTCTGACAGGCCAATAATCTGGAGACGAGGTGCTGAGACAGGAATAATGACTTTATTCAGTGTCCAAGAAGACGTTGGGTACCTTAGAGCACCATCTTACTGGGGTCTGGATGTCAGTTTTTTCATAGGACAGAGACGAGGAGGAGACGAGGAAGTAAAAAGACCATTGCGGGGTCTGCCGTGTCCGACTCTTTGTGACCCCTGGGCGGTCTAGCCCACCAGGTTCCTCTGTCCATGGGATTTTCTAGGCAAGAATCCTGGAGTGGGTTGGCATTTCCTTCTCCAGGGGATCTTCTTCACCCAGGGACCAAACTCAAGTCTATTGCATCTCCTGGCAGGCAATTCTTTACCACTGCAACATCTAAGAAGTCCAAGAAGGCCATTAGTCTTGCAAAATATCTCTTGGCTTGGCCAGCATCAGAGAGTGAGTGTGTTAATTTCTTTTCTGCAGCCATTCACAGGTGGGCAAGGGCAGAATGTCTCCCATGTGCTGAACAAAGACACTTTAACATTCAGGTAGAGTGGCAGGTTCTCTGAGAGAGGCCTGTATGTATGCCTACAGCTATAGACAGAATCCATCTAGTGATAACAAAAGCAACAAAAGGCAAAGGTTAAAGTAAAGCCACAGATACAACATAGAGTCAGGTTTTGTTGTTCCCTGTTACCATTAGAAAGACTTTTAGGATAGAATCAAGAGCTTGATGACTCTTGGAAAGTGAGGAATGAAAGAAAGAGAGGAATCTAGAATGTATTCAGTGACATTTATTTAACCAAGATTTACTAAACTCCCATCACATGATAGATTATTGGCAGACTATTGAGTCCACAGTGGTGGGGAGGATTAACCGGGCCCCTTCTCTCAATAATATCAAGTCAGATGAAGAGGAAAAACAGCTAAACACTTATTTAAAGTGAAGTGAGATAGGCATGATAGTGGTGGAATGTGTTTCAGATTGTTTCCTTTGTGTTTGCTAGTACTTCCTGCCAACCAGAAAGTCCAGAAGATAGAAAAGATGCTAAGTCTGGTTTTGGACATGTTGAGTTTAAGGTGGAATACACAGAAAATAATACTTTATTTCCTAGTGCCATATACATATATATGGGGCTTCCCAGGTAGCTCAGCTGGTAAAGAATCCACCTGCAATGCAGGAGACCTGGATTCGATCCCTGGGTTGGGAAAATCCGCTGGAGGAGGGCATAGCAACCCATTCCAGTATTCTTGCCTGGAGAATCCCCATGGACAGAGGAGCCCGGTGGGCTATGGCTCATCAGGCTTAGTCGACTGAGTGACTAAGCACAGCACAGCAGCCTACATAAATATACATATATGCACACACATATATGCATAGATGAATATATACACATACACATGTATGCACATATCTATGTGTGTGTGTGTGTATATATCGCAGTCACTATTCTAAACTTGGTTTAGTAAAAGTGAATTTTCCCAGTTTAGTGTGAAGTAAGTGAAGCAGAAAAAATTACTGGCATGTGTGGAGTACACTTTCTATTAGAAAAAAAGTAGTTTGTAAGAAAAGCAAAAATGCAACATAATGTATGGGGAAGAAATACAGATTTTGGATGCAATTTTTTACACAGTGATGAGGGAAAGTATTTCCAGAGAAACATGGTTTTCATAAAGAGCTGAAGGAATGTCCTTGAATAGATGAGAGGTTGTGGGAAGTGGTACATGAACAGAGAGTCTGGCCATTGCTAGGAACAGAGGTGGATTATCCACAGTATTTGAATAAAGTGTCTGTACCAGACCACCTGACCTGCCTCCTGAGAAATCTGTGTGCAGATCAAGAAGCAACAATTAGAACTGGACATGAAACAACAGACTGGTTCAAAATTGGGAAAGGAGTACATTAAGGCTGTATATTGCAACTCTGCTTATTTAATTTATATGGCAAATACATCATGCGAAATGCCAGGCTGGATGAAACACAAGCTGGAATCAAGATTGCCAGGAGGAATATCAATGACCTCAGATACAAAGATGATACCACCTTTGTTGCAGCAAGTGGAGAGGAACTAAAGAACCTCTTGATGAAAGTGAAAGAGGAGAGTTAAAAATCTGGCTTAAAACTCAACATTTAAAAAAACTAAGGTTGTGGCATCTGGTCCCATCACTTCATGGCAAATAAATGGGTAAACAATGGAAATAGTGACTATTTTTTTGGGCTCCAAAATCACTGCAGATGGTGACTACAGCCACGAAATTAAAAGATGCTTGATCCTTGGAAAAAAGCTGTGACCAACCTAGANGGCTTAAAACTCAACATTTAAAAAAACTAAGGTTGTGGCATCTGGTCCCATCACTTCATGGCAAATAAATGGGTAAACAATGGAAATAGTGACTATTTTTTTGGGCTCCAAAATCACTGCAGATGGTGACTACAGCCACGAAATTAAAAGATGCTTGATCCTTGGAAAAAAGCTGTGACCAACCTAGACAGCATATTAAAGAGCAGAGACATTACTTTGCCAACAAATGTAAGTCTAGTCAAAGCTATGATTTTTCTAGTAGTCATGTATGGATGTGAGAGTTGGACCATAAAGAAAGCTGAGTGCTGAAGAATTGATGGTTTGAAACTATGGTGTTGGAGAAAACTCTTTAGAGTCCCATGGACTGCAAAGAGATCCAATCAGTCAATCCTAAAGGAAATCAGTCCTGAATATTCATTGGAAAGACTGATGCTGAAGCTGAAGCTCCAATAGGTTGGCCACCTGATGTGAACAACTGACTCCTTGGAAAAGACCCCGGTGCTGGCAAAAATTGAGAGCAGGAGGAGAAGGGAACAGCAGCGGATGAGATGGTTGCATCACATCACTGGCTCGAGAGACATGAGTTTGAGCAAGCTCCAGGAGCCGATGATGGACAGGGAAGCCTGGCGTGAAGCAGTCCATAGGGTTGCAAAGAGCTGGACATGACTGAGCGACTGAACTGAAACGAGAAAACAGTATGAAATTCTCTCCAGAAATTATATGCAGAAGCCTGTGGTCCAGTGATCCTATATCAGGTATATACCCAAAAGAATTAAAATCAGAATCTCAAAGAGATACCTGGACTCCCAGCTTCACTGCAACTTTATCCACTCTAGCTAAGATGAGGGAACAGCCTAAATGTCCACTGATGGATGACTGGATAAAGGAAAGGTGATAGATACGTACAGAGAAATATTACTCAGGCTTAAAAAATGGAAATCCCGCCATTTAAGACAACATAGATGTATCTGGAGGACATTATGTTAGTGAAATAAACCCATCACAGAAGGACAAATGCTGCCTGACTCCACTTAGATATTGAAAACGATCAGCTCATAGAGACATAATAAAACGGTGGTGGGGGAGAGGCTTGCAGAGAGAATGGGGAATTTTATTCAATAGGTATAAAGCTTTGGCTACACAAGATGAACAAGTTCTAGAGATCTACTGTACCATGTGAATTGTATGGCTAACAGGACTGTGTTGTCCGCTTGGAAACTTGTTGAGAGGGTAGACCCCCCCATGTTAAGAGTTTCAGACACAGAGAAGGGGTGGGGGCTGGGAGGAGTGCAGGAGGACACTTTGGAAGCAATGGTTTCACAGATATATGCATACCTCCAAAGTCATCTAAATGTTGTACTGAAAAGAAGCCTTAAAGGGAAGACAAAAATACTGAGGTATTTTATACATCCCTAGCTTGTCGTTCGGGTGTATATTTGAGGAACAATGTTGCCCTCTAGTGTTCAAGCTGTTTTGTTTTGTTATCACGCTAGAGAGGTGGCAAGGGCTTCCCTGGGGTCTCAGAAAGTAAAGTGTGTGCCTGCAATGTGGGAGACCCAGGTTCGATCCCTGGGTCGTGAAGATCCCCTGAAGAAGGGAATGGCAATCCACTCCAGTATTCTTGCCTGGAGAATCCCATGGATAGAGGAGCCTGGCATCAACAGTCTATGGGATCCCAAAGAGTTGGACACGACTGAGTGATTAACACAGAGAGAGGTGGCAAAGGGTGCAAGTGTGACCGCAAAGACATGGCAACCTTGTTAATTCAGGTCTCTGCGACATTTTTGATCAAGGTCTCTAACTTGAACAAAGGTGAAAACATTACATATGTTTTCTCTTGCTTACTCGTAATAGTCCATTAAGTGGAAGAAACCTGGAAAATTGCAGTGTGCACAATGGCGGAAAGCTTACATAGTCCAGAGCAGACCGTGCTATGGAGTCAGTTCATGCAAGGTCCGGTGACAGCCACACGGTTCACCTAGTTTCCAGGCATTTCTAAAATGTTCAGAGTTTCCCTTAGCCTGACTGAGTAGGTATACGATACACACACACGTGTGCGCTTATGTACACACACACACACACACACACACACGGCGCAATTTTATACTTAATATGTGTAACTTGGAGTTTTTAAAAGCTTTGTTTATTTTCTTTTTACTGGCGTATAACCGCTTCACAATGTTGTGTTAGTTTCTGCTGTACAACAAAGTGAGTCAGCCGAATGTATGCATGTATCCCCTGTCTCTTGAGCCTCCCTCCCACCCCACCTGTCTAGGACTTTACGGAGCACCGAGCTGAGCTCCCTGCCCTCTATAGCAGCCTCCCACTAGCTGCCTATTTTGCACATGTTAGAGCATCTACACCAATCCTAACCGCCCCGTTTGTCCCACACTCCCCCTCCCCTGCTTATCCACATGCTTGTGGATTTTTATCTAAACCATTCTTTCAAAACAGATATCTTAAACAAAAGTACTTTTAAACTTTCTCCCCCCTCCTCCTCTTGCTCTGAGTAATGATCAGGTAAATTTTTGTTTTGAACTCACAAGCATGCTGTCTTTTGGGAAAACAAAGTCAAGAGAATGAAGTCAGGATAGTAATGCTATTTTTCCCTTTATAAATGGAGAAGAAAGGCATACGAATTTTAAAAAAAAGATAACATACAGTTACTGTTGGTTGGTAGTATGTGCCTCATTTAAAAAGTTTCTCTAGAAGTTGGGAACATCCAGGGCCTCTTTGGATTGTGAGAAATTGTGTAATACAAAATGGACACAGGCAGACACACCTGGGTGAGTCTGGGACTTGCTAGTTCTCCCTGAGATGTATCTAACCTCTCTGAGTCTCAATTTCTGCAAAATAGGAACAGCAATCCATCTCCCAGAGATATAACATTAAGTTGGATAAAGTATGTGAAAGCGCTTAGAACAGTAAACACCAGCACGAACAAAGGAAAACGTGATATAAAAAATGCCATCACAGAGTCTTTATAATACTGAGTTTTGCTATCAAGTAAAATAAACTACTCCAGAACCAAATTAGAAAGATTTTTGCCTTTGGAATCATTTTCAGCAATGATCTATCAGTATACAGTCTAAATCCCAAAGCAAATTCTGTAAGCCAAACTGTTGAGCCCTCTCTCTGTCTCTTGCGGGCAAAGCAGTCGTAACTTTGTTCTTTGTACTGTGCCTCTGATTCTTCTCTGCTCCTTCTAAAATCGCCTTGAAGCTATTGCCAAAGTTGTGGATCATTAATAAAATCCAGGGTGAACCCTTCTGTAAGAGTAAATCTCCTCTTCCCGTAAATATTATTGCTAAAAGGACTATTTAGAAATTTCTTTTGCCTGTTAATTTGCAACAATCTTAATCAATTGTTTGAGATTATCTTCCTGTCAAAACTGGCCTCCTTATCTTGCCTGATTTTGTTATTCCGGGTGGACTTTGGATCAAACTTTCCTTAACTAAAAATTTTCTTTGAGTATGATCTTCAGTCAACGTGGGACAGGACTCCAGGCTATCAGCCTGATCTGATGTAATGGACCTTTCCCCAACAGCCTCCATTCTTGGAACTCATGAGAATTCCAACACGTGAGGGATGAGATTGGAAATCACCCTTCTCACCAACCACCAACCTCAGACTCCATAGCTCAGGACTCTTTCAATCCAAAGTCACAGGAGACCAACATAAATTCATTTAAGCAGCAAAGATAATTTATTGGTTTGACAGATATAAGAGTCTATAGTAGACATCCTCTTGGAATATCTCAAAAACTACTCTCAGGATTTTCTCTGGGGCTTGGCAATTTGTTTTAGGAGAGTCATACAGAGTATACTTTTCAGAATTTTGTCTTCATTAGGATGCTTCAAGGTTCAGTCTCCAGGAGAGCTGTGAACCTCCTGTTGGGTCCCTTCCAGCTTTGTGCCTCAACAGTTTATCTCCCAGAAATCCTGTGAACACTGATCACTGTCTAGGGGAGAAGGATCTTTAGATTTTGAATGTCCTAGGCAAGGCTGGCTACATAATCTGCTGGGCTCAGTGCTAAGTGAAAATGCAGAATCTCCTTTTCAAAAAATAGGAGAAAGCACCATTGGAGTATTAATACTAAAATATAAACCTCTTCCTCTTCTGTGGTATCTCTCTACTTTTCATGGTATTTTAAATTTTCTATTTAATGTCATGCTCTGTTGAGCGTGGGGATACTGACTAGGAGAGACTGGGCCTTCAAAGGCACTGATGTCCCTAGTACATTCTGTAAGGCAAGTGGGAAATGAAATACATTTATCAACCATTTTGACATTACCTTTTTACTGGCATTCTACTTTGTTTTCCGGCAGAGGTTTTCTGCGTGTTTTCTCAGCCACATTGCTGAGTCATTTGATATATAGTTTCAAAGTCATTCCAGTAGGTTTTCAAAAACATCATGTCTTATTTCCTTAGATTCTCTTTTCATCTTATTTGACCTGGCCTACTGAAGAGTGTTTTAATCATTGTTTAATTCAAAAACTTATTCATCATTCTTGATCAGGGCTTTGGAGATGAAGGACAGGAGAGAGGAATTATTTCTGTGTTTTGGGTCAATACTGCCAGTTGTCAGCAACACTGAGTTCCAGACAAATGATGTGATGATCCAGTAGCTTTCCCATTTTCGAGGCCAGTACCTTGTATTAGATCTCTTACTGTATCTAACTTTTGAGATTTCAAGCACTGAGTTGAGTCTTTGTAGGTCTGCTGTGAGTTTCCAATCTCTGAAGAGAACAACAACAATAAGAAACCTAGCAAAAACATCAAAGCATCTTTTCCATACTCACTTGAAGGACAGTGTGATAATCTGAGCATTTTTCTTTATGAGTGGACTCAAACCCAGACCTGTAGAGTGGAGTTGAAGGGGTGAGGCAAGTTAGATCGCTGTCTACAATTTGCCTGGTGTCAGGATGACTCAGCCCATATTCCTAAAATAGGTAACTCACGAGAATCTACTATAGAGCTCACCGATCCCTACTCAGTGCTCTGTGTTGACCTAACTGGGAAGGAAACTCAGAAGAGAGGGGAAATACATGTATAAATATGGATGATTCATTTTGCTGTATAGTAGAAACAGCACTGTAAAACAACTATACTCCAATAAAAAATAACTTTAAAATAGCTCATTTTTAATTAACTTATTTTAATTGGAAGCTAATTACTTTACAAATTGCGGTGGTTTTTGCCATACATTGACATGAATCAGCCACAAGCGTACGTGTGTCCCCTGTCCCCAAACCGTCCTCCTGCCTCCCCTCCCATCCCATCCCTCTGGGATATCCCAGTGGATCAGCTTTGAGCGGCCTGTTTCATGCATCGAACTTGGATTGGTGATCTATTTCACATATGGTAACATACATGTTTCAATGCTATTCTCTCAAATCACCCCACCCTCGCCTTCTCCAACAGAGTGCAAAAGTCTATTCTTTATATCTGTGTCTCTTTTGCTGTCTCGCATATAGGGTCATCATTACCATCTTTCTAAATTCCATATATATGCATTCATATACTGTATTGGTGTTTTTCTTTCTGGCTTACTTCACCCTGTATAATAGGCTCCAGTTTCATCCACCTCATTAGAACTAATTCAAATACATTCTTTTTAATGGCTGAGTAATACTCCATTGTGTATATGTACCACAGCTTTCTTATCCATTCGTCTGCTGATGGACATCTAGGTTGCTTCCTTGTCCTAGCTATTGTAAACAGTGCTGTGATGAACATTGGGGTACACGTGTCTCTTTCAATTCTGGTTTCCTCGATGTGTATGCCCAGCAGTAGGATTACTGGGTCATATGGCAGTTCTATTTCCAGTTTTTTAAGGAATCTCCACACTGTTCTCCATAGTGGCTGTACTAGTTTGCATTCCCACCAACAGTATAAGAGGGTTCCCTTTTCTCCACACCATCTCCAGCATTTATTGTTTGTAGACTTTTTGATAGCAGCCATTCTGAGCAGCATGAGGTGGTACCTCATTGTTGTTTTGATTTGCGTTTCTCTGATAGTGAGTGAAGTAGAAATAGCTCATATTTTTGCCCCAAAGAATTCCACTCCCTTTTGAGCCTAGACTTTTACTATTCAGTTCACTTCCAGTTGCATGCATACGTTTATATCTCTGAAAGTTCCTCATGTACTGATAAATCCTCTCGGAAAAGCCAGCTCTATCTGATTGGCTATAAATTAGGACAGTTTTAACCTACTTTTGCCCTAATCTCTCATATAACCTCATGCTGAAGATGGATTTAAAAAAAAATAGATTTTATAGACCTTTGTGGAAAAATTACATGTATATTTCATAACTTTTCCCTCTTATAATCACATATTTTAACCTAATGTTTATGTATTTATTTAATTTATTGGGTAGCAAAGTAATCTGTATTTTGAGTTTTTAACCTGTTAAAAGCTAGGTCCATCTAGTCAAGGCTATGGTTTTTCCAGTGGTCATGTATAGATGTGAGAGTTGGACTATAAAGAAAGCTGAGTGCTGAAGAATTGATGCTTTTGAACTGTGGTGTTGGAGCAGACTCTTGAGAGTCCCTTGGACTGCAAGGAGATCCAACCAGTCCATTCTGAAGGAGATCAGTCCTGGGTATTCATTAGAAGGACTGATGTTGACGCTGAAACTCCAATACTTTGGCCACTTCATGTGAAGAGCTGACTCATTGGAAAAGACCCTGATGCTGGGAAAGATTGAGGGCAGGAGGAAAAGGGGACAACAGAGAATGAAATGGTTGGATGGCATCACTGACTTGATGGATATGGGTTTGGGTGGCCTCTGAGAGATGGTGATGGACAGGGAAGCCTGGCGTGCTGTGGTTCATGGGGTCGCAAAGAGTTGGACGTGACTGAGCGACTGAACTGAACTGAACTGAACCTATTAAAACTTACATATTTCTTTTAGATAAAGATTTGCAATGAACATTTGTTACTTTCATTAAAGAATAAAACTTGATCTCTTGCTTTCCATGTATACTTTCCATTCTGAAAGTAGGGCTGTTCTGAAAACACATGTGATGGTTAACAATGGTGATATCACTACATTGAATGTGACAGATTGTATGAATCATGTAGAAGAACCCTGGGGGAAAAAGTTTGGAGCCCTGAGATGTAGTTATAATTACACTCTCAGTCAAGATGTTTTAATAGTTTCTTTTCCTGTAAAATAGAAAAATTAACAGCAATATCATCTTCCAACATTGGACCAGGCTATAGAATGGACACATAAAATAAAGATAAACATGAGTTTTATTTTTTACAAAGGTATAGCACCAGAGAAATCTTCAGATGAAGTAATGGAATGTGTCCCAGTAGCTTTTCTTAAAAAAAATCTTGAAAAATATATTCATTACCTGTACTATTGCTTTATTTTCTAGATTACTAGGTATAAAACTGTGAGGAAATGCCTGGTGAATGTGAAGATGCGGAGGAGGGTCAGTTTAGTGGAGTGAGGCTCTGATGCTTCTTCTGCCATGCACCATCCCTCTGGTTTTCTTTTCATATTCCTTAAGCAGATTCCTACTCTTCCTCAAGGAGAGTTGAGCTTCATCAAGTCTGATGCAAAACTAAAAAACAGAAGAAGAATATCAGGGAATTCAGGGACTAGGACACCATTCTAGGCAATGAAAAAAAAAAAACAAACCAGATCTTCTGGGTGGAAGTAATTTCCAGGCAGGAGGCAAAAGTTCTTTGGCAGCTGTCCTCACAACTGGATTTCAGTTTTGCTTGTGAATTTTTGGATCACAGATACTTTCAACAGTAGATCTAGTTGGGATTGAATTAATAAACTATTAATATGCAAAGAGGTCTTCCCAAGGGTGCTAGTGGTAGGAACCTGCCTACAAAATGGGAGATATATGAGAGACACAGGTATGGTCCCTGGGTTGGGAAGATGCCCTGGAGAAGGAAATGGCAACCCCCTCCAGTATTCTTGCCTGGAAAATCCCATGGATTGAGGCACCGGGTGGGCTGCAGTCCATAGGATCACAAAGAGTTGGACACAATGGAAGCAATTTAGCACAGCACGTGCAAAGAGGTCAGCCCTTGAAGTTCAGGTGAGTGATTAGCATCCTCTTAGGTCAGCTCTTGTCTCTCTAAAGAGGAGTTTCAGATGCCACCCGGGACACCCAGCTTTTTAGCCCTTCTGTCCAGACTTGTAAAACCCCAGGAAATACCTCTCAACTCAAAGATGACTGCAGCTCAGGCTGCTGTTTGTGGCCTTTTGAATAATGTGAAAAAGGCATTGCTACAATTTCTGGCATGTGGGAAAAAATGTAAGCTTCCCTTCCAAGAGACTTCTTTCAAAAGGAATGGAATTCAGGTCCAAATCCAAAAATAGTGAGAGGCTTCAGAAAAAAGTAGATTTTCCCACACCTTTTCTGTTTTGGTTAAAAATAACTCTTTTATTGAGGATGGGTTGCATTTTATTGCTGGCAAATACTCTACAGAAAAATTTCTTTTTAAAACCACAGAAGGATCAAAATAAAACCTGAGCTTCCCTGGAAGCTCAGATGGTAAAGAATCTACCTGCAATGCTGGAGACCCTGATTCAATCGCTGGGTCAGAAAGATCTGGAGGGATCTTTCTGAAGGGAATGGCAACCCACTCTAGTATTCTTGCCTGGAGAATTCCATGGACAGAGGAGGCTGGTGGGCTACAGCCTATGGGATCGCAAAGAGTTGGACACTCCTGAGCGACTAACACTAGTTTAAAAATATGTGAAATAGATCACCAGTCCAGGTTCTATGCATGAGACAGGGTGCTCAGGGCTGATGCACTGGGATGACCCTGAGGGATGGGATGGGGAGGGAGGTGGGAGGGGGCTTCAGGATGGGGAACACATGTAGATCCATGGCTGATTAATGTCAATGTATGGCAAAAACCACTACAATATTAAGTAACCAGTCTCCAATTAAAAAAAAAAAAAGAGACAGTGTCTGTGTTTCCTGTCATCTATGTTTTATGGTTTATACTATGATGGTCTTATATTCCAGGGGACATTTGGCTATGTCTGGAGACATTTTTGGCTGTCATGACCGGGAGAAGGTAGTGCTGGCTTTTAGTGGGTAGAGGACAGGGAGAATGCTAAACACCCTGCAATGCATAGGAGCCTGACCCAACAAAGTATCTACCCCAAATAGCAAAGGTGCTTCTGCTGAGAAACCCTAGTCTCTTGGACATGTTTTCTTCCATCTCCTGCACACTCTTAGAATAGCCAACTCAGTGACTACATATTGAAATAGATGATGCCAATTGCCACAGCTAATGGGCTTACTATTTATTATCAATTTGCCTAAAAGTAATATTTGATAATAGTATACATTTGTTTAACCACTTATCCTTTCTTTTAAAAGCCTGTTAGAAAGCTTATAATCAGAAATAATAAAGAAAACATAATTTCATATGTTGTTTAAAATCCAAATGATCCTTGTGAATATATGAACCAAAGCCCAATTAAAATAAGATCTAAGATGCTATCTAGTATTTTAGAGGCTGTTGCTGATAATTATGTTGTATTGATCATTGTTGGAAATAACAGCACGAAGTGTAAGTTGGTGGCCATTGGCACCACTGGTTTTGTATGGCCGTCTTGTTTGTTCTGAATATTCATTGGAAGGATTTATGCTGAAGCTGAAACTCCAATACTTTGGCTAAGTGATGCGAAGAACCAACTCATCTGAAAAGACCCTGATTCTGGGAAAGATTGAAGGGAGGAGGAGAAGGTGATGATAGACGATGAGATGATTGTATGGCATCACTGACTCAATGGACATGAGTTTGAGTAAACTCCGGGAGATGGTGGTGGACAGGGAGACTTGGAGTGCTGCAGTCCATGGGGTTGCAAAGAGTTGGGCACGACTGAGCAGCTGAACTAAACTTGTTTGTTGGTGGAGGGCAAGGCTGTGGTAGGGAGTCAGGGTAGAATGAGACATAGCCACAAATAGGAAATTTTATTTCTGGTTTCATGTTACTTAAAATATTCCAGTGAATATTGCATTTTACTTCCCAATGTAAAGAAAACACTTTAAGTTGCTTATCACTGGAAAAAATTGATGATCATCAAAATTGATGATCAAGATGACCCCTGCTTGTACTGGGGCTTGGAGTATCTGAACATGTTAATGTGCAGTCCTGGGGCGGGGTAGGGGGAACTCATGTCAGTTTGAGAAGCACAATTACAAGGGGGGAAGACAACACAAGAAAAGACAGAGGGAAAGAACATCAGGCACCCAGAAAGGCAGCCCATTGTCTTCAAAAGGAGGTGTCCCTCACTGTGGAGAAACTTTACATCATTAACCTAGATGTTTTATCATCAGTGCTGTATAGATGGAGAAATCTTGAGGCTACTGTAAGAATACGACTGAAAACCAGAGGCAGGAGGTTTAAGTCCAAATCTTGAGAACACCAGAGAACTCCTGACTCCATGGGAACATTAATAAATAGGAGCTCATCAAATGCCTCGATACCTACACTGAAACCAAGCAGCACTCAAGGGCCAACAAGTTTCAGAGACAGACATACTGTGCAAATTTTCCAGTAATACAGGAACATAGACTTGAGCTTCAATATACAGGCTCCCCAAAGTCACTCCAAACCCACTGACATCTCAAAACTTATTACTGGACACTTCAGTGCACTCCAGAGAGAATAAATCCAGTTCCACCCACCAGAACACCGACACAAGCTTCCCTAACTAGGAAACCTTGATAAACCACACGTCCAACCCCACCCACAGTGAGGAACCTCCACAATAAAGAGGAACCACAAACTGCTAGAAAACAGAAAGGCCACCCAAAACACAGCAATATAAGCAAGATGAAGAGACAGAGGAATACCCAGCAGGTAAAGGCACAAGATAAATGCCCACCAAACCAAATAAAAAGAGGAAGAGATATGGAATCTACCTGATACAGAATTCCAAATAATGATAGTGAAAATGATCCAAAATCTTGAAAACAAAATGGAGTTACAGAAAAATAGCCTGGAGACAAAGATTGAGAGGTGCAAGAAATGTTTAACAAGGACCTAGAAGAAATAAAAAAGAGTTGATATATAGTGAATAATGCAGTAAATGAGATCAAAACACTCTGGAGGGAACCAACAGTAGAATAACAGAGGCAGAAGATAGGATTAGTGAGGTAGAAGATAGAATGGTAGAAATAAATGAGAGGAAAAAAGAAAAAAGAATTAACAGAAATGAGGACAACCTCAGAGACCTCTGGGACACTGTTAAATGCCCCAACATTCAAATCATAGGAGCCCCTATGATTTGAAGAAGACAAAAGAAAGGCCATGAGAAAATACTTGAGGAGATAATAGTTGAAAACTTCCCTAAAATGGGGAAGGAAATAGTCACCCAAGTCCAAGAAACCCAGAGAGTCCCAAACAGGATCAACCCAAAGCAAAACACCCCAAGACACATATTAATCAAATTAACAAAGATCAAACACAAATAACAAATATTAAAAACAGCAAGGGAAAAACAACAAATAACACACAAGGGGATTCCCATAATGATAACAGCTGATCTTTCAGTAGAAACCCTTCAGGCCAGGAGGGAATGGCGAGACATACTTAAAGTGACGAA
The DNA here is from genome assembly GCA_006410615.1 of Neotragus moschatus. NCBI lineage: Eukaryota > Metazoa > Chordata > Mammalia > Artiodactyla > Bovidae > Neotragus > Neotragus moschatus. The sequence continues at coordinate 265,886 of SJYA01002571.1, read as the reverse complement.
AGAAAATAACCCAAAGCCTAGATTACTGTATCCAGCAAGGTTCTCATTCAAATATGAAGGAAAAATCAAAAGGTTTACAGACAAGCAAAAGCTGAGAGAATTTAGCACCACCAAGCCAACTCTCCAACAAATGCTAAAGAATCTTTCTAGATAGGAAACACAGAAAGGGTGTATAAACTCAAACCCAAAACAATAAAGTAAATGGCAATGGGATCATACTTATCAATAATTACCTTAAATGTAACTGGGTTGAATGCCCCAACCAAAAGACAAAGACTGGCTGAATGGATACAAAAACAAGACCCCTATATATGTTGTCTACAAGAGACCCACCTCAAAACAAGGGACATATACAGACTGAAAGTGAAGGGCTGGAAAAATATTCCACGCAAATAGAGACCAAAAGAAAGCAGGAATAGCAATACTCATATCAGATAAAATAGACTTTAAAACAAAGTCTGTGAAAAGAGACAAAGAAAGAAACTACATAATGATCAAAAGATCAATCCAAGAAGAAGATATAACAATTACAAATATATGTGCACCCAACATAACGGAGCACCGCAATACGTAATACAAATGCTAACAAGTATGAAAGGGGAAATTAATAATAACACAATAATAACGGGAGACTTTAATACCCCCTCACACCTATGGATAGATCAACTAAACAGAAAATTAACAAGGAAACACAAACTTTAAATGATATAATAGACCAGTTAGACCTAATTGATATCTATAGGACGTTTCACCCCAAAATAATGAATTTCACCTTTTTCTTAAGTNAATAACGGGAGACTTTAATACCCCCTCACACCTATGGATAGATCAACTAAACAGAAAATTAACAAGGAAACACAAACTTTAAATGATATAATAGACCAGTTAGACCTAATTGATATCTATAGGACGTTTCACCCCAAAATAATGAATTTCACCTTTTTCTTAAGTACACATGGAACCTTCTCCATGATAGATCACATTCTGGGCCATAAATCTAGCCTTGGTAAATTCAAAAAAATTGAACTCATTCCAAGCATCTTTTCTGACCACAACGTAGTAAGATTAGATGTCAGTTACAGGATAAAAAGTATTAAATATTCCAAGATATGGAGGCTGAACAACACACTTCTGAATAACCAACAAATCACAGAAGAAATCAAAAAATAAATCAAANTAATAGCCAGGACATGGAAGCAACCTAGATGTCCATCAGCAGACGAATGGATAAGAAAGCTGTGGTACATATACACAATGGAATATTACTCAGCCATGAAAAAGAATACATTTGAATCAGTTCTAATGAAGTGGATGAAACTGGAGCCTATTATACACAGTGAAGTAAGTCAGAAAGAAAAAGACCAATACAGTATATTAATGCATATCTATGGAATTTAGAAAGATGGTGATGATAACCCTGTATGTGAGACAGCAAAAGAGACACTGCTGCTGCTGCTAAGTCACGTCTGTCATGTCGGACTCTGTGCCACCCCATAGACGGCATCCCACCAGCCTCCCGTTCCTGGGATTTTCCAGGCAAGAATGTGGAGTGGGTTGCCATTTCCTTCTCCCTGGTTTTTCCAGGGGTCATATATGGATGTCAGAGCNGATAACCCTGTATGTGAGACAGCAAAAGAGACACTGCTGCTGCTGCTAAGTCACGTCTGTCATGTCGGACTCTGTGCCACCCCATAGACGGCATCCCACCAGCCTCCCGTTCCTGGGATTTTCCAGGCAAGAATGTGGAGTGGGTTGCCATTTCCTTCTCCCTGGTTTTTCCAGGGGTCATATATGGATGTCAGAGCTGGACTGTAAAGAAAGCTGAGTGCCGAAGAATTGATGCTTTTGAACTGTGGTGTTGGAGAAGATTCTTGAGAGTCCCTTGGACTGAAAGGAGATCCAACCAGTCCATCCTAAAGGAGATCAGTCCTGGGTGTTCATTGGAAGGACTGAAGCTAAAGCTGAAACTCCAATAGTTTGGCCACCTCATGTGGAGAGCTAACTCATTTGAAAAGACTCTGATGCTGGGAAAGATTGAGGGCAGGAGGAGAAGGGGACGATAGAGGATGAGATGGTTGCATGGAATCACCAACACAATGGACATTGGTTTGGGTGGGCTCCAGGAGCTGGTGATGGACAGGGAGGCCTGGCGTGCTGCTGTTCATGGGATTGTAATGAGTTGGACATGACTGAGCAACTGAAATGAACTGAACTGAACTTGCAGTGGATGCCCTTTGGTGGACGTTTACCTGAGACACAAATGTCTCACCATCACACATAAATTTCCCCCAGATTTTCTTGCCAGTCATCTTCCAAGCTTGGAAGTTCCCAGAACTTTCTCAACTTCCAAGCCCCAGGCCATCCAGCTAAACCATTCATAATGCCATGAATGAGCCTAGAGCCACACTTCCGGCCATCTTTCACTCATCAGTGTGGACAGATGCTGCTCAGAGGCCTGCCTGCTGGAGGATTTTTCTGCACCTTTAACCTTCCATGTTGTCCTTGGGTAGGCCTGTAGTGTTGCAGCATTCCACTTCCTGCTGGGGCTGGTGCATCTTACTGAAGTTCTCCTTTTTTAACGAGTTGGTCATGGGAGCATCCTAGGAGGCCATTCACATAGATTGAGAGACAGGAGGCAATTCCAACAGAAGTTCATGATAAAGGAGTCAGAGCACCTGCTTATCATCAGGAAGAAACTGATTAGACTTTCTAGTTTTTCTAACTGGATTTTCGAACTTGTGCTAGTAGCCTTCATATTTTAGACTTTTATCTCATGCTTTCTTTGCAGACATCTGAGGGAATTTGTCAGCTCTCTCCTCCAGTTTAGTAATTTATTCCTCAGGGGTACCTATTTTGAAATTTGAGATTTTTACTTTAATAATCATGCTCTTTTGTTTCCAGGATATCTAATTGGTTCTTTGTCAGAATAACTCATTTTTGCTTTATAAATGAGATGGCCTCTCTTAGAACTCTGAGCTTATCAATTATACTTCATCTAAAGTCCTCTCTTTCCTAGAGGGGTGGGATGGGGAAGGAGGTGAGGGGGAGGCTCAAGAGGGAGGGGACCTATGTATCCCTCTGGCTGATTCATATTGATGTTTGGCAGATACCAACACAACACTGTAGAGAAATTATCCTTCAATTAAAAATAAATAAATGTAATTATAAAAAGTCCTTTCTTTTTTGTTCCACTGTGCTTGCTTTCTTATGTGTTGTCTTTTGTACCTCTCTATCAAAGTATTAGTTTTCTTTAAATATTTTCTGTTCTTGCTCTTGTACTCATTAAAAAAAAGTCTGAGATTCCCTTTTGACACATGTGATTGTGATTCTGTTCAAGACAGCCTGTCTCCAGGAGGAGGTGATAGGAAGTACTTCCTGGTGGAGCATCTGATTGCTCTGTCTTTTGCGTTTGGAGCTTCCTGTTTCTCCTGTTTATCAGATGTTACCATTAGTGCCAACAGTACCAATTTGAGCTTTCAAACTAATTGTCTACTACAGTCTAGTAGAAAATGCTTTCTTCTGATTGGTGGAGGTGTGGGGTGAAGGGTTGGTATAGGCAGGATGGAGCCATCAGGTTGCTCTATACATGCAAATGTGACCCCATAATTCTGACAGCTCCCCAGCTCCCTATAACTGCCACATTCACACTCACAGCACATCCAGCTCTGCTTCCATTTTTCATAGCTTCCATCTTGTGGGTTGACTTTTGGGCTGCTGTTTGATCCATCAAACCAACCTCATTTGCTTCCCATCTTTTGGAAATTAGCCAAATTTCTGGTGTACTGAAAGGGCTTCCCTGATAGCTCAGTTGGTAAAGAATCTGCCTGCAAGGCTGGAGACCTCAATTTGGTTCCTGGTTCAGGAAGATCCCCTAGAGAAGGGATAGGCTACCCACATTAGTATTTTGGCCTGGAGAATTCCGTGGGCTATATAGTCCATGGAGTCACAAAGAGTCTGACACAACTGAACAACTTTCACTCACTTTATTGGTGTATTGATAGATATATTTTTTCCTAGTGGTGCGTGTATGCTCAGTTGATTCAGTCACATCTGACCCTTTTCAATCCCGTGGACTATACTCAGCCAGGCTCCTCTGTCCATGGGATTTTCTCAACAAGAATACTAGAGTGGGTTGCTATGCCCTTCTCCAAGGGAACTTCTTGACCCAGGGATCGAACCCAAGGCTCCTGCATTCCAGAAGGATTCTTTACCGCTGAGCCACCGGGGAAGCTCATTTCTAGTGGAAGTAAGCAATAACTCTCTTGTACACACACACCCACTTATCCCCAGTTTCCCATATTTCTGGGGGATTTTGGATCCGCGAGGAGGCAGTCTGTGTCCTTGGTCCATCATCATGATCTAATTTGATCCCATGTTTTGCGTGTGATTGAGGTTGCTGCCTTTTGTGATTCTGTAATGCTTCAAATCCTGGGTTACCCCAGGCCCATTTACATCAGATGAAATATTCAGTTTTACAGCTAAAAAGCACCAGAGATAAAGCTACCAGAACATAATGGCTCATAGTAATGAGGTTCCATTTGAGGGTAATATGAACAACTGGGGACTCTGGTCTTTGCTGTCTGAATTTTGGAATGCTTTCACACTGGGAAACGGGAGGCAGTGCCTGGTTTCTTGGCTTTTGTTCATGGCTCTCTAGCACACTGTCTGTTTGATGGATGAATTTTCTCATTGCTGGTGATAATTCTATAGGGGGTAATTCACTCGCAAATGGAGGCTAACACAGTGCGGTTCTCTCCTTCTCCACCTCAGGCTCATTCACTTTGCTATTTGCTCCCAATGTCCATTTTCTCTACTCAATAAATCACCTTTTGATGAGAAAAAAGTACAGAATATTAGTCATGTGAGGATTTGGATCATGTTGAATTTAACACCAATGAGAAAGCTTTCCCCTTAATCCAGTGCTTCTGGAGCCAGCGGCTGCGATTACCAATGGGTGTGTGCACACCCCATCTGAAGTCCAGACAGCTAGCTTCTAGACCAGCCTGGGCTCAAAGGATTTGTGCTAAATTCCTGTTATGGACTGAGACACTAAGCCTGGTGGTTAAACTGTAGATAAGGAATGACTCTAAGTAACAACTTTGAGTTTGAACAAGCTCTGGGAGCTGGTGATGGACAAGGAGGCCTGGCCTGCTGCTGTCCATGTGGTCACAGAGTCAGACACAACTGAGCAACTGAACTGAACAACTTTGTAAATCCAATCTTCTTCTTACAATGGTTTCTATTCTTCCACTTCTCTATTCTTCTGTTACTGAGCAGACCATCTTGGGGTCCACGTTACCCTAATACTCCAGATTAAGAGCCATGGGGAGCTGTGAGAGCACTCGACTGCCCCACCACTTCCACGGAGAAGAGATGGATGGAGAAGAGATGGATGGGTATACATTCTTCCTGGGTACCAATTTGACCCTCACTTATTAGTAACCAATTTGCAGACTATGGGCCATCACTTGCTTGTCTCTGTATTAAGGTCATACCTATATAAACTGAAGGTCTACATTAAAATGAAGATCCGCTCCCATTAATTCATGGTAAATAGTTGGGGAAACAATGGAAACAGTGACAGATTTTATTTTCTTGGGCTCCAAAATCACTGCAGATGGAGACTGAAGCCATGAAATTAAAAGACACTTGCTCCTTGGAAGAAAAGCAATGGCAAACTTAGACAGTATATTGAAAAGCAGAGACATTGCTTTGCCAACAAAGGTCCATATAGTCAAAGTTATGGTTTTTCCAGTAGTCACATATGGATATGAGAGTTGGACCATAAAGAAAGCTGAGCACCACAGAACTGTGGTGTTGGAGAAGACTCTTTGAGAGTCCCTTGGACAGCAAGGAAATCAAATCAGTCAACCCTAATGAAAGTCAACACTGACTTCCTTTGGAAGGACTGATGCTGAAGCTCCAATGACTTGGCCACCTGATGTGAAGAGCTGGCTTACTGGAAAAAACCTGGATGCTGAGAAAGATTGAGGACAAGAGGAGAAGAGGGCAACAGGATGAGATGGTTGGATGGTATCACTGACTCAATGGAAATGAGTTTGAGCAAGCTCCAGGAGATAGTGAAGGACAGGGAAGGCTGGCGTGCTGCAGTCCATGGGGTCACAGAGAGTCAGACATGATTTAGGGACTGCACAATGATAACATACACAATTAGTCCAAGAACAGGTTGATCACAATGGTTAGATTGCTCTGTGTGTGTGTGTGTGTGTGTGTGTGTGTGTGTGTGTGTGTTTATTCCCAGACGTAAGGACCTGAGACGTAAAGCTGTGAACTGAGGATATATTAATATTTATGCTGACCAGGTTTTCATGGTAGGGATATCACCCTGGGACCAAAGCAGAGAGACTCTGAGACTCAGTCACAGATTGGGTTCATCAGAAGAGGTAGCTGACATGGAACTTGAGGTGCAGGATTCAGTTCAGTTCAGTCACTCAGTTGTGTCCGACTCTTTGCGACCCCATGAATCGCAGCACGCCAGGCCTCCCTGTCCATCACCAACTCCCGGAGTTCACTTAGACTCACGCTCATTGAGTCAGTGATGCCATCCAGCCATCTCATCCTCTGTCGTCCCCTTCTCCTCCTGCCCGCAATCCCTCCCAGCATCAGAGTCTTTTCCAGTGAGTCAACTCTTCGTATGAGGTGGCCAAAGTACTGGAGCTTCAGCTTTAGCATCATTCCTTCCAAAGAAATCCCAGGGCTGATCTTCAGAATGGACTGGTTGGATCTCCTTGCAGTCCAAGGGACTCTCAAATCTTCTCCAACACCACAGTTCAAAAGCATCGATTCTTCGATGCTCAGCCTTCTTCACAGTCCAACTCTGAGGTGCAGGATTAGGAATCAGCAATTGTGAAAGGAAGGTGGGAAACTGTGTGGGGAAAACTGCAGAGGAGACAGTGCAGCGATGCTCTCAGCCTGAGAAATTGCAGTCAACATTGTGGAGACCTCTAGGGGGAAGCATCCTCACCAACTTGTCCCCATCAGGCCCAAATGGTGGCATTTTCATACCCCTGACTTGCTCAGTTGCTGAACATGGATTAATCCTAAAGGGAGCTGGCTTAAGGGGGTTTCTGAGCAGGACCAGAAGGAACTGACAGTGAAAGTCATCTACTGACTACACTCTCTGCAAATGAGAGCAAGTCCCTCCTTGAAGGGCCATCTGGTCAGCACATCCCTATGTCTGCCTCAAGCAGAGAAGCTAATGAGAAGAACATTTTCCCTGGAAAGAGAGAAAGTATAGGTACCCCAACTTTTCCTGGGGGCAGTGAAAGGAGATCACAGTGGTGGGACAGCCATGAGTTCTTGATATTTACTCCCAGTCTTCTTTCTTGATCAGGTTCCAAGGGTGAAAAAGGTTTTACTAGGAAGCAAGTCCCCTGAAAGAATCATATGGTTTTAATCCTCATTAAAAAAAAACTTAGAAGAGGCAGCTCTGATTTTGGCCTAAAAGGAGAATTCAGAAAAGGGTAGGAGACTGAATATATGAACTGACTATGGACATATTCATAAAAATAGAATTCTTACCCAACCAACCCAGGAAACCAACCCATTATCTGTAGGTACCCAGCCCAGGAAGCTGGTGTGCTATCTATGTCAGACTGGTGGAAGACAGAGTATTATCTCTAGCACCAATTCAGGAAGCCAAACAATAACTTCTGCAACAATGAACCCCAAGTGGCCAGGACTTGATTATTAACTGATAGCTTTCTTAAGTTTGGTCCCTGCTTCCAACTTAGGACTAACCAGAGAAAGCCAATTGTGCACCCCTAACCAATCCCTTTGGAGAAGGCAATGGCACCCCACTCCAGTATTCTTGCCTGGAAAATCCCATGGACAGAGGAGCCTGGTAGGCTGCAGTTCATGGGGTCACTGAGAGTTGTACACGACTCAGTGACTTCACTTTCACTTTTCACCTTCATGCATTGGAGAAGGAGATGGCAACCCACTCCAGTGTTCTTGACTGGAGAATCCCAGGGATGGGGGAGCCTGGTGGGCTGCTGTCTATGGGGTCACACAGAGTCAGATATGACTGAAGCGATTTAGCAGCAGCAGCAGCAGCAGCAACCAATCCCTTGGGCAGCAAGGAAATCAAACCAGGCAATCTTAAGGGAAATTAACGCTGAATACTAATTGGAGGGATTGATGCAGAAGCTGAAGTTCCAGTATTTTGGTTAGCTGGTGAGAACAGCCAACTCGTTGGAAAAGTCCCTGATGCTGGGAAAGACTGAGGGCAGAAGGAGAAGAAGGTGTCAGAGGATGAGATAGCTGGATGGCATCACCGATGAAATGGACATGAACTTGGGCAAACTTTGGGAGATGGTGAGGAACAGGGAGGCTGGTGTGCTGCAGTACATGGGGTTGCAGAGTCGGACATGAATGGACAACTAAACAGCAGCAACAACCAGTCTCATCAGGTATCCTGCTTTTCCTTAGCCCTCCTCCAGCTTCTCCAAGCCAACAGCCTCAAGTCAGGACCCAGCTGAAGCCATCTCTGTTTTCCACTATGCAGCTTTCCCACTCCTCTGCTTACCTTTGAGTCTCTACCAAAACAAGCAATGGTGAATGACTCTCTGCTATAGCCAGCTCTGAATACATAGCTTTTACTTGGTCTCATTTGAGTGGGCCTCATTTATTTCCACTGGAAGGAAGATGATATTTCTGACCAATCCCAGGTGCTAACAGAGTGTCAAGAGATGAAAGGAAGCCTGAAAAACAGGTGGGCCCAGCATCTACCTGTAGGATTCAGGGCTTGGAGGGAGGGGTTGCTGGGAACCATGTGGGAAGCACCTTTGAACCGGAGCAGAGGATTTAGGGGGCTGTCAGTCTAGCAATTACAATACAGGACCTGAACCCAAGAATCTACTCTTATTTTAAATTTGCTATTGACTCCCCCAAAGACTTCCATCTGGGGAAAAGTGTGACATACCTAGCAACTATCATCTTATTAAATATTTATTTGAACACTGACTTATGCCAGACTCAGTGCTGGGCACAGGGGAGAAAATAATGAACAAAAGGGAAATCTCACAGGGTTTATTTTCTCCAAACACGGGGTGGTGGTCGGCGGTAATGAATCTGGCTGCAATGGAGGAGATGTAGGAGACGCCGGTTCGATCCCAGGCTGGAGAAGATCCCCCTGGAGAAGGAAATGGCAACCCACTCCAGAATTCTTTCCTGGAAAGTCCCATCGTCAGAGGGGCCGGGTGGCCTACAGTCTGTGACGTCCCAAAGAGTCGTTCATGAATGAGTGACTGGGCACACATAGCACAGTGCTCAGTACTACTAAGCACTTGATAATATTTTATATGTAAAAATCAGATTGATAGAAATGTGCTTTAGTGTGGCTTTGAGAAGTTTCCTGACAAAATCCTAAACCATACAGTTAGGTTCCTGAAGGAAGGAATATTTTCAGAATCTAGTCCTAACTCGTGTGTGTGTGTGTGTGTGTGTGTGTATGTAAACACACACTTGGACATTATCTTGGGCTATTTAGCATCTCTAAACCTCAATGTCTTCATATAAAAATAGAATTAATAATAGGAGTCTTCTCTCTCAAAGATTTGAATCAAATGGTAAAAGAAATATGAACGTGCAAAAGAATTTGCAGTTACTATTTCCCTTCCTCCCATCAGCAACTCAGAGCTTTGAAAGAGTGTGTGCACATAAATATTTCCAGGGTGGTCAATCCTCCTTAGGGGTTGGGTTCCTCCCTATGACTGGGTTCAGTTCAAGTCTCTGATGGTTTTTCACAGCTACTTTGCCTCTTTCTTTGTTGAATCCCTATCACAGGTTCAGTGCTCTGTGGGCAAGAGGGTGAGACAGTATCACTGGACTGGTGTGATTGGCTGGCTGGGGTCTGCTTCCCTCTAATTCCACATGTCTCCCTCCATTGCTTGGCTTTGAGTGGAGAAAGAGAGAGATTCCAGAGGACCAGGGTCCTTGTTGGGTCAAGGGCATAGAAGTAGATGCAACACAACCACAGCTCGAGGGCTTCCTGGTGGCTCAGATGGTGAAGAATCTGCCTGCGATGCTGGAGACTCAGGTTTGATCTGTGGGTCGAGAAGATCCCCTGGAGAAAGGAATGGCAACCCACTCTAGTACTCTTGCCTAGGAAATCCCATGGACGGAGGAGCCTGGAAGGCTACAGTCCATGGGGTTGCAAAGAGTTGGACACAGCTGAGTGACTAACACTATTCCTTTCTTTCCCAGCTTGAATCACAAAGCAATCTCTTGCCTGCAGGATGGCAAAAGCCTTAAACTTTGAGTCCACTCAGCATCCTTCTAACCCATTTTGCCCAGAGTTGTCAGAGTAATACATTGAAAATATTAAACTGCTCACATCACATCCCTGTTCAAAATTGTTTAAGGACTTCTTGCTGCTCCTGTCAGACAAGACACGAGGACATTCCACAATTCAATCTGATGTTATTTTAATACCTGTAGAAACTGTGGTTCTAAAAAAACAGGAAAAATAGAACAAGAATTGACAGACTGAAGCAGTACACTGTTGTTGTTCAATTGCCAAGTCGTGTCTGACTCTGCGATCCTATGGACTGCAGCACGCCAGGCTTCCCTGTGCTTCCCTATTTCCTGGAGTTTGCTCAAACTCACGTCTATTATTTCAGTGATGCCATCCAACCATCTCATTCTCTGTCGTCCCCTTCTTCTCCTGCCCTCAATCTTTCCCAGCATCAGGGAAACAGAATGCAGATTTGTTAAATATGATCAAGTGGAGAAACCACATAGATAGGGGCTATAGATGGAATAAACTGATGTGCAAATTTGGTAATGCAGTGGCTCAATTACAATTATATAAAGAACTACAAAACAGGATTTGGCTTGGCAGTCAGAGTGGGAAGAAGAATTGCCCAGGATATCTGTAGCTCTGGATATTCTAACACCCAAGACTTTGTCTGGTTATTAAGTAGTCTCAATGTGCCAAGAAATTCTAAATACTCCCTGGAGAAAACAAGTTCAGAATTATTTGTGGTGGCAGGATTTCCTTCTCTTTTATGGCCAAATTCATTTGTGACAACATGCATGAAGCTTGAGGACCCTGTGCTAAGTGAAATAAACCAGAAGAGTAAGGCATACACTGTATGATCTCACTCAAATATGGAATTAAAAAAAAAAAAGTCAAACTCATAAAAACAGAGGGGACAGTGGTGGTTACCAGGGGCTGGAGTGTGGGGGAAATGGAGGCGGTGGTAGTGGTTTAGTCGCTAAATCATGTCTGACTCTTTGCGACCCCACAGACTGTAGCCTGCCAGGCTCCTCTGTCCATGAGATTTCCCAGGCAAGAATGCTGGAGTGGGTTGCTATTTCCTCCTCAGGGGGTCTTCCTGACCCAGGGATTGAACTCAAGTCTTCTGGGGCATCTGCATTGGCAAGCAGATTAATGCATGTATTGTTGTTTTTCAGTCGCTTAGTTGCAACCCCATGGACTGCAGGACGCCAGGCTTCCCTATCCTTCACTATCTCCCAGAACTTGCTCAAACTCAGGTTCATTGAGTTGGTGATGCCATCCAAGTATTTCATCCTCTGTCATTCCCTTTGACTCCCGCCTTCAATCTTTTCCAGCTTCAGGGTCTTAGGATTGGAGCTTCAGCTTCGGCATCAGTCCTTCCAATGAATATTCAGCATTGATCTCCTTTAGGATTGACTGGTTTGATTTCCTTGCAGTCCGAGGGACTCGCAAGAATCTTTTACAACACCACAGTTCAAAAGCATCAGTTCTTTGGTGCTCAGTTTTTTTTTTTTTTTTTTAATGTTCCAACTCTCACATCGATACATAACTACTGGAAAAATCATAGCTCTGGGTATACGGACCTTTGTTGGCAAAGTAATGTCTCTGCTTTCTAATATGCTGTCTAGGTTTGTCATAGCTTTTCTTCCAAGGAGCAAGTGTCTTTTAATTTCATGGCTGCAATCACCATCTGCAGTGATTTTGGAGTCCAAGAAAATAAAGTCTGTCACTGTTGCCATTGTTTCCCTATAACTAATTATTTAATTTCTTAAGTACTTAGGAAAATTTGTCAGACAATTGTAAAACTAGAAATAATCAAATCTTAAATTTGCTTTTATCATATAATGTACTCATTGTGAGAGCAGGATTTTGTCATGTTTCCAGCTGGCTTTGGCAATTTGTAGGAGGGACTAAATAAAATGTTTTCCAGTACATGATTGAAGTGTATATTTATACTTAGAGAAAATATTGGCTCACACTACCCTCTTTCTTCAGAAACTCCTTTTCCTCAACTAATAGTGACTGAATAATTTTCTCCAAGTTAAACAAATCTCTGTCCCTCATTATTACTAATGATATAATCCATTATAAATGGATACATTGTAGTTGCAAGCATGATAAGTTTTAAATAATAAAGTCTGATCTACCATTTAAGAACTAGAGAAACAGAGGGAAAAGGGATATGTTTAAAATAATTGATCCTCAAGAAAGAAGAAATATCTGAAGTCTAATTTTAAGAATTAGAAAAAAAATATTAGAGAATACTTTGACATCCTCTCTCCTTTTGGAGGAGTTCACTAGAGGAATTCATTGTTATGTAACAGGAACAGTAATTGTAAGGGAAAAAAAAACAGACAAACTTTAAGGAACAAACACGATAATATGAAAGCATATATAAAAGAGAAATGGAAATGTTAATGAGTTAAATCTATACAACCAGAGTTAAAATTCAAATTGACATAAAATAGTCACGGTGGAAAATAAACTTTAGAAGACCTGAAGGAAAAAAGATCAAGCTGAGAAAATAATGACATATAAAATTACAAATGAGACATCTAACATAAAAATTGCAGATGTAAATCAGAATAAGTGGACCATAGCTTCCAGATAAGAGAGAGAATAAAGAATTGACTACTTTTTTTAAATGTTACCATACCATTTCAGATCAAATAACCCAAGAGAAAAATGCCATACGCAGAAAACTCCTAGTTAAAATTTTGAACTGGGATGATCGAAGAAAAAAAAATTACCCAAGATTCCAATAAAAAAGTTTTACTCTTCTGCAGAATCTAAAGGTCGTAGATAATGGAAAGAAATCCAAAGCAGTTACAGGGAAAACTGTGTGATCAAATAATTTTATGCATGGAACAGTTGCCTCTCAGAGGAAAGGTTATCAGAAATATATTAAATACTATCAGATATGCAAGCTTTCAAAACATAAGTGAAGTCAAGGATGTGGATATTGTATACTCTTTCTTAGTATGAAATATAACTGATCTTTAATACTATGTTAATTTCAGGTATACCACACAGGGATTGAGCATTTGCATACACTATGAGAGGATCACCATGATAAGTCTAGTAACCATCCACCCCCATACAAAGTTAGTACAATATTATTGACTCTATTCCCTATCCTGTATGTTATTATACATCTCTGTGGCTCATTTATTTTATAAGTGGAGGCTTGTACCTCTTAATCCCCTTTGCTTATTTTGTATATACTTGAGTTGAAAGTGAGTTGGACTGTGAAGAAGGCTGAGCGCTGAAGAATTGATGCTTTTGAACTAAGGAGATCCAACCAGTCCATTCTGAAGGAGATCAACCCTGGGATTTCTTTGGAAGGAATGATGCTAANTGGTTTTTCCTGTGGTCATGTATGGATGTGAGAGTTGGACTGTGAAGAAGGCTGAGCACCAAAGAATTGATGCTTTTGGACTGTGGTGTTGGAGAAGACTCTTGAGAGTCCCTTGGACTGCAAGGAGATCCAACTAGTCCACTCTGAAGGAGATCAGTCCTGGGTGTTCTTTGGAAGTAATGATGCTAAAGCTGAAACTCCAGTACTTTGGCCACCTCATGTGAAGAGTTGACTCACTGGAAAAGACTTTGATGCTGGGAGGGATTAGGGGCAGGAGAAGAAGGGGACGACAGAGGATGAGATGGCTGGATGGCATCACTGACTCGATGGACGTGAGTCTGAGTGAACTCCGGGACTTGGTGATGGACGGGCTGGCCTGGCCTGCTGCGATTCATGGGGTTGCAAAGAGTCGGACATGACTGAGTGACTGAACTGAACTGAACCTCCCCTATGAAGTATAATAAAGATTTCATAAACCAGTATTGCTTTTTTACTTTCATGTTTTTATTTCTGAGTGTCCACAGCAAACTTTTGGATCATCTCAAATGTGGGCGCAAATACAGTGAGAGTTTTGAATTTTAGGGTATCTAGGAGAAGGCTTGTTAGAATGTGAGAGGTTTTAGCAAAGACAGAAAAAGAAGTGGAGAAGAGCCACAGATGGCTGGCTCCAGAATTTAGCTGTGGACTGGACCTGGTCACTTCATTTGTTATGGTGAAGCCAGGTAGTTTAACTCTGTTAATCTGGGTTAGGAGAGCAGTAGGGATGTCTGGGGTTAAATTAGACCAGACTCTCAAAGGATAGACTTGATAGCAGCTGTCTAAAGGAATCAAGAGGTATACGCAGGAGTTTAGAGGTTGGGCAAAAAGGTAGATTTATTTTTAACTTTGTGTTTCAGATTTAAGATTATCTTGCCTATCTGTCTTTCAAGACTGGTTAGGTTCCCTGACATGTGCTTACTTGCAGGTATTACATACTATGATATTTGTTTTTATTTCTCTTTTTGAAGGCAGGGATTATCCATGAGCCTTTGCCCACTGTCTCCTCAGTGAATGGAAATTGTAAATAGTCAATATATATTTGTTGAAAGAATGGATGGAGGCACACTGGGGCCTGTTTCAAAACTGGGGCGAAGGATACAGGTCATTTGTCTTCCTTTTTTCTCAATGTGTGGGAATTTCCTTTTTGCTTGTCCAGCATATAGCCCTTTATTTCTATTTTAGTATCTCCATCTCCTTTCTGGAGAATTCCTGGTGTTGGTAGTAGGGTTATTTCTGACATTGCCTCTCCCTTTTCCCTTTCGAAGCAAAGGAAGTGAGAACCTTCTTCCATACGTCGTGTTTGTCCGTTGCAGGCATGTTGGGCTCCGAGTGCTATTAGANTATAGCCCTTTATTTCTATTTTAGTATCTCCTTCTCCTTTCTGGAGAATTCCTGGTGTTGGTAGTAGGGTTATTTCTGACATTGCCTCTCCCTTTTCCCTTTCGAAGCAAAGGAAGTGAGAACCTTCTTCCATACGTCGTGTTTGTCCGTTGCAGGCATGTTGGGCTCCGAGTGCTATTAGATCTAGGGACACTGAGCCTTGAGTGAGGGACCCTGATTCAAAGATCACATTCACTGTGGAGCAGGCGTGTCTTGCACACTGACATGTGCCTGTTTTGTAATTCTTGCCCGGGGGGTCCTGCTGGCAAGTCTGTAGCAAACATGGTTCCTGCCTGATTTTCAGGCCTGGGCCTTAGAACCTTAATTGACCCTTTCCATAAATTTCTTTACCTAACTGTATAAAAGTATTAGTTTCTTAACTGTCAGTTTTTACCACTTGCAACAAAAGCCCTTCCCAATATGTGTTGGGAAAAACTTGAGGATGTGTGTAGCATAGGAAGGATATTGCATATATAATTTCCATGTGGTGATAAAGATCACACAACTGGTCTAATTTCCCTCCCTAGATTCTGGAAAAGAATTAATACTTACATTGACTAGAAGAGGAGTGCTAGAGAATTGGCTGTGCCTTGCTGTATCAGGCACCGTATAAAAGCTCTATAGTCTGTGTCAGCCAATCTAGCTTGATAAGGTATTGTTTCCATTTTTTTTTTTGGGGGGGGAAAATTTAGACTCAAAGAAAGCAAATATGTTACCCAACTTCTCATAGACAATAGGTGTTAGGACAACAGATTTCAAACCAGGAACCTTTGCAGACTCCTCTCCTTGCATCATTCCAGGGGGACTGTCAGCTNTGGATACCAATATGAAGGAAATCATATATAGCTGAATCACTTTGCTGTACACCTGAAAGTAACACAGTATTGTAAACCAGCTATACTTCCACAACAACAAAAAAAGCCTTTTTGAGAGCGACTCTGACTTCAGGTGTCTTCAGAAAAGCTCACACCATCAGAAGCAGTTGGCTCGCCATTTTCCCCCTTGCTTTTGTAAGGACCTTGAGCTATGCGGGCAGGAAGGGCTTTTTCTGTTGGGGAGAGTTTCTTAGACTCCAATGCCCCCAGCATCTAATTCTCTCAGAGGATTCCCACCAGATAATCCTTTAGTATTTTCACTATGTTTACTGTTTAAACTTTTTCATTTGCATTATTTTCTTTGGGTCTTTTAACAGCTTTATTTTGCAGTTGATAAGACTGAGGATCTTTATGGCATTTTCCAGATGGAGAATCTGAGTTTCAGAGAGGGTAAAGCTTGTTCAGTACAAAAGTAACAGATAGGTCAGAGCGAGTCTGCTGATCTGCCCTGTCTTACCATGATTATTTACTTTATGTTGAACCTGAACTCTGAGTAGTGTTTCTGTGTATGAGTTGAGTTTACAGTAAATGTTTGCAAAAGGTTGGGAAAATTTTCTTCTTCTTTCTTCACCTGTCAATATTTAAAGCTGGCAGTGCATTTATGACACATTTTACTCTTTATTTTCTGCTTAAATCAAAATGAGAGTTCATCAAGTGTGTCTACAATAAGCATGTTGTAAATAAACAGTTGTAAAATGGAGATGCATTGAGAAGAGTGGGAAATGGATCTGATTATATTTTATGAATTGTGTTAAAAATTTCAGCATGGATCATAGAAGTGATTTATGATTTCTTACACATTCGTCTAGAATAAGCCACTGAAGCAGTTTACCCACTTGGATTTGCAAAAGGGCAATATTTCACTCCCTTGAGGGCTCAGAAACTAAGGACTTACGATTAAATTTTCTAGTGATGAAGAACATAGACTTTGGAGTAAGGCAGAACGGAACTTGAAGCCCAGTTGTACAGTGAGCAAACTGTGACTCTCAGATGCTTAACCCTCAGTTTCACCATCTATAACATGGGGCTAATATCAGTATTTACAGGATTCTTAGCATATACTGTTAGCATATTGTTGTTGTTCAGTCACTAAGTCATGTCTGACTTAACTAGTATATGATTATATTAGACAGAGGAGCCTGGTGGGGTCACAAAGAGTTGAACATGACTGAATGACTAACACTTTCATAGCACTACATTAGTATAAGATTATTAGTATCGAGAAATGAAATATTTCCTGCCATATCAGTAAAAAAGGATGTCACGGTCATCAGTGATTGCAGCCCTCCAACGTGAGCTGGTAAATTAAAAAAGCCCTCTTGAAGGAGAAGAATATCTGTGATCTAGCAGCCATCAGACTGCAGCCACTCCCTACAGTGAGTCCCAGGGGAGTTCAGGATGTGAAAACACCGGATACTGGCCCCAGATAGCTGAGATGCATATGAAAGGAATGCTTTCAGTGAGCCTAGACTCTCGCATCTTCTCTTACACAGAAGAGCACTAAATTCCTTAGCGTGGGACATCTGGCTTTCTTTAATTAGCAACAATCCTTTGATGTTCAGATTACCTGCCCTTTGTTTTAAATCTTCTATATAACCTGGCTCCTTCCCTTGCCTCCTGAGAGCAGTTTTCTCAGGGTTATTTGAGATGCTGCCTCCTGGCTTGAAGTCCTAAAAATTCCCACCTAACAAAACACAACTCTCAGTTTTCAGATTGTGAATATTGTTTAAGTTGATAGTATATAGTATTTATTGTATTATTAGTATATAGAGTTTTGGTGCAGTTAAAATGTATTGTGGTCATGGACCTCGAATGTTGAATTCTGTCCTGGTTGGGATTCTTCCTTGCTGATATGTTTCCATGTTTGTATTTGTAAACAGTTCGAGGAATACCCCAGGTGGTGTTAGTGGTAAAGAATCCATCTGCTAATGCAGAGGATTCAAGAGACTCAGGTTTGATCCCCGGGTCAGGAAAATCCCCTGGAGTAATAAATGGCAACTCATTCTAGTATCCTTGAATGGAGAATCCCATGGACAGAGGAATCTGGTGGGCTACAGTCCATATTGTCCCAAAGAGTCAGACATGACTAAAGCAACTTTGCACACAGTACGCCATTGGGGAAGCTTGGTCAGCATCACCCCTATATGCCAACAAGTTCCCAGGGCCACTTATATTCCCTAAATGAAAATTATGAATGAAGAATATTTTTCACATGAGTGAATAACTTGAACAATTCCCTCTGTGCATGTCTACTGGGGCCTTGGCTCCATCTTTCCCTGGCCTAGTGGTTGGTAGGGCACCCTGACCACTTTTCCTGGGCACTTCTAGACCATCACTGCTAATAATGCTCTGCTTTTTCTGACTTGATCTGACCATTGATTCTAGCACCTTCAATCCTCTTAGCTGGTGATTGTGACAACATTAAATATTATGAGATTTTTCTTGTCTACCTTTATTGCCCAAGGCTGAGAGTCAAATCTATTACCAGGGTGGGTACTGACTGAAGGACTCCAGGCTCCTATGTCCTCCACTATCTCCTGGATCAAATTAATCGATTCATGAATTGATCACGTTGATGATGATATCTAACCATCTCATCCTCTCCAGAGAGTGGATCCTGTGGTTAATCAAAGAAGACAGTTATGTCATTCATTTTCACTCAGTGCATATTTAAAGAACATTTTGAAAGGCACTGGGGTTTACAGCAGTGAGTGAAAGCTGCCACAATCTATCAGAGAATAAAATGCCAAGTAATTAAAAGGATTATGAGTGTTATATAGGGAAAAAACGTTGGCCCTCTTATCAATTGTTCAGTCACTCAGTCATGTCTGACTCTGAGTCTACACAGATTGCAGTAAGCCAGGCTCCCTGTTGTTTCACCATCTCCAGGAACTTGCTCAAACTCATGTCCACTGAATCAGTGACACCATCCAACCATCTTATCCTCTGCCATCCCCTTCTCCTCTTGCCTCCAATCTTGCCCAGCATCAGGATCTTTTCTAAGAAGTTGGTTCTTCTCAGATGGCCAAAGTATTAGAGATTCAGCATCAGTGCTTTCAATGAATATTCAGTGTTGAATTTCTTTAGGATTGACTGGTTGGATTTCCTTGAAGTCCAAGGGACTCTCAAGAGTCTTCTCCAACACCACAGTTCAGAAGCATCAATTCTTCAGTGCTCAGCCTTATTTATGGTTCAACTCTCACATCCATACTTGACTACTGGAAAAATCATAGCTTTGACTAGACAAATCTCTGTTGGTAAAGTGATGTCTCTGCTTTTTAATATGCTATCTAGGTTCATCATAGATTTTCTTCCAAGGAGCAAGTATCTTTCGTTTCATGACTGTAGTCACCATCTGCAGTGATTTTTGAGCCCAAGAAAGTAAAATCTGTCACTATTTCCATTGTTTCCCCATCTATTTGCCATGAAGTGATGGGACTGGATGCCATGATCTTAGTTTTTTGAATGTTGAGTTTCAAGCCAGCTTTTCCACTCTCCTCTTTTACTTTCATCAAGAGGCTCTTTAGTTCCTCTTTGTTTTCTTCCATAAGGGTGGTGTCATCTGTGTATCTGAGATTATTGGTATTTCTCCCAGCCATCTTGATTCCAGCTTGTGCTTCATCCAGCCCAGCATTTCTCATGATATACTCTGCATGTAAGTTAAATAAGCAGGGTGACAGTATACAGTCTTAATGTACTCCACTCCCAATTTTGAACCAGTCTGTTGTTCCATGTCCAGTTATAACTGTTGCTTCTTGACCTGCATGTAGGTTTTTCAGGAGGCAGGTAAGGTGGTCTGGTATTCCTGTCTCTTGAAGAATTTTCCATAGTTTGTTGTGATCCATAAAGTCAAAGGCTTTAGCATAATCAATGAAGCAGAAGTTTTTCTGGAATTTTCTTGCTTTTTCTATGATCCAGTGGATGTTGGCATTTAATCTCTGGTTTTTCTGTCTTTTCTAAATCCAGCCTGAACATCTGGAAGTTCTCGGTTTACATACTGTTGAAGCCAGGCTTGGAGAATTTTGAACACTACTTTGCTAGCATATGAGATGAGTGCAATTGTGTGGTAGTTTGAATGTTCTTTGGCGCTGCCTTTCTTTGGGACTTGAATGAAAACTGATGTTTTCCAGTCCTGTGGCCACTGATGAGTTTTTCAAATTTGCTGGCATATTGAGTGCAACACTTTCACAGCATCATTTTTTAGGATTTGGTATAGTTCAGCTGGAATTCTGCCACCTCCACTGGCTTTGTTCATAGTGATGCTTCCTAATGCCCACTTGACTTCGGACTCCAGGATGTCTGGCTTTAGGTGAGTGATCACACCATCGTGGTTATCTGGGTCATGAAGATCTCTTTTGAATAGTTCTTCTGTATATTCTTGCCACCTCTTCTTAATATCTTCTGCTTGTGTTAGGTTCATATCATTCTTTCCGTTATTGTGTCCATCTTTGCATGAAATGTTCCCTTGGTATCTCTGATTTTCTTGAAGAGATCTCAGGTCTTTCCCATTCTATTGTTTTCCTCTATTTCTTTGCATTGATCACTGAGGAAGGCTTTCTTATCTCTTCTTGCTATTCTTGGAAACTCTGCATTCAGTTGGGTATATCTTTCCTTATCTCCTTTGCCTGTAGCTTCTCTTCTTTTCTCAGCTATTAGTAAGGCCTCCTCAGACAACCATTTTGCCTTTTTGCATTTCTTTTTCTTGGGGATGCTTTTGATCACCATCTCCTATGCAATGTTATGAACCTCCATCCATAGATCTTCAGGCAATCTGTCTATCAGATCTAATCCCTTGAATCTATTTCTCACTTACATTTATAATTGTAAGGGATTTAATTTAGGTCATACCTGAATGGCCTAGTAGTTTTTCCTACTTTCTTCAATTTAAGTCTGAATTTGGCAATAAGGAGTTCAGGATCTGAGCCACAGTCATTTTACTGCTGACTGTATGGAGTGTCTCTATCTTTGTCTGCAGAGAATATAATCAATCTGATTTCACTATTGACCATCTGGTGATGTCCATGTGTAGAGTCATCTCTCATGTTGTTGGAAAAGGGTGTTAGCTATGACCAGTGTGTTATCTTGACAAAACTCTGTTAGCCTTTGCCCTGCTTTATTTTGTACTCCAAGGCCAAATTGCCTGTTACTCCAGGTATCTCTTGACTCCCTACCCTTGAATTCCAGACCCCTATGATGAAAAGGGCATCTTTTTTTCCCCTGTTAGTTCTAGAAGGTCATGTAGGTCTTCATACAACCTTTCAACATCAGTTTCTTCAGCATTAGATGTTGGAGCATAGACTTGGATTATTGTGATATTGATTGGTTTTCCTTGGAAATGAACAGAGATCATTCTGTTGTTTTTGAGACTGCACCCAAGCACTGCATTTTGGACTCTTTCATTGACTCTGAGTGATACTCCATTTCTTCTAAGGGAGTCTTGCCCACAGTAGTAGATATAATGGTCACTGGAATTAAATTTGCCCATTCTGGTCCATTTTAGTTCACTGATTCCTAAAATGTTGATATTCACTCTTGCCATCTCCTGTTTGAGCACTCCCAATTTGCCTTGATTCATGGACCTAACATTACAGTCTCCTATGCAATGTTGTTCTTTACAGCATTGGATTTTACTTTCATCACCAGACACATCCACAACTGGGCGTTGTTTCCACTTTGGCTTCATCTTTTCATTCTTTCTGGAGCTATTTCTCTGTATTCTTCAGTAGCACAGTGGACACCTACCGACCTGGGGAGCTCATCTTTCAGTGTCATATCTTTTTGCCTTTTCATACTTTTCATGGGGTTATCAAGGCAAGAATGCTGAAGTGGTTTGTGTTTCCCTTCTTTAGTGGACCATGTTTTGTCAGAACTCTCCACCATGACCTATCTGTCTTGGGTGGCCCTACATGGCATGGCTCATAGTTTCAATTAGTTAGACAAGGCTGTGATCCATGTCATCAGTTTGGTTAGTTATCTGTGATTGTGGTTTCCATTCTGTCTTCCCTTTGGTGGATAAGGATAAGAGGCTTGTGGAAGCTTCCTGATGGGAGGGACTGGCTATGGGGAAACTGGGTCTTACTCTGGTGGTTAGGGCCTTGCTCAGTAAATGTTTAATCAAATTTCTGCTGATGGTTGGGACTGTGTTCCTTCCCTGTAGTTTGCCCTGAGGTCCAACTATGGTGGGGTAATAGCAATAATGGTGACCTCCTTCCAAAGGATTTACACCAGCACACTGTGGCTCCCAGAACTGTTGTATTTAGTACCCTTGACGGTCGACTCACACCTCTTCTGGAGACTCCTGGACACTCACAGGCAAGTCTGGCTCAGTCACTTATGGGGGTCACTGATCCTTTCTCCTGGGTCCTGGTGTGCACAAGGTTTTGCTTTTGCCCTCCAAGAGTCCGTTTCTCCAGTCCTGTGGATATTCTGTAATCAAATCCCAGTGGCCTCCAAAGTCAAATTCCCTGGGGGTTCTCAGCCTCTTTACAGGATCCTCAGGTTAAGAAATCTGTTGCAAGCCCTAGAACTTTTGCAACAGTGTGAGTACTTATCTGGTATATTTGATATACTTTGATATATTTGGGTCGTCTACTCAATGGCTCTATGGTGGGGCTGATGGTGACCTCCTCCAAAAGGGCTTATGCCACATGCTGCATCTCCCATGTCTACGGTAGCCAGAGCCGCTGTTCCCACAGTAGACCACTGCTAACCCCTGCCTCTGCAGGAGACACTCAAACACTCAAAGACAGGTCTGGCTCAGTTTCTTGTGGAGGTCACTGCTCCTTTCCCTGGGTCCTGGTGTGCAGAAGGGTTTTGTCTGTGTCCCCCGAGTGTCTCTGGTGGGTATAAGGTTTGATTCTAAATATGATTTTGCCCCTCCTACCGTCTTGTTGGGGCTTCTCCTTTACCCTTGGGCATGGAATAGCTTTTATCGGTGGGATCCAGCATTCTCCTGTCAATAGTTGTTCAGCAGCTAGTTGCAATTTTGGTGTCCTTGCAGGAGAAGATGAGCGCACGTCCTTCTATTCCACCATCTTGGTTTCTCCTCTTATCAGACAGAGAAGCATTTGACACCTGGTGCTCATTCATTCACTCATGTGTTTATTTATGAAAACATATTCACTGAGACCTGGACCATAAAGAAGGCTGAGGCCAAAGAATTGATGCTTTTGAACTATGGTGCTGAAGAAGTCTCTTGAGAGCCACTTGTACAGCAAGGAGATAAAACCTGTCAATCCTAAAGGAAATCAACCCTGAATATTCATTGGAAGGACTGATGCTGAAGCTGAAACTCCAATACTTGGCCACGTGATGTGAAGAGCTGACTCATTAGAAGAAACCCTGATGCTGGGAAAGACTGAGGGCAGGAGGAGAAGGGGGTGACAGAAGATGAGGTGATTGGATGGCATTATCGGCCCAATGGACATGAGTTTGAACAAACTCCGGGAGATAGCGAAGGACAGGGAAGCCTGGTGTGCTGCGGATGATGGGGTCTCAAGAGTTGGACAAAACTGAGCAACGAAACAACAATTCACTGAACACCTACTAAGTGCTACTCATCTGGCTACTAGCCAGATGAACACTATAAACTCTTTTCATGTTAAAACACAAAAAAATGATAACCTTTCAAGGTGTGGATAAGTCCCACAAGGAAAGCAAGGTGAAAGGCAAAGAGGTGGTGGAAGAGAGGTGCTGCTTTTCAGATGTGCCCACAGCAGGCTTCTCTGAAGAGGGGACAGTTGATCTGAGCTGCAGTGAAAGCATGAGAGGAAACCCTGTGAATATCTGGGGAGAGGGGCACGGGGGTGAGATGGGAGGATATTCCAGACAGAGGGACCAACAAGCACACAATTCTGAGTTAAGAGCATGCTCTGCATGTTTGAAGAGCAGCAAGGGGACTGGCTAGGAGTCAGGTGCAGAGAAGAAGAGGACCCGAGGCAAGATGTACACCTGGATACATTGTCTGGGACCAGATCGTGCAGGGCCTCCTAAACCACGGAAAAGATGTGATTTTAGTGAGATAGCTTTGAGCTCGGAGTAGGGAGTGACATGATCTGAGGTCTGTTTTGAAAAGGTCATCACAGCTACTTTGTGGAGAACAGATTTTGTTCTTGAGCCAACTTATGGCTGCTTGTTTGAAGGCACTCTATGAATTTTTCTTACTGGCTTGCAAATGCTAATTATGATCTATGAAGTGCAGAATAGGCTTAGTTCCACTTTTCTCTTAACCAGACATTTTCCGAATTGCTGTGCCGAGGTGAAGGCAGATTTATTGGTGTGAAATAATGAAACTATGACAGTTCCATTAGGAAGACTTGATAGTATCTTTATAATGGAGAGGACTTTCTTAACATAAAAGGACAATATGCTATTACCCTCTCCCTCCTTTTTTTTTTTTTTTTTTTTTTTTTTAAATCTCATACTCTGTTTGGCTCCCATCTGTGAACAATTTATTGGTTTTCTTGCTTATGAGGGTATCAAAGCAAGTCAAGTTCAGTTCTCATTATTCACCACAGCCATATTCCAGCCAGCAGGTCATGAACAAAATGAGACAATGGACCCAGGAGAAAGGAAAACTTCTACTGCCTCTGCCCAAATAGCTTATGCTCAAGTGTGATGTAAAATGTGGCTTGGGTTAAGGATGGAATCTAGAGCAGGTCTTGACCATGTGCTAGGTGAAGAATTAGCAAAATGATAACAATGCTTTGTTCACTAAGCAACTATTTTGTCAAAAAAAAAGTGCCTTATGAGAGGCAACTATGTTTTTTGGAAGGGCCTCCAAATGACACTTGGGACAGAAGCTATTCATTTTCTTTTTAATAAGTCACTAAAAGAAGAATCTTACCACCCACAACAAAGTGGCAATTTAACAAAGTCACAAGCAGCAAAACCATGAAAAACTAAAACCTATGATTCTGTAATTGTTGATTTAATAGCTCCATGAGTGAGTGAGTGAAAGTTGCTGAGTCGTGTCTGACTCTTTGCGACCCCATGGACTACAGCCACCCAGGCTCCTCTGTCTATGGAATTCTTCAGGCAAGAATATGGGAGTGGGTTGCCATTTCCTTCTCCAGGGGATCTTCTCCACCCAGGGGTCAAGCCCAGGTCTCCTGCATTGTAGAAAGATTCTTTACAGTCTGAGCCACCAAGGAGGGTATTTTCTTTGGGTTTGGTGTATCCTGGAGCATGGCTAAATTCTATTTAAGTTTTCTAGCATGGACTAGCTAAGGCTATGATTTTTTTCAGTAGTCATGTATGAATGTGAGAGTTGGACCATGAAGAAGGCTGAGTGCTGAAGAAT
This sequence comes from Neotragus moschatus, assembly GCA_006410615.1. Classification (NCBI taxonomy): domain Eukaryota; kingdom Metazoa; phylum Chordata; class Mammalia; order Artiodactyla; family Bovidae; genus Neotragus; species Neotragus moschatus. The sequence goes on along the minus strand of SJYA01002571.1, from coordinate 240,669 downwards.
TGAGGATTTTGAACTGTGATGTTGGAGAAGACTCTTGAGAGTCCCTTGGAATGCAAGGAGACCAAGCCAGTCAATCCTAAAGGAAATCAATGCTGAATGTTCACTGGAAGAACTGATGCTGAAGCTCCAATACTTTGGCCACCTTATGCAAAGAGCTGACTCATTGGAAAAGATCCTGATGCTGGGAAAGATTGAGGGCAGGAGAAGAGGATGACAGAGGACCAGATGGTTGTATGGCATCACCAACTCAATGGATATGAGTTTGAGCAAGCTCCAGGAGATGGTGAAGGACAGGGAAGCCTGGTGTGCTGTAGTCCATGGGGTTGCAAAGAGTTGGACACGACTGAGTGACTGAACAATAGCAACAGCATGGGCTAGGTTGCATTTTGGTAGAGTTCCTGAAGGGAAATGGCAAATGTGGAAAAGATGTTTGAATCAGATGAAGTCCAAGGTCTATTTGAATCCTGAGATTCAATGATTATAGGATAGAATCTGTGAAGTCTAGCGGTCTTGAGCTCTGTTTCCATAATCTGTCTCCTAAGGTTCAAAATTGATCTGTGGAATATCTTTTGAGTTTCTACATAAGTTGGAGAAAAAAGTTTTTTCATTTTTATAAAAAAATGCTTTGGTCCTTGAACATTCATTTAAATATTTCTTTTTTAAGATGGAAAACTTGTATGTGAAAAAATTGCAAGACAGCAGCAGTCCAAAAGAACTGCAATGACATAATATTTTCATCCATGCCGTCATATTGATATTGAACATTTTATATGTGGCTTGTACAACTATGAATATGAATTTTAATTTTGTATAATTTAATTCATTTAAATGTATATAGGCACATGTAGTTGATGACAGAAAGTGAAGACGAAGTAAAAAGCCTCTTGATGAAAGTTGAGAGTGAAAAAGTTGGCTTAAAGCTCAACATTCAGAAAACGAAGATCATAGCATCTGGTCCCATCACTTCATGGGAAATAGATGGAGAAACAGTGGAAACAGTGTCAGACTTTATTTTTGGGGGCTCCAAAATCACTGCAGATGGTGACTGCAGCCATGAAATTAAAAGACACTCCTTGGAAGAAAAGTTATGACCAACCTAGATAGCATATTGAAAAGCAGAGACATTACTTTGCCAACAAAGGTCCATCTAGTCAAGGCTATGGTTTTTCCAGTGGTCATGTATGGATGTGAGAGTTGGACTGTGAAGAAAGCTGAGTGCCAAAGAATTGATGCTTTTGAACTCTGGTGTTGGAGAAGACTTGAGAGTCACTTGGACTGCAAGGAGATCCAACCAGTCCATTCTAAAGGAGATCAGCCCTGGGATTTCTTTGGAGGGAATGATGCTGAAGCTGAAGCTCCAGTACTTTGGCCATCTCATGCGAAGAGTTGACTCATTGGAAAAGACTNAACACTCCTTGGAAGAAAAGTTATGACCAACCTAGATAGCATATTGAAAAGCAGAGACATTACTTTGCCAACAAAGGTCCGTCTAGTCAAGGCTATGGTTTTTCCAGTGGTCATGTATGGATGTGAGAGTTGGATTGTGAAGAAAGCTGAGCGCCGAAGAACTGATGCTTTTGAACCGGGGTGTTGGAGAAGACTCTTGAGAGTCCCTTGGACTGCAAGGAGATCCAACCAGTCCATTCTGAAGGAGATCAGCCTTGGGATTTCTTTGGAAGGAATGATGCTAAAGCTGAAACTCCAGTCCTTTGGCCACCTCATGCGAAGAGTTGACTCACTGGAAAAGACTCTGTTGCTGGGAGGGATGGGGGGCAGGAGGAGAAGGGGACGACATGAGTCTGAGTGAACTCTGTGAGTTGGTGATGGATAGGGAGGCCTGGTGTGCTGTGATTCTTGGGGTTGCAAAGAGTCAGACACAACTGAGCGACTGAACTGAACTGAACTGAACCAAACTTAATAAATGTAGTGCTTAAATTTTAAAATATGAAAAAAGTTCATTTGGTTTTAGGTGGCCCTAAAAAATGTTTTATATATGTGTAAGGTTTTTTACTTCATGGTACAATTTTGGGGAATGTTGTTATTGTTTCATTCTCTACTCATGTTGTCATTTTATTTATAGCTCTAAATTACTAAAAATGAATACATTTCTGTGTGTAAGTTACTCAGAACTATTTTCAGGAAAAAAATCCTAACTACTCCTTAGGCAAACTCTTAGGACCCCATGTTTCCTTTATGGAATAGTTCTGTTTAGCCCTCTCCATTTTCATTGTTGAGAATAAAAATCTATAGAAAAGCCTTTAATTATCTACATAAAATATATACCCTCCATGTTTTTACTAGAGATTATAATCTTCATCACACAACTCTTCTTCAAATCTTGGATATGAGAAAAAAAGAGCCTAATAGAATCTGTTCTCTAGACCTTGCTATTGTTCAGTTGCTAAGCTGTGTCCCATTTTTGTGACTCCATGAACTGCAGCACCCCAGGCTTCCCTATTCTTCTTCTTGTTCCTAGGTGAGACCATATCTTCATAAAGATGCAAATTCAGACTGAGTTGTTTTGCATTTCTTGTAGATCTGCTCTTACTGAATCTGGTTTGATATTATAATATTTGCTTGCAGTGAAGGATAATTTGTGATAACATTCATTATATCATACAAGGCTTTCTCTATGGAGGCCCATGGGAGAAATTTCACTTTTCTAGTAGCAAGAAAAGCTAATTTTCTCCTTAAAAATGATTTGCACTTGTTGTAAGGGCACTATGACTGTTACAACAGATTAGATTCATAGTTTATCAACAATCATATGTGCAGGATATTATAAAGTAAATCTCTGTGTAAAATGATCCTTGACTTTGTGCTATTTTCAGTTTATTATTATACTATCATATTATCATACTATCATATTATCATACTATCATACTATCATATTTATTATCATATCAGTTTATTATCATATTATCATATCATTTGGTAATAAAACATTACCAGATGTCTTATTTTTTAATTCTACCAAAATTATAAATATTTTTTAAATTGGATTATATTTTATTTCTGGCATAAGGCTATATACTATTAAAAGTGAGAATTTAAATATTGACTTCTATATGTAAGGTATAAGTTTTTAGAAGTGCGTTTTTTACAGTATTTAGAATTTTTTTAAGATGTTATTTAAATGTAAGTTTTATTGTTAAGGTGAATTGCTGAAATCCCTCATTCAAAGATTTTCAACGAGCTCTCAGACTTAGAAAAACAACCCGTAGTTATTAAATCAGAGCTTCTGGTCTTAAACAACATCAATTAGCAATTATGAATGCAGCCTCTCTCCATTTTGCTAAAAATATTTATAATGGTACACAAAAATATAAAGACTTAAATCCACACAGAAAACATGATTATTGGGTACTATTATGAGAAATATCCCACTCCTTTGAAGTTTTTTTGCAACTCAAAACTGCAACTGTTTTCTCACTTGACCTCTTGTCATCTGAAAGCTATCTGTTTACTCCCATCAGTTGTAACCGTTATCTGTATCTATTAAAATAGTTGGGCGTCTTCACTCTGGTCAATGGTCACTGCTTTTTGACAAAATCCAAAAAGCTCTCTTTCTGAGTGTCGGTAGATACTGCTCTACCCAAAAGAACTGTGTTGGGATAAAGGAAAATGACTGTGGTTTACTGCATCTGGCAAGGTATAACTCCCACAAGGAAAGCCATGTATACTGAAGGAGACACTGAAGAGCCCTGTTGTAATGTGTCCCGCTGCTTCACTCATACAGACTGATGGAGAGTCAGGCAGAGGAGGTGGAAGGAGAGTCATCAGAAGAGAAGTGGTTCAGGAGCTCAGGACAGTTGTCTCTAGGAAGCAGGCTCAAACAGAATTTGTGAGAAAGTGAAACAAATCCACCTTTTGTCTTTGTCAAACACCAAGTCTGGATGAATACTCCTGTATTAGACAGTGAACGGATGTACTGTAAGTTTCATCTTTTCCTGACTCAGAATCCCCACAGGCTGTGAGCACCCTGCTCAGACAACCGAGTGCACCAGTGGGATAATACTAGTCCTTGCTGCAGGCTCCCCTCCTGGCCCTCCTCTGACTGTGACCTGCTGCTGCTGCTGCTAAGTTGCTTCAGTCGTGCCCGACTCTGTGCGACCCCAGAGATGGCAGCCCACCAGGCTCTTCTGTCCCTGGGATTCTCCAGGCAAGAACACTGGAGTGGGGTGCCATTTCCTTCTCCAATGCATGAGAGTGAAAAGTGAAAGTGAAGTTGCTCAGTCGTGTCCGACTTCGCAATCCCGTGGACGACAGCCCACCAGGCTCCTCTGTCCATGGGATTTCCCAAGCAAGAGTACTGGAGTGGGGTGCCATCTAGTGACACTCAGACATGTCAGTGAAATACCCTCGTGCCTTTTGCTTCTGTACTTCACACTACCCCACCCTCCAAGGTTCAGTCTCTTGCTCTTTTTATCTTTCTCTCCTCTCTCTCTGAATTTCTCTCTTGTCTCTCTACCAGCTTTATTCAACTCATCCCGTGGGCTCCTCTGAAATAGTCCCCCTGCACGGCTGTATTACCACCCTTTCACTTTCATTCACCCACCTCCACCACTGTGTTCTATTATTCTTGTGTCTGCCCCAAATGATAAAAAATCAGTATAATTTTTCTTTACAAGACAATAAACAACAATAACAATAGTAAAATTGACATATCATTTTAGTAAAAGTAGGGAAGAAAAATGGAAGGTCATTCTAAAGATTCAAATATTCAAAGAGACCTCTGAATTAAGAACCTAAAAGAAAGAATCCCAAGACACAATACAGTACTGTGTTTAAGGACACAAGATTTAGAATTGGATAAAGCTCTGTTAGAACCTTAATTAAATTATATCATAACTTAAAGATAAGACCTTAAACATGTAACTTAATGTTTCTATACCTCTGTTCAGTTTTGAAATGCAAGATAACTATGAGCACCTCAAAATTACTTATTATTGGAATTTAAATAAGTAATTTAGGCAAAATTCTTTACATAGAGCCTACATACTTGGTAAATGGTCTTTAATATTTTTGCTTAAAATTTTATAAAACTGTCTTACATCTTTATAAGTTACAGAAAACATGACCACTTTGAAATAAAAGTAGGAAGCCATTAGTTAAGCAGATGCTGAGATGATATAGAGCAAAGGGTAAGAGAAATAAATCAGGGAACATAAGAAAGAAATAATCTGAAAATATAATTCTAGATAAGTTTCTATCAGACTGTTTCTCCTGATTAGAAGGCAGAAGAATGCAAGTGACCAACATCCACAATAACAAAGACAACAAGCTACATAAGCTATAAAACTGTAGTTTAAAAAATACAAAGAATATGAAGACTAAACCAACCCTATCTACCTTCCAGAGAATTTCCACCTCCTTGCTGGCTCTTCTCATTGACATTGAGCAGATATCCAGGGGTAACTTGCCTGAGTTAGATCAAAAAAGACTTGAGAGAGATATAGTGTCTTAACCAAGGGTAAGGTAGTAAAAGCAATTTCACTATGGCAAACTATACCTTAATGAGTGTAAGATTGGCCATCAAAGGCTGAGTGTAGTATCTCAGAGAAGAGAAATTTTCTTCTATGGCATCTGGACCTTCATTTTGTACCCACAGTCACCCTTCAAAGTCTGACCTGAATGGCTTTCCTGGGAACACTGCAAAGATTCTCCAAATGCTGAGGGGCAGGGCAGCAGAGTAACAGGAAATCTCCCAAAGCAGAGAAATGTGGCAGCAAGACGGAAGAGTAAAAAGAAATCCAAAATTATGGGATCCAGGCTGGAAGAAGTGAAATGTATCCCACAGTTTAGAAAGAGGTGAAGTCAACTATAAAGCATAAATAGAGTTTTGAAATATTTTCAATCTCAGACCCAAGCTCAACTGAAAGGAAATTTATTCTCTTCATGAAAAAAAAGTGTTTGAAACAAGTGATGAACTGAAAGCAATCAAAACTGCAACAAAGACCATACTAAGTTCCACTATTGGCGACACTATAGTCCTCCACTTTGGCACCTTGAGAAAAGAGGTTCTCATTGGAGGGAGTAAGCATGATTTATTTAGGCTCCGAGTTTTTTTTACATAAAATGTCCAGTGCTCAATACAAAAAATATATGCATGATTCATGAAAAAGGAAGAAAATACATGACNTCCACTATTGGCGACACTATAGTCCTCCACTTTGGCACCTTGAGAAAAGAGGTTCTCATTGGAGAGAGTAAGCATGATTTATTTAGGCTCCGAGTTTTTTTTACATAAAATGTCCAGTGCTCAATACAAAAAATATATGCATGATTCATGAAAAAGGAAGAAAATACATGACACAAGGTTTAAAGCGAAAATTAATGAAATAAATTTAGTAATGACATAAAAGTTAGAATTATCCCTCAAGGACATTAAAACGCGTGTTTTATTATCTAATGGAAAGGATGGCTTGCTTGACTACCTAGGTGGAGAACTTAAGAAGTTCATCAGAGGGATGGAAACAGTATGAGAAGAAAAGAAATATTGAAAATAAAACAAAAATCAATGAAATAGAACAAGGACAAATTAAAGAGGCAACAAAGTTAAAAGTTAATTCATTGGAAAATAATCATAATAAAAGAATAGCAAGACACATTAAAAAAACAAGAGAGTAAATACAAAATAACAACATTAGGAAAGAAATGAAAGACCATTATTTCATACCCTCTAGGCACTAAAAGAATAAGGAAAGCAATAAACATCTTTATGACAGTAATTATGATAATTATGATGAAATACACAAATTTGGNTCAGATTGATGATATTCTTTGTAGCCAAAGATAGAGAAGCTCTATACAGTTAACGAAAACAAGACAGGGAGCTGACTGTGGCTCAGATCATGAGCTCCTTATTGCCAAATTCAGACTTAAATTGAAGAAAGTGGGGAAAACCACTAGACCATTCAGGTATGACCTAAAAGAGATCTATAGTCAAATATTGACATCAAAGGCCTTCATTAAATCTCTTCTATTAATATTTCACCTTTATTATCATTACTGTTGCCAGTTATTACTGAAGCATAATTGATGCTTTTGAACTGTGGTGTCGGAGAAGATTCCTGAGAGTCCCTTGGACTGCAAGGATATCCAACTAGTCCATTCTAAAGGAGATCAGCCCTGGGTGTTCTTTCNATTAATATTTCACCTTTATTATCATTACTGTTGCCAGTTATTACTGAAGCATAATTGATGCTTTTGAACTGTGGTGTCGGAGAAGATTCCTGAGAGTCCCTTGGACTGCAAGGATATCCAACTAGTCCATTCTAAAGGAGATCAGCCCTGGGTGTTCTTTCGAAGGAATGATGCTAAAGCTGACACTCCAGTACTTTGGCCACCTCATGCGAAGAGTTGACTCATTGGAAAAGACTCTGATGCTGGGAGGGATTGGGGGCATGAGGAGAAGGGGATGACCGAGGATGAGATGGCTGGATGGCATCATCGACTTGATGGACGTGAGTTTGAGTGAACTCTGGGGGATGGTTGTGAACAGGGAGGTCTGGCATGCTGTGATTCATGGGATCACAAAGAGTTGGACATGACTGAGTGACTGAACTGAACTGAACTGAACTGAAAAATTTGATTTACAAATTATGTTATTTCAGGTGTATAACACAGTGGGTTTTTTTTCAGAATATATTCTGTTATGGGTTATTACAAGATGCTGTGTATAATTCCCTGTGCTATACAGTAGGTCCTTGTTGCTGATCAATTTTACATATAGTAGTCTGCCTCTCATACTCCTAATTTGTCCTCCTCCCCTCCCTTTCCCCTTTGGTAACCATAAGTTTTTTTTTCTATATCTATGTGTGTTGTTTCATATATAGATTCACTTGCACTTTTTAGATTCTATATTGAAGTGATAACAGGCAGTATCTGTCTTTCTCTGACTTGTTTCACTAAGCATAATATTTTCTAGGTCCATCTATGTTGCTACAAATGGAAAGCTTTCATTCTTGCCAAATGTGTGGTATTTCATTTTATATTATATATATAAAATACACACACACATACACATATGTATATATACCATATCTTTTTAAGCCAATCATCAGTTGACAGGCACTTGGGTTGCTTTCATGTCTTGGCTATTATAAATAGTGCTGCTATGAACACTGGAGTGCTTGTATATTTTCAAGTTATAGTTTTCGGTTTTTCTGGGTATATACCTGGGAGTGGGATTACTGGGTCACTTCACATGCAGTAGAGTGGTTGAAATAAAAAAGATAAGTTAATATAAAAATGTTGGTGAGGATGTGGAGAAATCAGACCCTTCATGCACTGATAGTAGGAATGTAAAGTGATGCATCCACTTTGGAAAACAGTCTGCTACTTCATCATCTGGCCCGCAATTTAAGAAAAATGAAAACATATGCCTACACATATGTACATGGATGTTCACAACAGCATTGCTTATGGTAGTCAAAAGGTGGAAACAATCCAAATGCCCATCAACTGATGAAAGAATAAATAAAATGTGGTATGTCCATGTCCATACAATGGAATATAATTCTGCAATGAAAAGCATAAAGTTCTGATACATGCTACATCATGAATGAACCTTGGAAACAGTATGCTAAGAGAAAGGAAGCCAGTCCCCCAAAATTGCGTATTGTACGACTTCATTTACACAAAAAGTCCAGAGTAGACAAATCTATAGAGACTGAAAGTAGAGACCAGATCTTCCAAGAGAAGAGATGCATTTTCTGGATGACACATGGGTGCCAAATGAGATGGTTTCATGAAGGGCAAAGTCACAGCCTTAGAAACCATGGTGAAGGGTTCTTGTGCCTGTGCTGGGCATGAGGTATGGACTACCAGCATTCTAGTGAACCATGCAGGCTGGAGACTGGAACCTCTTCCTTCTGTCCCTCAGCATTTTCAGTCCCTTAGATCTCCACATGGCATAAATGAATGTCATTCATTTAACTGCAGACATGAATGAGGTTGAATTTCTAGCTACTCCAGTAAATTGAGACTTGGATTCAAGTTTAATTTATTTTCTTTCACCTGATTGAATAAAATGCATTCCTATCACCCTTCTTTAATAGCTGTTGTTGTTTAGTCGCTAAGTCACGTTTGACCCATTCAAAACCCCTTGGATTGTAGCCCACCAGGCTCCTCTGTGCATGAGATTCTTGAGGCAAGAATACCTGGAGTGGGTTGCCATTTCATTCTCCAGGGGATCTTCCTGACCTAGGGATCAAACCCATGTCTCCTGCTTTGGCTGGTAGATTCTTTACCATTGAGTCAGATATCCCAATTTTCCTGTCCCAGCTACCTGCTTCTCATGTTTGAGGCATGATGGAGTAGATGGTGCCTGAAGAAAGGAAAAAACTATCAGCTTCAGATATATATATTTTTTTAATTTTTATTTTTTTCAGCTTCAGTTTTGAATGATGCTTCCATATCTATGGATTTCACAACTAGATGGGTTTTAAAAAAATTTTACCCATAACCTCATGTATTATATTACATTCTCCAAGCCAATACTTGATTTCTGCGACTTCCTTTCAACTCCTTCTTGAAAAACTTACCTACTGCTTGCTTTCAATGAACTCCAGTGACATTCTCAAATAGAGCTTGATCATTTTGACACTTAAACATCCAGAGGGTAGAGACATAGCTTCATGTCTTCATGAATATGCTTTGATTCTGGATTTGTAGAAATGCAATATTCTTTAATTACAAGAATTGTCTCCAAGGTATATAAAGTAGTCTCTGTTCTTGAAAGTCTAAGATGGACCAAAATTTGAAACATGGAGAAATGATCACAGACTCTGTTGCCTGACTGAGAAATAAGAATCAGCTAATGTGAAACATTTGGGCAATAATTTCCAGAAAGAAACTCAATAAGCTGATGTAAAATAAGAAAACTGCTCTCCTTTGTCAGAGACCCAACCTCCCACCTTGCTTTTAAGATACTGCAGTGAAATGCTGAGTAGGACACATAGAGGTGAAAACTGATTTTCCCTGAAGTGTACACTGTACATTCAAAGCCAAAATTCTTTCAACAAGATTAATAAGTGCTATTCATGGCATTCGTTCCCTGGGCAGATCAACAGTGTGAAGAGCATGAGTAGAGTCTATAAAGTCCTCTGCTATTGTCGATGTATTTGAGCACAGCCCACCACTGTTAGGCTCCCCTGGTGGCTCAGATGGTAAAGAATCTGCCTGCCAATGCAAGAGACACAGGTTCAATCCCTGGTCTGGGACGATCCCGCATGCCATGGAACAACAAAGCCCTTCTGCCACAAAAGTTGAGCCTGTGCTCTAGAACCTGGGAGCCCCAACTGCTGAGCTCACATGCTGCAACTACTGAACCCAAGCACCCTAGAACCCACGCTGTGCAGCAAGAGAAGGCACCACAATGAGAAGTCCATGCACTGAAACCAGAGAGTAGTTCCCACTCTCCACAACTAGAGAAAAGCCCAGGCAGCAAGGAAAACCCAGGACAGCTGATAAAAATAAGGTAACAATTGGAATTAATTTCTAATTCCAGCTATAATGTATTTGAAAAAATAAGGGTGTTGGGACTAAGAAGCCCTGGGTCTAGACCTGCCTGCTTTCAACTTTTGTGACTGTAGGCAATTCTTTTCACCTCTTCAAGATTCAGTTTCTGTATCCATATAAGGACAGGGCTTAAAGATCGTAAGATGCCTTCAATTTCATGATTTTAAAATTTATGAATCTTGGATTTCAGAGCTGGCTGACTCACTGATGATTTATCTGAGAAAAATAATATTATTGACTCTCCAATGAGAGACTAATATTTCCTGTGGATGAAAAATTAATTTTTAGCCATCACTAATGTCAAACCAAAGAAAACATCCTGACGCCTATAAAAAATTTAAAGAGTCTGCCCAAAGATAAATGGCTAGGAACTAACAGTGTGTGAGTTCCCATAATTAAGTAAAACTCCACATAGGAATCCTTCTTAATTTATGAAAAAATTCTGTGGTTCATTTTCTTTTCCAAACTAAATATTCTCAGAGAAATGAAAATATGCTTAAGGAGCTTATGTAGCTGGGAGCAGCTATATTGTATTTTCCTATGAATAGCATCTAACTGTAAATGACGAAACTAATATTACAAAGTGATAATAACATGCTGCCACATGCTAATCCAGTGTTTGTAATTTCTACTGAATCTCCAAGAAGAAAATGAACCATCAGACACTTGGAATGTAGACCTGAAAATTGGATGGTATGAAATCTGGATGAACTGAATAGGTTTTCCTAAAATCATTTCCTAAGACCATGAATCCAAAGTGGCCACTTAGTCATAGTTTTTTAAAAATATTTATTTATTTGGCTGCGGTGGGTCTTAGTTATGGCATGCGAGATCTTTTAGTTGTGAATACTTAGTTGCAGCATGTGGGATCTAGTTTCCTGACCAGGGATCAAAACTAGGCCCCCTGCATTTGGTAGCTCAGAGTCTTAGCCACTGGACCACCAGGCAAGTCACCCTTGTTATGTTTGTTTTAATCAATGATGAAACATATATACTACGCCAATGGATGCTTGAGGATATAGACAATGAGAATGCTTTGGGATAAAGAACTGTGAACTGACTTAAACAATGAGGCAAGAAGGAGGGCCAGATTTGGGGCGGATGGTACCCAGACCGCCATCTTTGCTCCTGATACTCTTTCCTCTCCCTGATATGTTGGCCCACCCCCAGTTTGGATGCTGGCTCCAGCATCAGGCACTCATAATTTCTGTCTCTCCTTGACAGATCCCAGCACCTGGAATGTGGTGAACAGGGTGCAAATGACAAAAATTATAATCAGTGGTGGCATTTATCAGGCTTTCATTGCATATTCTGTTTTACATGTACTGATTCATTTACTCTTGGCAGGCAGTGCAGTACTTTAAACAAATGTCCTCACGGGACTTCCCTAGTGGTCCAGTGGTTAAGAATCTACCTTGCAATGAAGGGGAAATGGGTTTAATCTCTGGTTGGGGAACTAAGGTCCCACATGCCCGCAGGCCACAATAAAAGATCCTGCATGATGCAACTGAGACCCAACACAGCCAGAGAAATTAAAGATTCTTAAAAAAAAAAACAAAAAAAACAAACTCCTCACATTCTTTGAGATGCCTCCCCTCAGAGGGGAGGTCTAACTTCTCTCCTCTTGAATGTGGATTGCACTTAATGACTTGTTCTAATGAGCAGGATAAAGCTAAAGGGACGATGTGATGTGTGACTTTTGACACTAGGTCATAAAAGGATTGTAGCTTCCATCTTGGTTGTTCTCTTGCTGTCTCCGTCTCTCTCTCTCTCTCCCCACTAGCTCTGGAAGAAGCTAGCTGCCGTGTCTTGGGGACTCTCATGCCTGTGAAGAGGCTCACGTGCTGAGAGCTGAAATACGACCAAACTCCGGACCCTAACCATGTGGCCTGCCCTTAGCTACATGAGTGATCCTGGATACAGGTTCCCCAGTGGAGCCTGAAGATGTCTACACCCATTGGCAGCTTGACTGCAGTCTCCAGAAGGACCCTGATCCAAGCCACTGCCTAAGTCACTCCAAGACCCCTGATTCCTAGGAAATGTGAGAGGGACTTCTCTGGGGGTCCAGTGGTTAAGCCTTCACCTTTCAACGCAGGGGTTGTGGGTGTGATTCCTGGTTGAGGAGCTGAGATCCCACGTGTGTGTGTGCTCAGTCACTCCGCTGTGTCTGACTCTTTGCAACCCCACAGACCATAGACTGCCAGGCTCCTCTGTTTATGGGATTCTCCAGGCATGAATATTGGAGTGGGTTGACATTTCCTCCTCCAGGAGATCTTCCCGACCCAGAGATCAAACCCACATCTCCTGCATTGGTAGGCGGGTTCTTTACCACTGAGCCACCTGGGAATCCCAAGATCCCACATGTCTCACAACCAAGAAACCAGAACATAAACAGCAGAAGCAATATTGTAATAAATTCAATAAAAATCTTAGAAATGATTCACATTACCCCAACCCCCACCTCTAAATTTTAAAAAGAAAGAAACTGTGTGAGATAATATTTTTTGTTTTCAATTCTGGGTAATTAGTTACACAGCAATAGGCAAGTACATTACAGACTGGCTCAGCTGGTAAAGAATCCACCTGCAATGCTGGAGACCTGGGTTCAATCTCTGGGTTGGAAAGATCCCCTGGAGAAGGGAAAGGCTACCCACTCCAATATTCTGGGCTAGAGAATTCCATGAACTGTATAGTCCATGGGGTTGCAAAGAGTTGGACACAACTCAGCAATTTTCAAATCATATCATTAAGCAACTACTACCATTACCCTTGTTTCGGATGAACAACTTGAAGCTCAGGAAAGTTATGTAACTTATTCCAAGTCACACATCCTGGAAGTTGTGGGGGAAAGAAGCACACCCCCCACAGTCTTGTTTCGAGTTCACATCTTTCGCTTCTGGTGTACATATCTATGCCTTTTCTTGTTTATTTTGAAATCTTGTTCTTTCTCTATCCTTTGTCCAAACTTTTAGTATTGGTAGATAATTTCAAGGGTGTTGAGATGAGTGATAAAGACAGTGTTAAAGGCTTCTTAAATGACTCTATTTGTAGTTAAAAATGTTTTTATGTTTTAGAAGCCATCTAGCATTTGTGTATCTTATAACTTTATATAGGAGAATGCAATGGCAACCCACTTCAGTACTCTTGCCTGGAAAATCCCATGGATGGAGGAGCTGGTAGTCTACAATCCATGGAGTCTTGAAGAGTCGAACATGACTGAACAACTTCACTTTCACTTTTCACTTTCATGCATTGGAAAAGGAAATGGCAACCCACTCCAGTATTCTTGCCTGGAGAATCCTGGGGACAGAGGGGCCTGGTGGGCTGCCATCTATGGGATTGCACAGAGTCAGACACAACTGATGCAACTTAGCAGCAGCAGCAGCAAGAGAACTTTATACCACAGAATATAAATGTGAGAGGCAGCTCATGGCTTTATAAAAGGGGTAAAGAATTTGCTGAGCTTCCACATAAAGGGAGAGACTTGAAATTCTGTGTAGAATCAGCTTTTCCTCATCAAAGGTATGGCAGTGATACAGTCTACAGAGGAGCCTGGCATGTTGCTGTCCATGGGGACACTAAATCCTGTCAAACAGTGGGACGTGATTTAGCAACAGACTAACAAACAAGTGTAATTCTAGACATGTCAGGTGTTGGGTGGTTCCTTTAGACATCAAGGCAAGACTTGAAGAAGTTACTTTGTTCTGAATTCATGTGACCATCAAGCTGAACATCTCAAAATCTGGGATTTGAGGCCTGTATCATGGCTGAGTCATCCTGGTGAAGTTTCCACACTGAGTTCTTTTCTTATCATTTGCAAATTTCTGTGTCCTCCCTTTCAGATGGAGAGAGACAGAGGCTTTGGAGCTGGGCTCCTCCCAAGTTTCTCAGTTCTCCTTACTTTCTTGTTTCTGACCCCTCAGTGGGGTGACTGGCTCTGAGCTCCCGGGACCACAAGTGACTACTTCTGCTTTACATGGAGAGTTCCCTCCATATTCTGAAGAAGCAGAAGCCAGAGAGGAAGTTGTCTGCCTGAAGTCAGCTGGAGAATGACCAACAGGACCTCTTTCCATTGCTATATTTAGAACTTACTCCCAACTCTTACTGAAGAATATGTTGCTGTTTAGTCCTGAAGTTGTGGCCCACTCTTTGTGACCCCATAGACTGTAGCCCACCGGGCTCCTCTGTCCATGGAATTTTCTGGGCAAGAATACTTTGCATGTTACCATTTCCCACTCTAGGCAANCTTTAAACGACCTTGATGCTGGGAAATATTGAACGCAGGAGGAGGAGGGGCCAACAGAGGATGAGATGCTGCAGTCCAAGGGTTGCAAAGAGTCAGACACGACTGAACAGCTGAACTTACTGACTGACTGATAAAGAAGCAAACAGAGAATGCTGGTTTTAAAAATGAGATGTTGGGTAAAAGGGAGAAAAAGAATAGGGTTATAGAAGGGTTGAAAGCTGCTATGTTTGTGAAACCATTATTAGGGATTACTCTGTAATTCAAATTTGGAACTAGGTCCTTAATATATTTCATGTGTTTGGTGATAAATAGCATCAGTGTTTGAAAAATGATTTTTTCTTTTTCTATCCATTGTTTCACAATTTCGACATTGCCTTTTTCTGCTGTTTTTCCAAGAAAGAGGTTGTCGCAATTATGCTCTTTCAGTTTGTATTCTATTAGTATCTTTTTACCCTAAGTCTCACATTTTAGAAAGTGATTCAGATAAATGGGCCCATAAGAAAGCAATTACATCCTCAGCCTGGAGTCTGGAAGAGTCAGACACAGTTAAGTAGACTGCAGAGAGAACTGGGGGAAAACCCCAATCAAAGTGCAAAGTTTTATAGTTTATGGTGAAAGGGAAGGTTTATAACTTCTGACATGAGGTCATGGGAAACCTTTTCAGCTTCTTTGGAGTCTTTGGGAGCCCATTTCCTGGAGGAATCCAGCTGTCATGGAAGGAGACTACCTTGAGACCACCATGCTGGGAGGAAGCCCAAGCAGTCACATCCTTTCCCATTACATCATCTATCTTGATGACCCCCGAACACATACATTTCCCCCCTCTTGTCCTCTAAGACTCAGAGTCATGTGCCCGCAGGTCTACTCCACATCTCTGCTTGGAAGTCCCATTCCACAGACATCACGGTGTTAATGTTGGAGACTCTACACTTGATTTCCAATCCCCCCATAACTCTCCCTTCTCCAGTTGCCCACGTTGGGAATTGATTCAACATCCACCCAAAGTTCTAGCCGAAAGCCAAGAGTCAGCCTTCATTTTACTGTCTTTTGAACCTCACCACTAATCCATCCACAGGTGCTAGTGGTTCTGCATCCACCAATGCACCTTGGGTATTTTCCAATTTTCCATCTCTGCTGTCTGCATTGTCATCTCTTGGTAGCCTCCTTACTGATTCCTGCCTCCTTTCCTTCCACTCTGCTATCCTATTCTGAACTCACCGACTATAGTCACGTTTTAAAATGTTAGANGTGCTAGTGGTTCTGCATCCACCAATGCACCTTGGGTATTTTCCAATTTTCCATCTCTGCTGTCTGCATTGTCATCTCTTGGTAGCCTCCTTACTGATTCCTGCCTCCTTTCCTTCCACTCTGCTATCCTATTCTGAACTCACCGACTATAGTCACGTTTTAAAATGTTAGATGCATCGTTCTAGGTCCCTGCATAAACACTTAAATGGCTTGCTAAGGCATTTGAGCACAATCCCAAGCACAGAATGTGATACGTGCAGTTTTACCTGGTCTCTACAACCTCATCTCATCGCTACAACCTCATGTCCCTCTCCCCTTCTTCAACTCTTCCAGCACAAAACCCTTTCTCACCTGGGAACTTGGAAGTGATTGCCCTTTGCCTGGACCACTCCCACTCCTCTTCACATTCTCAGCCTAAATGGCGGGGAGGCCTCTCATGATGGCCTCATCTAAAGGAGCTGCTCAGTATCGTCAACCATGGCATCCTCTTTGTATACTGTAATGTTTATAACCACTGGGATTATTTTGCTTTTAAAAATTATTTTTATTGGCACTGAAACATGTGTGCTATCGTGTGGGAAATGAATCATCAGTCTATACTCGGTTTATTATTTTTATTTATTAAATTTAAAAAAAAAATAAAAAAAAATGCAGCCATATGTTATTCTGGCATATTTTACATACAACAAAGCTTTCAAATCCAAAGCGTATAGCTGGATGAATTATGGCGCATGTAAAAAAAAAAAATAAAAAAAAATTATTTTTATTGAAGTATAGTTGACTTATTGTGTGAGTTACAAGTGTGAAATAGAATGATTCACCCCCTTTAAAGGTTATGGGTTCGATCTCTGGGTTGGGAAGATTCTCTGGAGAAGGGAAAGGCTACCCACTCCAGAATTCTGGCCTTGAGAATTCCATGGACTGTACAGTCCCTGGGGTCACAAAGAGTCAGACACGACCGAGCAACTTTCACTTTCACTCCATTGACAGTTATAAAATGTTTGCTATAGTCTCTGCATTGTGTAGTATATCCTTGTAGCTTATTTTATATACAATATTCTGTACCTCTTAATCCCCTACCCCTGTATTGCCTCTCCCTTTTTCCCTCTCCTCACTGTAATTATTTTGGGTTTCACATTTAATGTGTATTGTCTAGCTTTTTATAGTACTCTCGAACACTACAAACTCATGGTCTGTGTCTATTTTCCATTCACCATTTTGTCCTTTGTATTCAGCCTAGTGCCTGGTACATACAAGGTGTTCAGTTAACTATTCTGTTGAATAAATCAACCAATACCAAAGCTTTGGGAAACTGCAAGAGAACCAGGTACTTGGTTTAAGGGGGAAATCGCAAGAAGGTGGTCTCTTTCACCTTAAGACAGAATGGAGAACCAGAAACAGAAGATCTGCATTGAAGGTACCGCTCAGCATGACACCAGGGACACCAATTTCCCACGCATCTCCTGCTAACTGTCTTGGGCTAGCTGCTCAGCATTTTATCACTCCAGTTCCCATCTTACCCTCATCCTGTAAATCCAACTCCCAAGTCTGACTCTTCAGCAGCCCTGCCCTCTTCTCTCTCATCTACACTTGTGATTCCACCCTACCAAGTTCTATCCTCAGGCTAAAAATGCGCCTGCCAGCAGCTTGAAACCACGAGTCTCCACTTTGATCACTCAGTGAATGGGGGAGGATAGTCCTCAGTTCCACGGTCCTACAACTGTACTTCCAGCTCCCAAAATGACTAAGGTGGAGATGACTGTGGAACTTTCCAGCCATACTGCCAAGTAAACAAGTGGGTACATGACTCTGAGGCTCAGAGGAGAGTTTCAGGTCAAGTGTACACATTTGTGGGTCATCACAATAGATGACTCATTGGAAAAGACCCTGATGCTGGGAAAGATTGAGGGTAGCAGGAGAAGGGGGTGACAGAGGATGAGATGGTTGGATGGCATCACCGACTCAATGGACATGAGTTTGGGTGGACTCCGGGAGTTGGTGATGGACAGGGAGGCCTGGCGTGCTGCAGTCCATGGGGCTGCAAAAAGTCAGACACGACTGAGTGACTGAACTGAACTCAATAGTAGAAGAACTCTTCAGAAGGGATAAGACCCACAGGAAGAGGCGATAGAAGAAGGAGGAAAGAGGATGGTTGATGGAACAAAACAAACAAACAAAAAACAACTGGATAACTGGGAGGAAAATAATAATCTTTCATTTCCTCTGACTCTTGGTCGAGATGAGAAGAGACAGTCTCCAAAACATCTCGGCTCCTGATGTTACTGAATCCCAGATGTCAATCTGGGGAAGCAAGGTGAAGAGACCTTAACATATTTTTTCTGATTTTTGCTCCCAGTATTACCGCATTGCCAGTACCCTACAATTTTATCTATTTCTTCTTCTTCATGACGGTTTTGAGATGTGCTCAGGACCTGGTCCTTTCTGCTACTGTGTGCAGCTCACCATTTTATCTAGCCTGAGTCACCCTGTGTCATGCCTCAGCAATGGGCCACCCTTTGCTAGGAGGCATGCCCCTGGGTCTTCCTGTGGTGCTCCAGAACTCTGGTTATCAAAATTCTTTCAGAAAATTCTCTTCTTATGTGTTAATTTTGTTCAGGGAATCACAACTGCAGTATTGATCCTTTTTGGATGATTAACTTAAAATTTAGGTATGGAACTCACTATTGCCATCAGATTTGAATTTTGAAAGGGACTGGTGAGATCACCGAAAGGCAAACCCTTCACCAAAGGGAAATCCTGTTCCACATGCTCCTTAGAGAAAAGATACTGAAATGAAGATGCTTAAAGCTCAGCATCTGCTGACCTACGACTCTCTCCACAAAGTGACTCCCTGGGATGAAAATGGAGCCTAGTGCTCTTTGGGGTGGAGGTTGAACTTGTTGTTCTTTTGCCTCGGAGAGCAAGAGGATTAGGGCTTCCCAGGTGACTCAGTGGTAAAGAAACTGCCTGCTAATGCAGGAGACATAGGTTTGAATCCCTGAGTTGGGAAGATCCCATGGAGAAGGACATGGCAACCCGCTCCAGTATTCTTGCCTGGGAAATCCCATGGACAGAGGACCCTGGTGGGCTACAGTCCACGGGGTCACAAAGAGTCAGGCATGATTTTGTGACTGAGCACACAAGCAGTTAACAGAGCAAGTCTCTGAGGCAGCTTTACAAATATCCACCTCATAAATTCAAAGTTCCCTCCATCAGAAATGTAAGTTTCAGATAAATTGAGAACTTCAAAGAACAAGCTTAAACCGAATCATGGAAATACAAAATGGCTGATAGGTACATTTTACACTATGGGTGAAGAATAAAGATAAGCCCACAAATATATGACTATCAGAAGTTTTTCATATCCTTCTTCTCAAGCATACACGTTGCTGTGTCTATGGGAAGGAGTGGAACTGGGAACAACCACGAAAATGAAAGCTGCTCAGTTGTGTCCGACTCCTTGTGACCCCATGGACTATTCAGTCCATGGAATTCCCTAAGCCACAATTCGGGAGTAGGTAGTCTTTCCCTTCTCCAGGGGATTTTCCCAACCCAGGACCGAACCCAGGTCTCCCGCACTGCAGGTGGATTCTTTACCAGCTGAGTCATCAGGAAAGCGCAAGAATACTGGAGTGGGTAGCCTATCTTTTCCAGCGGATCTTCCCAACCAGGAGAAAATATTCTAATCTTTGGCTGGAATGAGCAATCTTATCTATAGAATTTTTGCGCCCCCTTTATTTCCTTAACTCAGGCATACAGTGAGTCCCAGACCTCCTTCAAGGTGTGCTAGACATTGCAAAGCCAATAAAATCTCCTGAGATTCTTGAGCTACATCGGCCCCTGTTGCCTCTGTATGACAAAATTTCCCTGCAAGGACCACGGTGACTGTGTGAAAGAAGAGAATGGCACTAATGATGTAGCTTAACCTAAATTTTGTATTTAGACCCTCTTGAAAGATATCGCCACTGCCATTACTGACCCAGATATTCACTATTGTCAATTAACAGGTCTCAAGAAAATTATTTTTAAGTTATAGGGGAAAGCATGTTTTTTCCTCTTCTTTCAGTGAACTTTAGCTTGTCAATAGTTAGCCAAGCTATTGAGGAAGAGTGAGTTGGATTTAAGTCACGAAACAATATGTTACAGTGTCAAGAAAAATCAAAGAGCAAGAGGCAAACATACAAGTATGTTACAAATCTTTTGCCAAGAATTAAAAATCCAAATTTATTTATCCATTAAATAAAGAACCATCAGCAGTGGAGATGGTGATAAATGAGCCTGGATGAAGAAATAATGCAGTGAACAAAATGCACAGCAATTAGGACCCAAATAATCATCTGAGTCACGCAATATCGGGTTGCACTGGTTGCAAAATCAATGTGACCCTGGACCTCTGTGCAAAGCTGCAATGACTCTGGAATTAAGAAATTTGGGCGTTGTGAGTGGGAGTGGTATTTACTTGGTTTTCAGCTCTTGAAAGAAGCAGTTTGATTGAGAGGTGGGTGGCTTTGTGAACAGCATATGTGACATACTTAATTCTGCAGGACGCGGATAGAATACAATTGTTACATTGACTACTTAGTATTCTGATGTATCCTCTCTCATCATGTTTCTGCTTTGACTCTTATTGCCTTTGTCTTCTAACCTAAAAATTTTAGATTTAAAAATTTTTGCACCCCTTGGAAGCACAAAGAACCCTGACTGTTAGACTTTATAAAAAGATGTGCCAACTGCTATATCAAAGCAGGTCATGATTTTATTAAGACGCATTGAACTTGACAATTTTCAGCCTTGAGCAGGCTCAACCTCTGTCTCCCTGGAACAGTGTGGTCAGGAACAATGTAGGAATTTTAATACGAGTCTCTGTGGTGGCTGATTTGAATTTCTAGGACAGTAATTAGAGAAGACACGTTCCAGGTTGGCAAGGGCCTCTCCCAGATGTTCTCTCAAGTGAACCGGCTTTGAGGTGTACTTAAAATGCCAACAGTCATAGCCTGCGAGAGCCTACAAAGAGGTGAGTTTATTAGCTTCAGCATCTTTCTTTGGTAAGTCAAAAACTGTGCAACATGCTGGTTGGTGTTCAGAAGCTGAAGGAAATCTATCAGCCTGGCCTTAACCTCATGTAATGCCCAATGCGTGACTTGTTCTTCTAAAGCCCAGCTAGCAGTATTTGAAAAGAAACCTATCTGATTAGCAGTCCTGCAGCTCTGCAGCTTCCTCTGCTCTCTAATTCAACAGATCAGAAACTCAATGGAATGAGCAGAAATAGCCATCTTTTTTTATTTTTATTTTTTTAGTTAATGAGTGCCTATCAAGTGCTTATATAAATGGTAATTTGACATGGTGAAGAGCCTCAGGACAGAAATGTATGGGCTGGTGATTTTAAAAGTCAAAACTTTTAGATTAGAATCTGGGCTTTAAATATGTTATCTTGGTGTCTGTTTCAAAAACTGTATATGGTTTCATTTGAAAGTTTAGTCTAAGTTCCAGTGACCTGATACCTAGTTAAGTATGCGTGTGTATCTACATATATCTATATATTCTTACATATCTCTCCCTGGAGGTCTTCCCAGGAGCCTATGGAGAGGCACGGAAGGTGTTTTTTTGATTCAGTCCACAGGTAAGAAAACCGAATCCCCTCAGGTCATTTACATTGTAATAGCAGAATCAGTGGAGAAGGCAATGGCACCCCACTCCAGTACTCTTGCCTGGAAAATCCTATGGACAGAGGAGCCTGGTAGGCTGCAGTCCATGGGGTGGCTAAGAGTCAGATATCACTGAGCGACTTCACTTTCACTTTTCACTTTCATGCATTGGAGAAGGAAATGGCAACCCACTCCAGTGTTCTTGCCTGGAGAATCCCAGGGACGGGGGAGCCTGGTGGGCTGCCGTCTATGGGGTCGCACAGAGTCGGACACGACTGAAGTGACTTAGCAGCAGCAGCATACTTACATATATNTCAGATATCACTGAGCGACTTCACTTTCACTTTTCACTTTCATGCATTGGAGAAGGAAATGGCAACCCACTCCAGTGTTCTTGCCTGGAGAATCCCAGGGACGGGGGAGCCTGGTGGGCTGCCGTCTATGGGGTCGCACAGAGTCGGACACGACTGAAGTGACTTAGCAGCAGCAGCATACTTACATATATGACATAGATATAGATATAAAATAATATATAAAAATTATATATCGATATAAAAGATATAAAATGGTATATATATTTATGGAAACATATATACCATTTTATATCTGTATCCTTTCTCTATAGACATATGTGTACATGCATATTTTTCTCTGTACATATATACATATTTTTATACTTATATATATTTTTTTCTTTAGGGGGAAAACAATCTTTCCACTGGAAAGAAACATTGTTCATTGTAAAGGCAACTGAAAAAGAAAAAGAAGCATTGGACTTCGGTGGTAGCTGCATGAATTAGCTGAAATTTCATAGTCATCTCTCTGCAAATTGGCCTCTTGCTGGCCCTGAGGACTATGTGGGTGAATACCAGACACAGAAGAATGTCAACTTGGCCTGTTTTATGAAGATAAGTTCTTGTAATTTCTTTCAGAAAATAGCTTAAAAGGATAACAGAATCACACCTGGTATTTCTTTTCCCTTCTATTTAAACAAACACAGAACCCTTCCTCTTCAGAGGAAGTTAAGGTTCCTGAGACCTGTATTTATTTATTGCTGATTTTTAACCATGACGTTTGCTTCGTTGTCTCATTTCATCTTGGTTCATCATAACAGTCTCATGGTGTCCAGCCTCAGAGGGCCCCTCTGATGTTCAGTGACCACTCTGTTCTCTCTCCCAGGACACGATGTGTCCCTGGGCTCATCTGGGAAAAGACGGGCTCTCAGTTTCCTCCTCAGTGGTGGAAAGATTTAATCCTTTTTCTAGTGCTCCATCGTTTCGGTAACTTGGTCACTGTTTTGTGAGTTTCTTCTCCTCCTCCTGTAACAGTACAGACATGACTCTGTGTTGGATCTATTCCTTTTGCTCTAACTCTTATGCTTGCTGCCTGTGCTTAGACATGCTGGCTCTGCACTTTTTGTAAAAGAATGTTGTCCATAGCCTGAAATACGCATGATAACCCACTCTCAAGGTTCTGATCTTTAAGGTGTAATACTTTTCCACTCTCAAGGTTCTGACCTTTAAGGTGTAATACTTTTCCATTCCTATAGAGACAAAGATCTGAAGAGCAGAAAATAACCAGTCTTGTTGGAGGTTTATAGGAACACTGATAAGACAAGCTCAGACAGCTATAAGAACAAAAGATTCCTGCAGCAGAAAGTTTGCAGCCAAGAGTCTAGTAAAAAAGAAGCCTGAATTCTAATTCCAATAAGATGCTTCTTTGAGACACTAGTCCACCATCTTCTCAGTCTGCTGGCTTTCCCAGTAAAGTCATTATTTCTCATCCCAACACCTTTTCTCCCTGTTTATTGGCCTTTCCTCCTGTGAGCAGTCCTAGCTTGGACTCTGTACACTGCTGCCACCTGCTGACCAACTCTCTCTCTGAACGTCTTGAGTTCAAATTTCTCAAGGCAGACCTGATCCTCTTAGCCAGTGGTTACCTGGCCTCTTTCAAAGTGTGGGGCTGAAGAAGACTCTGGACAGCAAGGAGATCAATCTAGTCAATTCTAAGGGAAATAAACCCTGAATGTTCATTGGAAAGACTGATGCTGAAGCTCCAATACTTTGGCCACTTGGTGTGAAAAGCCGACTCATTGGAAAAGGCCCTGATGCTGGGAAAGGTTGAGCATGGAAGGAGAAAGGGGTGACAGAGGATAAGATGGTTGGATGACATCATTGATCAATGGACATGAGTCTGAGCAAACTCTTGGAGACAGGGAAGGACAGGGAAGCCTGGCATGCTGCAGTCCTTGAGATAGTAGAGTCAGACACGACTTAGTGACTGAACAGCAGCAACTTGGTCTCTGCACATGCACCTGTTGGACAGACCTATAAGAGCATTTGGTTTTAGGTGGCACTTTTACCCCTGGTCTAGCCTAGATGGGATCAGAGTGGTGGGGTTGTGTAGCACAGCAGGAAGTCTCCTGTGCCCCTGCACTGAGGGCAGGATTCTCTCATTTCTCTGGACTGTACCTGACTCTGGCCTGGTATAGGAGATGGTGGCCCTGCCTCACAGGGTGGCTGTCAGGACTGAAAGAGAAGGCCAAGTGTCTGGGGCAGTGGAGGCTTAGCAAAGCAACAGGCTTCTTGTGAAAATTCTCACAATTTCCTTTTTGTTCTTGCCTCGGTTATTTGTGTGTCTCAAGAAGGATTCAGATGGGTCCTATTTAGGATACAGCAATAAAAGAACGTGTTGTATTTTGGAATGAAGATAGTGATGTGATGATGATCCAGGCCACCCACCCTGAATGCTGTCCATGTGCCAGGCATGGAGGGCTTTGTGTGAATTCTCTTATTCCATCTTCGTCTTCATACTGTGTGGCAGGTTCTCTTTTGGTCCTTATTAGATTGAGGAGGCCACTGAGACTCAGGAAGGTTAGATAACCTTCCCAAAGTCACTTGCTTGCAGATTTGGCTTTGAACTCCACTGAAGAGCTGAACCTTCCAACAGCCAGTAAGTTGAATTTTTAGTTTCTGGAAAGTTATTTTGGTGACTGTCTTGCTGTTATAGAATCATTACATAGTTTGTTAATTTATGATATCATACATCCCCAAAGTGGCTGGAATATAATGGGTACACGTGAAATTGACTTTTAAAAATTACTAGCCTGTCAGTTTAAATGTTAAGGATATCAGACAAATCAATGTTAAACTGAGACAAGAGTATTTTCTACAAGTGTACTTTTTAGTATGTAGATATAATAGAGAAATTGATAAAATTATATTTTAAGAAAACAATCAAACATAAAATCTGTAAGCCATGCTTCTGTCATGGTGGTTGTAGAAACAGATGCTCTGAATTTGTTGCTAATTTGGATCAATTTATATTCCACTAGGCTCATGAAAAAAGTTCTCCTTGTTTTATTTTTAAAATTTGATGTATAACCATTACAACCAGCACATTCAATACCTTATTTATAAATGATCTTAAATACAAAGTAATTTTGAATAAACATTCCATTTTCATTATTTGATTCTGTCATCAGGGGAAACACACTGTATTTCAATCTCTGGAGCTTGTGCTCTAAGGACACATGTGAACAATTATCCTGCTGTCTTGACCCACCTTTTATTAAAGAAAAAAGAGAAGAATTTGCTTTTTCCTCTCCTCTCTACCTACTGTTAATGTACTGATATTTATTACTTCTAAATGAGACAATAAACTTGTCAAGAGCTCTTCTTTTGGAGAAGGTCAAAGATATGAGATTTGTATATTTTTGAGAGTATTTGAAATGTGTCTGCTGATATTTTGAGTAACAGCCTTTCAGCTTTCACTGATAGAAACCATAAATCCTTCCTTATACCTAGTACTTTAGGTAAGCTTACTGTACAGATGCATCAGTGTGTAGTAGTTCTGGAAATAGATGAAGAACAAAACTCTCTATCAGGGCTCAGTGTAAGTAATTAAAATCAAAAGGGCAAGGGACAGAATTTTCATTATGTTAAAATATGATAAGTGTGGAATACGCTGTGGCACCCTCTTATAATAAATTACTGTAGCAGCATTGCAGATCAAGCCCATAAAGTCTGTAAGTAGAATTTATATACCTTTGTATACACAGGCTTACATGATAAGGGCGTATTGAGTGACTGAATGGATCTTAGAAATGGTATAAGGTAGTGTTTAATTGCACAGACTTCACTACACGGATTCAAATCCTCGCTTTGCCAATTCCCAGTTATGTTTTCTTGAGCAAACTGTTCAATTTCTCTGGTGTTTTTGTTCTATGCACAATGTAAATACGAATGATGTGTATCTTACAGTATTATTATGTAGATTAAATGATTTCACACGTAAAGGATTTAGACTTTCTCTGGTTCGTGTGTGCTTAAGTGTGTTACCTCTTGTTATGTGACTATTTTTCATTCTCCTGCTTTTAGAAAGAATAAAACTGAAACTAATAGTAAAAGGACTGGGCCTCCATGGTGGCTCAGTGGTTAAGGATCTGCTTTGCAATGCAAGGAACACCGATTCAATCCCTGGTCTGGGAAGATCCCTCGGGCCAACTAAGTTCATGAGCCACAACTACAGAGCCCACGATCCGAAACGAGAGAAGCCACTGCAATGAGAAAGCCAGCATGCAGCAATGAAGACCCACGACAGCCAAAAAAATAAAATAAATTAAAGAATAATGGGATTAATCCATACTGAGATGATGAAAAACACTCAAACATCACAAGGATAGAGTTTTGAAAATGGGTCCCGTCTCAAAGAGTTAATGGAAATCTCCGGTACCCAGAACGAGAGTGACCTATGAGCAGAAACAGAAGGTTGACTTGTCCCTCCCCGACTCTCAGTGGATGGTGAGGGCTTGATAAGATGAATGCAGAAGGTGGAGAGGCCACCCTGAATGGAGGGGAGGAGCAAGGCGTGACTGTGAGGCCGCTGAGCGTCCTGGAGCTGGGAGTACCTTGTATGCACCTCATAGCGCCTTCCTTTACCTACTGCAAGTTCATGTACCCAGACCTGCTGATTGGGCCAAACCCACCTCTGGAAGAATTCAGAGTGTGAGAAGCAGTTTATCTCTGTCATTTTGGCCAGGACACAGGTCTACGTGCGTCTATCAGCTGAGGACAAGTAGTCAGCTGAGCACAGTCAGGAAATCCTGCTGCTGCTGGCCAAACAGCCCTTTATCCTGTGAGGCAGAACCACTTGACTAAAATTTCCTCTTCTTTGGCAAAGGCCTTCTGTTAAATACTCCTGACAATGTGTACCCTATGCCCTTTTTAATGGGTTTTAAATTTTTATCACAAAGTAACACTTTTCATCATCCATAAAGAATTTCTGCACTGCTACATTCAAATTCCCAAAAAGTCTTATCTAATTCTGCTATTTATTCTCCATAACTGTAATCAGTGAAATCCTCAGGTCTTAGGAATCCTTTTAGCAATGGTTGACACACATTGAAATCAGTGTGTCACGCATGTTGGGATATCTGAAAGAGTATGAAAAATAAAGCATTTTATATCCATTATCTCATTAAGATTTATAAGCATCCTAGAGGGAACATGTTTTCAGTAATCCTATTTTACAGATGAGAAAACTGAAACTTAGATATGTATCTTTTCCCAGATTAATCAGCTAGAGTTTGGTTTAGCTGTAATTTCAGGTAGACTTGATTCCAGAATCAGGATTCATCAAGTTTTTAGTTTGTTTTGTATTTTTCTGATTAAGCTGTAGGCACTCTTCCTCCTGGGCTTCCCTGGTATCTCAGTGATCAAGAATCCACCTGCCAGTGCAGGAGATGTGGGTTAGATTCTTGGGTTGGGAAGATTCCCTGAAGAAGGAAATGGCAACCCACTCCAGTATTCTTGCCTGAGAAATCCCATGGACAGAGGAGCCTGGTGGGCTACAGTCCATGGGGTCATGAGAGAGTCCGGCATGACTTAGCAAGTCAACAACAACTCTTCCTCTTGGTGTGGAAGAATGGTTTTGTGCTTTTGTGAAATTTAGGTCTATGAAAAAGAGACAGTACAAACGGCCAGGTTATAATGATCTGGCAATCAAATATTACATGGGAACTAAGTGCCCAGGGTAGGAAAGATAAACTCTTGACTTGGGTCGTACCACTGGACAAGTCAGTGCACCTACCTCTGGTATAAGCAAGGTGTCCCTTGGGTCAGCACAGCCATCCTCCCAGATCCGGGGATCAGATTTTGACTGGAGTCATCAAGAAGGTCTGGGCAATGGCGTGTTGGAAATGGAACATCATTAGGGAATAGGAGGGACCAGATCCGATTGAGGGTACATGGTCCCTTGATGGCCTTCCTCGGTGGCTCACACAGTAAAGAATTCACCTGCAATGTAGGAGACCTGGATTCAATCCCTGGGTTGGGTCTCTTGATATTGATAATTTCTCTATTTGTTGTTGTTCAGTTGCTAAGTCATGTCTGACTCTGTGACTTCATGGACTGCAGCACACCACGCTTCCCTGTTCTCCACCATCTTCCAGAGTTTACTCAAGTTCATGTCCATTGAATTGTATGTTACGTACTCCTAAAATAACTGAAGAAGCCTACTAGTTTCTCATTTTATGTAAGATCTCAAGCAATTATGCAAGTGAGCACAAAGAAAAACCTGAACCAGCTCCCTCAGGATGCTCTGGAGAGCGGGCTGACTACAGATGGGCAGGTTAACAGCAATGGGGAATACACCATACTCAGCAACAAAGAGCTTTCCCTCTCAGATGCCAGTGACTATGACTGAGAAGGTAGCAAGGATGCAAAACAGGGTGGGCCTGTTTTGAAAATTTGATCATTTCTACCTATGCATGCTTTGACCACATCAAAGATCTTTTCCTTCAAGACCAGTTGTGATGAAACTGTCTGTGAACAGGGATTGAAAATGATAAGCTAAGCATTTAACTTCTGCTTGTGTGGATGGGGCAGAAGGGGATGGAGCCTCTGAGAGTAACTGCCAGTCATGAGTAGAGCTGTTCTCCCTGGCTCCACCCACTCTGAAAACCCCAGGGCTTCTGGGTCGCTCCCTGGAGATGTGTCATAGACAGGCAAGTTGTTTAGTGATGCATCTCCCGGTTCCTCCCTGAAGGACTCCAGTGCCCAACCTGGAAACCCACAGAAGGAAATGTTTCACATGTCAGAAAATGAGAGCAGACGTGAGAGAAGGTGACCTCCGTGAACACTGTCCTCTGAAGTCAGTATATATGAACAGATTCGGAATGCTGAAAACGATATGGGAAGCTGTCTGGCCTCTCCAGCCAGTGTCAGAAATGACAAAAATGGTGATGGGGAGGGGTGGTCCTAGATGGAAAGAGGCTGAAGAGACAGGATGCAGTAAGTCCCCTGCATGCAAATGAGCCCTGTCTGAGAGCAGGTTCATAGTTCAATCTGTTCCTAAGTCCAATAAAGTTAGCCTAGGTACCCAACTAACAGAATCAGCCAGGTAGTATACTGTGTGTGTGTTTAGTTGCTAAAGTCACTAAGTCATGTCCGACTCTTTGCAACCCCAAGGACTGTAACCCACCAGGATCCTCCATCCATGGGATTCTCCAGGCAAGAATACTGGAGTGGGTTACCATTTCCCTTCTCCAGGGGGTCTTCCTGACCCAGTGATCAAACCAGTATCTCCTGTATTGCCAGCAGACTCTTAACCACTGAGCCACCTGGGAAGCCCTAATCCTCTTGCTCTAACAGGCAAAAGAACAAGTTCATATAGCATAATATATAAGTGCAAACATACAGACAAAATGCATACTACATAAACACAAACACAAAAAATAAAGAAGATATTTTATTCTTACAGTTCAGACCTTGAAAAGGACAGCAGTACGTACAATAGCTGGCATACAGGGCACGTTCCCGTGTTTCCTTGAAAGTTTGTAACCTGAAGGTTCACACATCAGGGACTTATTGTAGTCAAACACAGTATGTGAACCTTGGACGCATCTTAGATCCGGAAAAAGAAAAAGTGTGGAAGATGTTTGGGGAAACAACTGAAAGTAGTTGAAATATGGACTTTGTATCACATAATGTTACTGATTTGCAGTTAATTTTCTCAAGTGTGGCATTGATATCCTGGTTATGGAGAAGACCCTTATCTTGGAACATAAATGGTACAATTTTCAGGCTGAGGGAGGTCTAATGATGACTTCAACTTGCTGCCCAGTCATTAAGAAGAAAACAAGGAGGTTCATAGATAAAACAGTCAAGTGTTAACAGCTGCCGCATCTGAAGGACAGGGATACAGCTGTTTCACGATACTATGTTTTGAAGGTTTGAAAATTTTCCAAATTAAATGCTGGGGACACGTGGTCCCTAATACTGTCCCTCTTTTCTGGAATGTTGTGTACAGAATTCATCTCACAGATCAGCAGTCACCCTCTGTGTACAAGGTTTTCTTGAGACATGTTTTACTCTTTCCTTTCTACATTGCAGGAATATTCCTTTGGGCGGTGCTGACATTGCTCAGATTCTTTCTTTAAAACTATTACTTTACTTGATTCTTTTTTTTTTTCCCCCAAAATGGTACCTTGGCTGAGTACATAGCACTCTGGAAACAACCTTAATAATTTTAAAGTGAATTCTATTTTAAATAACTCACTTGTACAATTGTACAGAAAATTGCCTTGGGCATGCTACTCCACATTTTTTGGGGGGGTGTTAACTACTCCGTTCCCCAAATGCCAGTTTGTGAAAACCCAGTCTCTTAAGTTTCCTCTCTTGGGTGACGGATGTCCCAGGTGCCCAGCGCTCATGCTGTCTCTGGGACTGGCCACAAGATGGCAGTGTTTCAGAACATTGTTCTACTTGGAAGAAAGACAAGAGAGCCTGGCTGAAGGTCTGAAAGGGGCATCCATGGCAGAAGGCTGGCAGGTCTGATGCTGTGTTCAGCATCTAAATGGTTTGAAACAAAGAGCTGGATGGTGTATTGGGGAAAAGACAATACTGGTCGTTCTTGTTATAGCCTTTGCCTAGAGCTCAATCACTTTATCCAACAATCATCCCATGAAACTCCAGGAAGTATTTTCTTGTCTACATCGATGCTAAGTTTGCCATTCTCCTCTAGCTATTTATGTGGCAATGTACTATAGCGAGGATATCACTTATCATTTCTCTCTGTCAGTCCATGACCCATTAAGTTTACTACTTAAGAAATGTAAACTACATTCAACTCTCTTTTTGTGACATGAATTCTAAACACAGTTAAAATGTTCTTCCCTCCTGGTGTATCCATAGAACTATGGATGGGTGAATATTTTCATTAAACTTCCACTAAACTCAAAACCAAAGAAGAAAAGTTTTCTCGCTTAGAACTGTTATACAGGCTATAATATTTAATAGGTTCAACCTTTAATACTGGGCTTTCATATTGTAGTCTGGAGCTAATGACTGAAGTGTATGATTACCGTGACAAAGAAAATTAAGGTCATTTTTGTCCAAAGTCCAGTGCAGACTCAGTAAATTCCAGAGAAGCCTCATAGAAATAAAACTTGATGGCTCGGCAGTTATCCTTGGATGAGCTTCAAACTCAGACTATAGATCACTTGTAAGTGTCTAGGAGAGCTCAGGGTTGGTGAAGTCAAATTCAAAGCTTGTGAAGAGGTAAGGAGGTGTCCATGGGGCTCTCTCAGCGAGTGTGGTCTCCCTGCTCCATAAATCTGCCTGTAGCCTCATTTCCGGTGTGGGCTCGTCTCCGGTGTAGGTTCTTTGGCATGGGACCTTCTCAAATCTGCAGAGTGAGCTCAACGTCTGGAGTAACATCATTAGGGTTCTTTTCCTCTGACAGCCTCCTGATAAATTCTTCTCCCAAATGGACAGACACTTGAGCAACTGTGCTTAATGGATTATCTTGTTAGAGCTGTATAACTTTAGGATTATCCAAGGCTGAATCAAGTGCAAGCGTTTGTCTTTCACTTAATGGACCCACAAACTGAATTAAGCTCCAACCCATTAATCAAATCAACTCACAAACTGTCTTCCTACTGTGTGAGTATACAGTGATGTGCCTGGCAAAGCCCACTCCTGGGCTGTTATCTCTGAACCCAGGTAAAATCCTAGTTTCTGCCTAGTGGGTAGAATATATTTTACTCTTTCAAAATTATGGATTACTTTTACTTTTGGTTTTCTAAAAGCTCCAAGGGTTTAATTGTGGAATGTGTATAAATTATCGTGGAGTCTATTATTTTACTTATAAACACTCAAAGTCCGACATCAAGACATGCTATTGTTATCAAGACTTGATTCTTAAGATCTGCATTGATTGTAGATTCGTTTTTCCCCTCAACTGGAACTCACTTTACCACCTCTAAAATAACGACCAGAGCTCAAGTTTTCATCACAGATCCCATCTCTTCCAGTTACTTGTAAAATTTTAGGGAAGGACTGGAGTACTTTAGAAATGTTTTAAAGCTTTCTCAACAGGTCGCATGAAGTTATCACAGCTTCTAACATAATGGTGATTGCAGCCATGAAATTAAAAGATGCTTACTCCTTGGAAGAAAAGTTATGACCAACTTAGATAGCATCTTCAAAAGCAGAGACATTACTCTGCCAACAAGGGTCCATCTAGTCAAGGCTATGGTTTTTCCAGTAGTCATGTATGGATGTGAGAGCTGGACTGTGAAGAAGGCTGAGCACTGAAGAATTGAAGCTTTTGAACTGTGGTGTGGGAGAAGACTCTTGAGAGTCCCTTGGACTGCAAGTAGATCCAACCAGTCCATTCTGAAGGGGATCAACCCTGGGATTTCTTTGGAAGGAATGATGCTAAAGCTGACACTCCAGTACTTTGGCCCTCTCATGCGAAGAGTTGACTCATTGGAAATGACTTTGATGCTGGGAGGGATTGGGGGCAGGAGGAGAAGGGGACGACCGAGGATGAGATGGCTGGATGGCATCACGGACTCGATGGGCGTGAGTCTGAGTGTCCTCTGGGAGTTGGTGATGGACAGGGAGGCCTGGCGTGCTGCGATTCATGGGGTCGGAAAGAGTCGGACACGACTGAGCGACTGAACTGAACTGAACTGAACATGTGTTCCTTTCAGTATGTTAGCAGATTGCACCATGGTAGGTTGTCGGGGCAGAAATTGTTCAGGGTATCCCATTTTGTTTTTAAAGTAGCTTCAGTAATCCTGCAAGATTTGAGGATTCCAACATTTAATAATAGCTGGTTATTAGCTATACTTTCAGAAATAAAGAGTTTTAAGACCACAGTTTAAGTGAGAAGACGCCCTCTTTTATGGTTTGAAGAACGTAAAATATAAGATGGTTTAAATATTGAATGGCTCAGCGTTACCTTCATTTGCGTGGACATTCAACACAAAATCCCTCAACAGATGTTGGTTTGTTGCTGGAGCGTTGAATGATTTCGACTCGATAACAGCTTCTTTCAAGGCATGGGTCTCTACTGTTGTCAGATGCTTTACTATCTCCTCTTCCTTAGGACGGTAACTGTTTCAGATCTGAGCACACAGAACAGGTCCATGGGTCATTTCCCCTTTCTTTCACTGTTTCTTTCTTTTTACTTGACAGGCTCCCCCTTTAAGAGCAGAACATCACAGAGCGGGATCTGGGATAATTTTTTGGTGACTCACCCTTATGTTCCTAAGCTCTCTCTCCCTATCCCCTCAATTCTGAGAATACAAGTGAGTGTGATGTAGTCTGTAATAGGATGAATGACAGAGGGTCAGAAAAACATAGAGGATGGGATCACTTTTCCGAATGGGTTTACTAGGACTCTCTTTCTGGATGACAGACCCCTTGATCCAGGCCTTCATGGGTATGCAGTATTTTAAAAGGTCCTTTGGGGAAAGGGGACCTTCAGTCACTGATGGCAATAAGAACAGATGAGAAGGTTTGGCAGGTTTGATGAATGCCAGGTAGCCAGACACACCTGGATTAAAGTGTGTGTGTGTGTGTGTGTGTCTGAAGCATAGACTACAAGGGAAACCTGAAAAGTTAGATTAGGTCTAGAGCAAAGATGACCCGGAGTGCTGTGCTAAGGGGCAACATGAGCCTCGGGTGGTATTTGAAAAAAGGAGTGACTTGAAACCTACTTGGATAGTCAGCGATAAGGCTTGCTTGTGTGCAAGCACTGTTCCCGGGTTTCTCATAGACAAATGCATTGCATTTTCTCAGTAATTCCATGGAATAAATGCAGTTATCCCCACTTGGATGGAAGCACAGGGAATTTGAACCATTTGCTCAAGGCCACATGGCTAGAAGTGGCAGAACCAGACTGTACCCAAGTAGCATTGCTCCTGAGCCTGGGCTCCAAACCATTGCACTGATTAGGGGCAGGATGGACCTGGAGAGAGGGAGGAGGGAAGAAGGCACTGCAAGAAGAGCAAGAGAGAGAAGGCTCACGTCAGCACGGGGTGGGGGCGGGTTGCTAAGGGCAGAGCAGAGATGCCAAAACAGGACAAGTGGGAACGACCTTGCAGCGGAAACAGCAACCTTGCCTTTGGTAGAAAAGTAAAAGTCACCTGCTCACATGCCATGGTTTCAAATCCCCCTACTCTTGTCTTGATCCCTACCCCCTGTGACTCACCTGGTGCTTACCTATTGCCATGCTCAAGGTAAGGTCTCACCTGGGCAAAATCGAAGAAGCTCTCCACTTACTTCATTCTAAACAGTTGATGTTTGTTTCACTTTTCTGGAAGCTACATCATGTTATTTGGTAGAATTTCCAAGTCTGTTTTCTGTGATAACTGTGATGTGTCTATAGAGNGGAAAGAGTCGGACACGACTGAGCGACTGAACTGAACTGAACTGAACATGTGTTCCTTTCAGTATGTTAGCAGATTGCACCATGGTAGGTTGTCGGGGCAGAAATTGTTCAGGGTATCCCATTTTGTTTTTAAAGTAGCTTCAGTAATCCTGCAAGATTTGAGGATTCCAACATTTAATAATAGCTGGTTATTAGCTATACTTTCAGAAATAAAGATTTTTAAGACCACAGTTTAAGTGAGAAGACGCCCTCTTTTATGGTTTGAAGAACGTAAAATATAAGATGGTTTAAATATTGAATGGCTCAGCGTTACCTTCATTTGCGTGGACATTCAACACAAAATCCCTCAACAGATGTTGGTTTGTTGCTGGAGCGTTGAATGATTTCGACTCGATAACAGCTTCTTTCAAGGCATGGGTCTCTACTGTTGTCAGATGCTTTACTATCTCCTCTTCCTTAGGACGGTAACTGTTTCAGATCTGAGCACACAGAACAGGTCCATGGGTCATTTCCCCTTTCTTTCACTGTTTCTTTCTTTTTACTTGACAGGCTCCCCCTTTAAGAGCAGAACATCACAGAGCGGGATCTGGGATAATTTTTTGGTGACTCACCCTTATGTTCCTAAGCTCTCTCTCCCTATCCCCTCAATTCTGAGAATACAAGTGAGTGTGATGTAGTCTGTAATAGGATGAATGACAGAGGGTCAGAAAAACATAGAGGATGGGATCACTTTTCCGAATGGGTTTACTAGGACTCTCTTTCTGGATGACAGACCCCTTGATCCAGGCCTTCATGGGTATGCAGTATTTTAAAAGGTCCTTTGGGGAAAGGGGACCTTCAGTCACTGATGGCAATAAGAACAGATGAGAAGGTTTGGCAGGTTTGATGAATGCCAGGTAGCCAGACACACCTGGATTAAAGTGTGTGTGTGTGTGTGTGTGTCTGAAGCATAGACTACAAGGGAAACCTGAAAAGTTAGATTAGGTCTAGAGCAAAGATGACCCGGAGTGCTGTGCTAAGGGGCAACATGAGCCTCGGGTGGTATTTGAAAAAAGGAGTGACTTGAAACCTACTTGGATAGTCAGCGATAAGGCTTGCTTGTGTGCAAGCACTGTTCCCGGGTTTCTCATAGACAAATGCATTGCATTTTCTCAGTAATTCCATGGAATAAATGCAGTTATCCCCACTTGGATGGAAGCACAGGGAATTTGAACCATTTGCTCAAGGCCACATGGCTAGAAGTGGCAGAACCAGACTGTACCCAAGTAGCATTGCTCCTGAGCCTGGGCTCCAAACCATTGCACTGATTAGGGGCAGGATGGACCTGGAGAGAGGGAGGAGGGAAGAAGGCACTGCAAGAAGAGCAAGAGAGAGAAGGCTCACGTCAGCACGGGGTGGGGGCGGGTTGCTAAGGGCAGAGCAGAGATGCCAAAACAGGACAAGTGGGAACGACCTTGCAGCGGAAACAGCAACCTTGCCTTTGGTAGAAAAGTAAAAGTCACCTGCTCACATGCCATGGTTTCAAATCCCCCTACTCTTGTCTTGATCCCTACCCCCTATGACTTACCTGGTGCTTACCTATTGCCATGCTCAAGGTAAGGTCTCACCTGGGCAAAATCGAAGAAGCTCTCCACTTACTTCATTCTAAACAGTTGATGTTTGTTTCACTTTTCTGGAAGCTACATCATGTTATTTGGTAGAATTTCCAAGTCTGTTTTCTGTGATAACTGTGATGTGTCTATAGAGATGCACTTGTCTTTTTTTTTAATCCAAAGAAAAGACCTTATAAATATCCCAGAACTTACACATTTTTAGAAAATATCTGAAGACAAGAATGGAATGAAAGTGCCATCTCATTCAGTTTTGGAACTCTCTACACTCAACCTTGGGCCATTGTTTTGCCATATGAGGTTTATTTATGACTCAGAGTGACCCTGTTGATTTCCTTCTTTCATGAGCAACCTTGGCTGGAAAAGGCCTCTCTCAAGCTAGGAAGTTTTATAGCAGAAGTTCTTGTTAAAAACGTTGATGCTAATGTGGTCTTAATTTATTCAATTTACCTTTGTAAGGGAATTACTATCATTGTAGCAGTATTGATGACGGCATATCTTGGGTTTAAGAAATTTTCTATCTACTAGCTGACTGGGAATCACCCAGGGGAAGACAGGAAATCCAATAATGTAAATAAACTTGACATGAATAATTTCCATACATTTCTGGAGCCAGCCATGTAAAAAAGTAGAGAACGCCATGATATTAGTCTAGATATTTCACAATGAGCTGGAAAAAGACCTTATTTACAAGCTCAGAGGGACACGGTGCCTTCCTCCATAGTCAGTCTCTCCCATCAGGAAGCTTCCATAATTCTCTTATCTTTATTCACCAGAGGGCAGACAGAATGAAAAACCACAATCACAGAAAACTAACCAGACTGGTCAAATAGACCACAGCATTGTCTAACTCAACGAAACTAATGAGCCATGCCATGTAGGGCCACCCCAGATGGACAGGTCATGGTAGAGAGTTCTGACAAAATGTGGTCCACTGGAGAAGAAAATGGCAAACCACTTCAGTATTCTTGCCTTGAGAGTCCCATGAACAGTAGGAAAAGGCAAAAGAGAAGCAATAGTTTAAGAAGAACCATTTTAAGAATGGTGTGACAGGTACTTCGTCCTGGAAAACTGAGACGAAATCACAGATCTGGGGTTTATGATACTGGATGACTGCATGGGGCTGACTCTAGCAGGATGAAAAGTTACATTTACTGAGTGTCTATTAATAGTTGTGCCTACGTGAATGGCATTAGGCTTAATCATAATGTGGGTACGTTTTTTCTCAGAAAATGTGATTTTTCCATCATCCTACACAGGTGGTAACGTGATGGAGTGAAGCTTATGATCCAGGACTTACATAAATGTGATGGCAACATATTCAATACTTTTATTGGGTTGATAATATAAAAATAACTGTATAGGGACAGAAAAATTCAACATGGGAACTGCAGGGCTTTTCTGGTAGCTCAGGGGTAAAGAAGCCATCTTCAAGAGACACAGGTTCGATTCCTGGTCTGGGAAGATACCGTATGCCTTGGGACAGCTGGGCCCATGCATCATAATTACTGAAGCCTGAGTGCCCTAGAGCCTGTGGTCCCCAACAAGAGAAGCCGCCGCAATGAGAAGGCTGTGCACTGCAGCTGGAGAGTAGCCCCTGCTCACCAGAACTAGAGCAAAGTGCATGAGCCAACGAAGACCCACCACAGCCACATAAATACAGCAATAAAGATGGAACAGGGAATCAAGGTTTCAGATTCTTGCCTAGTGGCCGATTATCTAGAATGGCTAATGTATTAGTTCATGAGTATCATGTAATACACTGCCATAGGAACCACCACGCCATCCCACTTTGAGTGCTATCCACACTCCGTGGCAGTGCTGTCTCATCTGGCCAGTCAAAAAAATTCGTTTGCTTTTCTCTAGGGAGGGAGAGGTTGGCCAGAGAGAAGAAAAATGCCTATAAGCAAAAGGCAAGCAATTTCCAACGTGTCTTGGTTTGTTTACCTTCATGGTCCCTTCTGTTCTGCCTACCTAAGGGTAGG
Organism: Neotragus moschatus; assembly: GCA_006410615.1. Lineage (NCBI taxonomy): Eukaryota > Metazoa > Chordata > Mammalia > Artiodactyla > Bovidae > Neotragus > Neotragus moschatus. The sequence goes on along the minus strand of SJYA01002571.1, from coordinate 202,727 downwards.
ATTACTCCAAGGATAGGATGCAGTTTAAATTGATATTGATGTTTGTGGCTTTACTGTTGAGATGATATTGATCGTGTTTGTGGCTTTACTGAGAAAGAGAGATAGAAGTTGCTTGTCCAAGTGCATCACACAGAGCTAATATCCTGCCAGGAAAAGAACGGTGATATCCAGAAACTTCCACCTTCCAGGCTGTGCTTACAAAACCCACTAATAAGGCAGAACAAATCTGGTCCATGTTGTCTCCCTCTAGCTTTGATGACCGCCCTTTTTCTTTCTCTCCTTGGGGATATTTACATGAAAACTTCTTTGTTTCTGGAGAGTTTGTTTTTATTTCTCTTTTTGAGGGCTACCCTCCTTTTGAAAATAGTGACTTTCATCTCCAAGTCCAGAAGGATGGGTTCATACTGCTTTGCTTTTAACAACCCAGGTCAGTTGCTAGGGAAACACGTAATGTCTCAGCTAACGTCAACAGAAGGCTCTGAGTTAAAGGAGACAAGCTTTTAGTGTAATTGGAACCTACGATATGCATGAACAGTAAAGCTTGCTGATAAATTCTGTATTAATGAATTGAACTTTTCGGCTTCTTCCCAAAGGGCCATTGTTAGTCTTCTAGCACAGGCTGATGATTTTGAAAACAATTTGTAAAGAGTAACTTAAAAAAAAAGACTTCTTGTATTCTGACAAATTATAAAAGATTAAAAAAAAAAACTCTTTAAAGAATCTTGCATCTTGACAAATTATTTGTTGTTGTTCAATCTCTCAGTCTGAAGCCATGGGCTTCCCTTGTTGCTCAGCTGGTAAAGAAGGAGCCTGCAATGCAGGAGACCTGGGTTCGATCCCTGAGTTGGAAAGATCCCCTGGAGAAGGGAAAGGCTACCCACTCCAGTATTCTGGCCTGGAGAATTCCATGGAATGTATAGTCCATGGGGTGGCAAAGAATCGGACACGACTGAGTGACTTTCACTTCACTTCAGTTGCTAAGTCCTATCTGACTTCAGTCCATGGACTGAAGCACACCAGGCTTCCTGTCCTTCGCCATCCCCCAGAGTTTGCTCAGACTCATGAATCTGACAAATTATTTAAGGATTCTTAATTACATCAAGAGTTATAGGTAAATTTTGAGCCCTGTCTATAAGGTAGGCACTGTGCTAAGCATTTGGCAAGCAATAACACACTGCAATAGTGCTGCACTCAATATGCCAGCAAGTTTGGAAAACTCAGCAGTGGCCACAGGACTGGAAAAGGTCAGTTTTCACTCCAATCCCAAAGAAAGGCAATGCCAAAGAATGCTCAAACTACTGCACGATTGCACTCATCTCACACGCTAGTAAAGTAATGCTCAAAATTCCCCAAGCCAGGCTTCAGCAATACATGAACTGTGAACTTGCAGATGTTCAAGCTGGTTTTAGAAAAAGCAGAGGAACCAGAGATCAAATTGCCAACATCCGCTGGATCATGGAAAAAGCAAGAGAGTTCCAGAAAAACATCTATTTCTGCTTTATTGACTATGCCAAAGCCTTTGACTGTGTGGATCACAATAAACTGTGGAAAATTCTGAAAGAGATGGGAATACCAGACCACCTGACCTGCCTCTTGAGAAATCTGTATGCAGGNGCACTGAATTACTCCTTAAGCTATTCATTGGACAAGGCTCATTCAATGATGAGACAGAATCAACATTGGTGGGCGAGGCACAGTCCTCCTAGAAGAGATGTGTGTGTATGGGATTCAATAGAGAAGCTATTCTTCCTCAGATGTCCTCTTAAAGAATAGCATTTTTTTCTCTGCAAAAGAAATCGTGTTTCTTTAGAGAGCTGTGGCAATAAATAAGTGGTGTTTTTGATCAAGCGGTGTTTTTCTATGTCTACATACAGTGATGTAGGAGTCTTTTCAATATTGAACTTGAGATGAACTGAAATAATAAATTGATGTAACCTTTTTTAACTTTTCAAAAATTTTTAAACCAAAAAAATTTTCTTAAGGAAGAACCAGATGATGCCCTTCTGGAGTTCTTATTTTTCATTGAAAAAAGGCCTTAGGATTAATCACGGGCATATTGCCGAGGTCTTTACAAACGTAATTTTCAGTTTGGCTGGATTAGATTTGGTATTTTCCTCTCCATCATTTCAAAGAACACCATATATTTTATGTTTTGTGAAAACTTCCCTCATTGAAAACCAAAGGAATAATTAACAGTCTTGGTAGCTCTGTTGCCAAGAGTCCCTGTAGCTCTCTCCTGCTTATTTACGTATGTTTGGAGATGGACCGTGCATACCAACAAGTCCACAGATGCGTTTTCTGTTTCCTCCTCTCTGCAATGACTAATGTCCAGTAGCAAGGTTAAAAAATGTTTCCCATTGTTATGATAGAAAATCCACAGATGGAATGTGTCTCTTAAAGACAAAGCATAAGTAAGTAAGTGTTCGTTGCTCAGTCGTGCCCAACTCTTTGGGACTCCATGGACTGCACCCCACCAGGCTCCTCTGTTCATGAGCTTTTCCAGGTAAGGATCCTGGAGCAGGTTGCCATTTCCTTCTCCAGGGGATCTTCCCAACCCAGGGATTGAACCTGTGTCTCCTGCCCTGAAGGCAGATTCTTTACTGACTGAACTACAAGGGAAGCCCAAGGCAAAGCATACTTTTGAGTAAGAGGCAGTTTGGTGGGACACCTTACCTCATAAATTTGCCATCATATTGGCTTTGGGATGGCTGGACCAGTGTGCATGTGTATGTGTGTACTTAAGCATGCATGACCTGAGTACACACAGTTCAGTATTTCAGGAGGTCATCACTCTCAGGGTTGTACAAGTGCTGTGTTGGTACCTGGGGGTGATTGCCATCTTAAATATTGGCCCGAGATGTGTCTTACCACACCAGAGTCCTGGCTCTGGTATGGATTCTCTGGCAGTAAGGGGTGAGGGCTGAATCGCGGCTCCCAGGCTCTAGAGCAGGGGCTCAGTAGTTGTGACAGGCTTAGTTGCTCCAAGGTATGTGGGATCTTCCAGGGTCAGAGATCGAATCCATGTCTCATGCATTAGCAGGCAGATTTCTACCCACTGTCCCACCAGGGAAGTCCTCAAAATTAATTTTATGATTTATAAATTATGAATTCATGGTACACTCTAGGTGGTATACTTTATAATATTAAAAGCATTCACATTTAAAGCTGTCAGATGTAAGTCTTCTTTCAAGTCTGCCAGGGTATTCTGCTGACTGCGTGAATCCAGTTGTTTGTGGAAGGGCAAAGACTCTACACTGGAGACCCTCCATCTCTGTGGGCATCTTGAGACATGAGGCCCATTTGCCCCTTTCTCCTCTGCATGGGTCCGCTATTGGAGGATAATACTGGCAAACAGCTGTGGGCAGTCATTGTTGAGAAATAAATGCCTAGTCTTGACAGCCTCTTGCTTAAAGTGTCTCTGCAGAGGAGCAAAGCCATGGGTGACTCTTGAGAAGAAGCATCAGGAGGAAACTTCCATATGAAAAGGAGAGACGGACCAAAGCATTTGCCCCCACCCCCCGAGAAACAGAGACTTTCTGATCAAGCAGGACTCCTGGCCAGCTCTGCACTGGAACATACTGGAGAGCTTTAATAACACTGCTGCTGCTGCTGCTAAGTCATTTCAGTCGTGTTCGACTCTGTGTGACCCCATAGATGGCAGCCAGGCTCCCCCGTCCCTGGGATTCTCCAGGCAAGAACACTGGAGTGGGTTGCCATTTCCTTCTCCAATGCATGCGAGTGAAAAGAGAAAGTGAAGTCGCTCAGTCGTGTCTGACCCTCAGCAACCCCATGGACTGCAGCCCACCAGGCTCCTCCGTCCATGGGGTTTTCCAGGCAGGAGTACTGGAGTGGGGTGCCATGAATGCCAGGAATTTCCTTAGACCCATGAGATCAGGATCTCTGAGACAGGTTGCATGTTTCTATTTTTACAAACGTCTCTTGAATTTGGTAAAGTTGTCAGGTATGTTATCGGGAGATAGTAGCAGTTGAGAAAATCAAACCTGTCAATCCTAAATGAAATCGACCCTGACTATTCATTGGAGGAACTGATGCTGAGGCTGAAGCTCCAATACTTTGGCCACCTGATGGGAAGAACTGACTCTTTGGAAAAGACCCTGATGCTGGGAAAGACTGAAGGCAGGAGGAGAAGGGGATGGCACAGGGTGAGATGGTTGGATGGTATCACCGACTTGATGGACATGAGTTTGAGCAAATTTCTAGAGACAGTGAAGGACAGGGAAGCCTGGTGTGCTGCAGTCCATGGAATCACAGAGAGCCAGCCATGACTTAGTGACTTAACAATAGCTTCAGTGGTTGACCAGGTGCCTTTTCCAGTTCTTTCTCCTAAAAATTTGTGTGACCTCTGTTTGGTGGGGACAAGATGGTATGGCTCTAAGTGAAGGAAGAGTGAAAAATTTCTAGAAAAAGTGCCATTTCTTGGTTCCTACTGCCTGGAGAGACAAAAAACATCATTTGGAAGTGAACAGGAAATCCTTTCGTCTTGTCAATGAGAAATGAATAGAGAAATGAAACCATTCTCCTCACTTCCATTTCAGACCCCCAGACTTCTCTCTTACAGCTACGACCATTTCTGAACCTTGTGCCCCAAAGGTGCGTGAGGGCAGAAAACAGCTAATGAAGTTTTTATTCCTGATAATCCAGGAAGCTATAATGATTTCACTTCCACCCAAGGTCTAGTGGCCAAAGGGATGCTGGTTCTCCAATGAGAAAGATCAAGTTGACTGGAAATGAGGTTGCATGTTTCCATGGTTTAAAACTTCAAACTATCTCTCTAGTTTAGGTGATGCAAAAAATAAAGACAAAAATCAAACCAGAGGTCCACATCAGCTATTCTGGACACCTATGAAACATTTATGTTGAATCTGAAAAATATGGTAAAATGTTCCAATTCTAATTGGAAACTTTCCCCAGTGGTTTTCTGAGATTCCTGGGGGACTGAAATCAAATGCCTGTGGCAGGTCTGTGGTTAATATAAATGTTAGGAGTGGGCTTGTGTTTGGATGCCAAGTTTCTGGAACTGTGACCAACCATGGCAACTTAGGTGCTTTGCCTTTAAGAATACTGTGCAAGCATATTGAAAACAGCCGAAGGAAACCCCTGCTCAGGAATAAATGCCAGCCAGTGGCTGATTGGAACTCTCTTCCTTAGATGCAGAGACATTTTCTCCTTCCAAAAAGTTCTTTTGTTATTAGACATTTTTTTTCCAGAAAAGTATTGGTCTGCATAGGCTTCTGTGGTACAGAAAATCAATTCTTCACATGTATATAATAAGTACACGGAGGAACCTAGTGAAAAGAACATAAAGTCGATATATACTTAGCTTCGTGTCTGACTGGGCTGTGTACCAGCTGTGACTGTGGGTAAGTTACCGACTGTAACCTCTAAGATGCAGATAAGAACTCCCTGGCACACGGTGGTCAATCAGCAATTTCTTTCCCTCTCCCACCAAATGAGATGCATGCAATATGTTGCGGCTTCCCTGATGGCTCAGATGATAAAGAAACTGCCCGCAATGCAGGAGACCTGGGTTCAGTCCCTGGGTTGGGAAGAGCCTCTGGAAGAGGGAATGGTAACTCACTCCAGTCTCCTCCCTGGAGGACCCCATGGACAGAGGAGCCTGGTGAGTTACAGTCCATGGGATCGCAAAGAGTCAGACATGACTTAGCCATTAAACAACAACATACCAGGGTTATTTTTGTTTTTATCTTAACATAGTGGAAGATATTTCACAGGAGAGATTCAAACCAGGGTGTAGAAACATGAGGCACCAGGTTGGGTGGCTGGCAGGTTTCACTCAAGGTCCCAAAGTCACAGAGAGGGGCTCGACCTACTGTGTCCACAAGACGTTTTGAGCAGCTTCTAGACCTCCCTTCATACAAATATTTAAGACTTTCCATAAATTGAAGTCAGGTCACTAAATGATGGAAGAACTCTTTGCAATGAGTAGGCTGCTCTCACACGGAGGGAGTGAGTCTCCCCAGGCTAACTCACATCTGTTGGCCCCCTGTCTACATCCTGACAGCCCGTTTCATCTTGACCTGGTGGTAGGTTACTTCCTAGCTGTTGGCCCTGTCCTGCTGGATCTGGCCTTTAGCTAAAACTCTTTAAGGTCTGAATCCTCACTGTGTGAAGAGCCAAAAAACCTCGCATAAGGACATTCACAGAATAAATGAAGTCCGGTGTCACGTACCGCCTTTGTAAAACACCTTGGCGTGGTATCAATAGGCACTGTCTCTTGAATAAAGCTCATTCCTTACGGCTCCCCAATCTTATCTATTTGGACTCTGTGCTTCTCATTATCAGTAAGTGGAAATGGTATGGGTAGATTTGGGTCATCATGGAAAAAAAAATTATAGCTGTCACTGCCTTCTGCAATCTAGTCATTCATTATACGGACCTGAACCCTTATCTTTTTGCTTGTGCTGTAAAGTGCTTTGTGTATATGAGTGCGTGTGTTTAAGTCTCAGCCAATAAAGACAAAGTTTGAGGAGGACAATCCTATAATTTTGAGTTCCAAGTGTGAGAAAAGGAAAAAGGGTCATTTTGATTAGGTCATCATGTACAGCAAATGGAAACTGTCGGATTTTCCATAAATCCTCACTCACCAGAAAAACCACCATCATTCTTTGGTTCCTTTCTCTCCTGATCCAGGGAATTACATTTTCTCAGTTTGATCATTTATTTTTTATCAATGGCAGATGCATTTCCCCGCTTCTTTCAGTAAATAGCATTTTAATTGAAAAAAGTCAGTGGTTTCAGCTGCATTTTGCTAAAGAGATGAGTCATCAGACATGGAAGCTGATGCATTTTTATTTTTATTTTTTTCAAAAGCAAACACACAGAACAGCCTGTAGGGCATCTTCGGGGCACATGTAACTTGTTAAAGGTTCATTAAGGGTCTCTGAAATGGAATTTGTTTGTGTAACCGGTGTTTATATTTCTCAAGTTGATGATTTATCACTTAAGTTACAGTAGCACTAACCATAAGACACAGGCAGCCTGCAGATTGTGACTCAGACTTGCCCACGTTTCCTTGTGTCTTGCTTCCAGGTCACCTGGATGGGGACCATCCCATTTGGTTGGAAGTTTCCTGGCTGCCATTCCAGAAGGAAATGTTCTCGTAAAGACAGACTCTCTAACATAAGCGATTTCAAGCACAGAGATTTAAGAGCAAATTAGGGGCTTACTTGGTCTGAATAAGGAAACTAAAATGTCATGATATTCTTTCATATGATGTGCTTAGCAGATTGGGGAAACCTTGGCAGTTTATATGTTTGAAAACTGGCAAAATGCAATGTGCCCAGCGCTACTGCAGTCTGCCAAGCACTTGCATGCATAGCATTTCTTGTACCCACCAAGCAGCTAGCTCTGTGAGGCCAGTAGTGTGAGGATGACCTTTTCTTTATGGAAATGTGCCAATAAGTTTCCTGGAGGTCAGGAGGCTAGACTTTCATCCACTTAGTAGTTGCAGACAGAACTTCTAAATGGCTGAAGCAATTTGGGAAAAAACTCTTGACTTCAAGACTAGTTCTTTCCCTGTAATAATTTCTGCTCCCTTGATTATGGATGGCAATTTTAGAACTGAAAATTCTGCTCCGAAATGGTACTCACCTGTGTGTGGGAAGGTGGCAACTCCTTTTTCTTTGATTTTGTTTCCCCGTGAAGGAACTTCCACTAGAGGAATCTTGCTGGCCTGATACTGTGTGTGTATGTGTGTGTGTGTGTGCATGTTCAGTCCAACTGTCCAAGTCTTTTGCAATCTCACGGACCGTAGCCCACCAGCCTCCTCTGTCCATGGGATTTCCCAGGCAAGAATATTGAGTGAGTAGCCATTTCCTTCTTCAGGGCATCTTCCCAACCCAGGGATCAAATCCCGGGTTTTGATCCTGCTCTGCAGGTGGATTCTTTGCCAACTGAGCTACCAGGGAAGACCCGGCCAGATCCTTTGGCCTTCACTATACAAGTGCCTCATGAATTTGAGCACTCCCAGTGGTCACTGGGTGTGCTCAAGCTGCTTTTTGTTTCATTTTGATCAGTATTGAGTCTGACAGTTTGATATCTGTCTCCTGGCCCCTGTGTTTATACTCCACAATTCCTTTTTTTTAGTCATTCATTTATTTGACTACGTCGGGCCTTAGCTGCGGCATGCGGGGGCTTGGATGCATTATGAGGATCTTTCCTTGCAGTGCGTGGACTCTGTTGTGGCTTGTAGGCTTAGTTGCCCTGGGGCATGTGGGATCTTACTTCCCTCACCAGGGACTGAACCCTCGTCTCTCGCACTGCAAGGCAGATTCTTAACCTCCTGACCACCAGGGAAGTCCCACTGCATAATTCTTAATTTAGTTGGGGAACTTATGGTGCCTAATTTGTATTAAAACTCCCACCTCCATTCCTTAACCTTGATCCACAAAACTGTAACAAGGCAGTTCCCCCAGACTTAATCAAATTGCTGATTTGATATCTGTTTGCTTTCAGATTTTGATGGTTGGGGGAGGATGGTAAAATTTTTAAGAGGTCTTCAAAATGTGTCGCTGATGTGCTAGACTGTAACTAACCCAGGGATTTATTTTTGGCAGGGGTAGCAACAATGCCTTATTCTTCTTTGTAGCTTCCTGAACACAGTTTAGTACTCATTGTTGAGTAGGTTGAGTTGGACTGAACAGGAGTTCAGTTATGACTACCTCTTTTTGTATGCAACTATTTGAACTGAAAATGATACTGTCTGTCCTTCTGTATTGCTTAAAGAAATTATATAGTTCTATGTTTTTGATTATGTACATTGGAGCTGCTTCTTGCAAGCTGCTAAATATTAGAGAGATGAATAAGATGACGTTAACAACAGACATCGAAGCCAGCACATGAACTGGACTCTGTTTGCCATTCTCCCCTCAAACCATGGGGAGACTGGCTTTGGAAAAAAAAGATGTGGCTGAAGAAACCCTCACTGAAGTTTTAAAAGTCACTTTCAATGCTATTTTAAAATTTTGTTTATCCACTCATCCACCAAGAGATACTTTGGCTATTGTAAGTGATCCTGTATGAAAATGAACATACACTTATCTTCCAGAGACTCTAATTTCAGTTCTTTGGGGTATATGTCCAGAAGTGAAATTGCTAGATAACATGGTAATTTTATCTTTAGTTTTTTAAAGAGCCACACTACTGTTTTCCTCAGTGGCTGTACTCTTTAGCGTTCCTGCCAACAGAGTACAAAGATCCCAGTTTCTTCACATCCTCACCAGTGCCTGTTATTTTCCGTCTTTTGTTTGCCTTGGTTTTGTTTTTGATAGCAGCCCTACTAGTGGGTGTGAGTGGATCATCTCCTTGTAGTACTGATTTCAATTTCCCTAATGAAGAGGGATTCTTGAGCATATTTTCATGTGATTATTGGCCATTTATGTCTTCTTTGAAGAAATGTCTATTCAATGCTTTGCCCTCCTTGAATTTTTGTTGCTGTTGTTGAATTGTAGGAGTTGTCTACATATTCTTAATTTTAACCTCTTATTTAATATATGATTTGCATGTATTTTCTCCTATTTGGTGGGTTGTTTCTTTACGTGGTTGATTGTTTCCTTTGATGAGTAAAAGTTTTGTCTAATTTTGCTTTTGCCACTTCTGCTTTTGGTGTCATATCCAGAAACTATGGCCAAATCCGTGGTCATGAAGAAAAATTTCTCCTATATGTTCTTTTAAGAGTTGTATATTGTTAGCTTTTATGTGCTTGTCTTTGACTCACTCTGAGTTAATATACGGTGTAAAGGAAAGGTGCAGCTTCATTCTTCTGCATGTGAGTATCCAGTTTTTGCAACACTATTTGCTGAAGACTGATTTCCCCCATTGAGTTGTATAGGCATCCTTGTCAAAAATAAATTTACCACATATGCAAAGGTTCATTTCCTGGTTCTTTATTCTATTCCACGGTCCTAAATATCTGTCTTTATGCTAGCATCACTCGGGTTTGATTAGCTTGCTTTAAGTTTTGAAGTCAAGAACTGTGAGTCCTTTAACTTTGTTCTTCTTCCCCAAGTTTTGGCTTAAAGTTACTTTAAAATAAAATTTATACTAGATTTATATCATAGTGGTTTTTATGCCTTACTTGCCAGAACCAATTTCCCCACTGAAATGGCTTTTCCACAAATAAATTACTATGAATATGTTGGCTATTTTAGGTACATTATTTCTTTGAAATTATGTGCTTGTCCTTACAGCTTATTGGAAAGAATGCGGCATTAAGAGCTGGGGTGGAGTTTTCAGGCCTGAGTTTGCTACCATTAAGAGTGATTGTGTCTTCAGTCAGTTCACTTGAGAAAGATCTCAGTTTCCCCTCCCAGCGAAACTTCAGTGAAATGTGAAGACGTGACAGGCTGGGCCTTATGTTTGCTTTCAGCTGTCAGAGTCTAAGTCTTAGCAGATCAGCAGTCTGATGTTTGCTGAAGGATTCCTCTTTTTAATTCACATAAGTACTCTACACTTTCTGAATCATTTCCCTTGTTTATCCCAACATGCGCACAGTGAGATGCAAGATTCCTTCTGATTACAAGCATAACTGAAAATCTCAAATAGGGAACCAACTGCGGATCTCAGGTGCAAAGACGAAGCAACATTATGGTTTCTCATGACCTCACATGGAACTTCACCTTTGGATAAAGTCTTGGGCATCTCAATAGATTCTGCTTGTCATACTTGATTAAAAGTTCACTCCAGGTGAAAAATCACGTGTTGCCCTCTCTCAATTCCACTTTAGAGCTTCTCCTCTTTTCTGTCCCAGGCCAGCCTCTGACTCAGATGCCTAGTGGGCGTGAGCTGCTTGTGCTCAGTCCTGTCTGACTCTTTGGGACCCCATCGGGCCAGGCTCCTCTGGCCATGGAATTTTCCAGGCAAGAATACTGGAGTTGGCTTCCCTTATCCTTCTCCAGACGTTCTTCCTCACCCAGGGATCGAACCCACGTCTGTTATGCCTCCTGCATTGGCAGGCGGACTCTGTACCACTGGCGCCACCTGGGAAGCCTTAGTGGGGGCGGTGGAGGGAAAAACTGACACTGTCATTGGCTGGTTCTCTCTCCAGTCTCCACCCACTTCCTCATCCCTTTCTCCATCCCCTTCCTCACTAGCGGCTCTTTGAAATGGTAGAGGAAGAGGGATTAGAAGAAAGGGGAAGGAAGGTTTTATGTTCCTGGCAGAAGTAATCTGACGTCAGTTGCCTCCAGTGTGGTAGCATCCAAATGTTATTCTCTTCGCTGCATGCATCTTTTCCCTGCAAACTCTGAAAGTTCAGTTCATTACCTCCCTTCTCGTCAGTAGACAGGTGGGAATCAGGTAGCCATCTCCTTGTCTCCCAAACGCTAGAGGATACAGTTAGTCAGTCTATCCTTAAGAAGTTCTCTTAAAACCTTTCTCAGCTGGCTTATTGGGGGGTGGGTAGTAAATCATTCTCTGCAAAGGAGGTCCTCGTGAGGGGATTCATCGAAAACCAGGATAAAGCTCTGTTTTCTGCTGTGCAGCCTGGAGGGAAACACCTGCAAAGCTGTTTCATTTCTCGGCCTATCTTTCTGGGATGCTCTAGATTCTGTTTTTCAGAGCGTAGTCCTTGGACCACTGGCATTGCCTTCACATGGGAGCTTAGTAAACATGCAAACATTGAACTGCAATTCCACCCGACAGAACCTGGATTGCCACAAGATTCCCAGGTGATTTTACATTTGTGAATATTGGAGAGGTAACAGTGAAGAACTTAGAATGGTTAGTGCTTCTAGAAGTGCTTGGAAGCTGCTGATGAAACCAGAAAAAAATCAACACTTAGCATCTGGGACATACACATGCGCTGTAAGGTTCTGAAGAATGAAATACTAAGAGAGGAAATGGGCAAAAATTGAGTTAAAAGAAAAGATGAGGGGGCACATTTTTGAACACTAATTAGGTCACATGAACTGTGCTCTGGGGTTGAGTGAGGGTTGTATCTGATGCCATCACATTGGCACGTGCAGGAGTTTTATTTATGTCTCAGTTGCACGCTGTACTTTCCCCATCTTTCCTTAATTGCTTTTTCCTACCATGTCTTAATCTTCACCCTCTTCAACCCCTGATGCTAAGTCAGCAGTTTGGGCTCTTTATTTGTTTAGTTCATATGATTCAGGGCTTTCTTTTTGTAAACTTGGTAAACTTTTCCATATTTCCAGTTATATTGTTAGTGGGTTTGGAGGATTTCTTCCATTTATAGAACCCAGTTGAAGTTGTTGAGTCTTGGAATTGTTAACTATTCGGTTATGTGTCATAAAAATACAGTGTGTGTGTGTGTGGGTGTGTGTTAGTGAGAGTCAGTTAAACTAATTGCAAAGAAATTCCCTGAATTAGAACTTTTGTTGCCGAAGCTAAATAAAACTGCAATTTGTTGTTTTGTCTCTAGGCCAGTGTGTACCGTGTACACATTAAAAGCATACAGAGTTCAACGTTTTGTTTCCTTTAATTTTAACTGACTTATCTGAAAAGCTTTGCACTGGACTTAATTTCTGTGCACCATCTGTTACCACTGGATCTTAGACCATTGTGTTTGGCTCAGGCACACAGAGTAGAGTTCATTTCCCCTTCACTCATCTGAACGCAGCTATTTGTATTGCATTTTGTCAGGTTAAACTTGTTTTGATATTTCTCCCTCCAGTCTCCTCCTCTCCTCCTTCCCCTCATCCTCTCCTCCTTCTTTCTTCTTTTTCTCTTCTTTCCCCCATGCTGGCTTCCTCTTCTTTTGGCAAATAAAACCTTTACCTTTGTCTGGAATTTTTAATAGCTGAGAAAGCTAAGCAAAAGAGGACTTTTTCCACCCTGCTTTCTGTTTCCCTGTTATACACCCACTTGCCCACCCCTCTGATGTCTCTAACCCTGAAGTATCACAATTTTTGCAATTTTCACTTTCTCTCTATCTGTTCTCATCCCAGGGTCAGCCTGAAGCAGAACTATGTAACTGGCCTTCAGTAATGCAGCCTTTTCAAAACCCAAGGCTTTTGTTTTGAAACAATTTTAGATTTATGGGAAAGTGGCAGACAGTTCCCATACATACTTCCCCCTGTCTCTCCTATTGTTAACATTTGAGGTAACTGTGGTACACTTATCACAACTAGGAAATTGACACTGGTGTATAACTATGTGGTGCTGGAGGAGACTCTTGAGACTCCCTTGGACAGCAAGGAGATCAAACCAGTCAACCCTCAAGAAAATCAATCTTGAATATTCATTGGAAGGACTGACGCTGATGCTCTAATATTCTGGCCACCTGATGCGGAGAGCTGATTCGTTAGAAAAAACTCTGATGCTGGGAAAGATTGAATGCAGGAGGAGAAGGGGATAACAGAAGACAAAATGGTTGGATGGCATCACCGACTCACTGGACATGAGCTTGAGCAAGCTCCAGGAGATGGTGAAGGACAGGGATGTCTGGAGTGCTGCAGTCTATGGGGTGGCAAAGAGTCGGACGCGACTTAGTGACGGAACAACAGCAACAACATAACTATGAACTGAACTCCATACTCGGATCCCACTAGTCTTTTTCCGTCTCAGCTTCCCATTCAGAACACTTTATTGTATCCCGTTGTCATTCCTCTTTCATCTGTGGCAGTCTCTTAGTCTTCCCTTGTTTTTCATGACCTTGTTAATCCACAGATTTTGTAGAATATCCTTTTACTTGGGTTGCCTGATGTGTTTCTCATGGTTGGACAGGGGTCATGAATTTTTGAGAATACTATAAGGTGAAGTGTCCTTCTCACTGGCTTCACTCATGGTTGGTGAAAACATTGACCGATTGTCTCAGATCCTGTCTCCCAGGCAGCCTCGTTTTTAATCTTTGTCTCTCATAGCTCGCTGTCCGTATCATCACCTCCTTCTTCCTACTCAGGGTGGATTCCCTTTCTTAACTTAATATAGGCCTCTCAGAATAATATGTAAGAGGATTATAGGCAACCAACAAAATATTTAAGTATCATTTCCTCTCCAGGGATGCTCATATCCCCAGCTTTATCTCTAATGATGGAATCATGAGAGAGAAACTTTATGTCTCTCAGTAAAATTATTTGGCCATCAAGAAGGCTGATAGGCTGCCTGGCAGGGGGTTAGTATTTTCCTGAGCCATCATGCAGGCCCAGAGAAGGAGCGGGGAGCTGGGAGGATCATGTTCTCTTTCCAGAACCCTTGACACTGTCCTAGTTAATCTTCTGTCTTCCTTACTAAGCAGTAAGACCTGCCCATTTGTAATACTCTTTTTGAAAGAAAGCATGGCCTGGGGCTGGGTCTCAGTGAGGTCAAGTTCCCCTTTGAAAGAGGAGCAGGCTGGGGTGTGTTGGTGCAGGATTGGGATTCTTGGCAGGACAGCTGGTAACACAGACCTTACTTTGCATACGGCTGTGTTCTGAGATAGTTGCGCCTTCCTTCCTTCCTTCCCTCCTCTCTTTCTCTCACTCCCTCTTTCTTTTTCCTTCCTTCTGCTTTTCTTCTTCCCACTTCTCTCCTTCTTTCTTGTTTAGCAGGATTGCATTTCCAGTTTTCTCTGTGTCTTTCATGATTCCTGCCTCCCATTGGTTTGGATGCAACTGTAGCAGATGCCTGGTGCTTCCCACTTATCCCTGCAGCCATTCTGGGGGTTACCTGTCAGCAACTCTGTGCACTTGGGTGGCTCTGGCCATCTCTCAGCCTGGAATTGGTCTCTGGTAGAGGGAGCACACGAGAAGGCAAGGTAGTAAAGGCTCCACAAATGACCCTTATCCAGTTAGGAATGAGAGTTGGTAGGTAATCACCCCAGCCTCCTTGTCCATTGCAAGGGAGGGCCTACACCAGCACTTCCCAATAGAACTTTCTGTGATAGTGGAAACATTCTATCATTTGCCTTAGTAGGGTACCTGAATGGCAGAAGGTGAAGAGGAACTAAAGAGCCTCTTGGTGAAGGTGAAGAGGACAGTGAAAAAGCTGGCTTAAAATTAAATATTAAAAAAACTAAGATAATGGCATCCAGTCCCATCATTTCATGACAAATACATGGGGAAAGAGTTACAGATTTTATTTTCTTGGGCTCCAAAATCACTGCGGATGGTGAAATTAAAAGACACCTGCTCCTTAGAAGAAAAGCTATGACAAGCCTAGATGGAATATTTAAAAGCAGAAACATCACTTTGCTGACAAAGATCCGTGTAATCAAAGCTGTGGTTTTTCTAGTAGTCATGTACAGATATGAGAGTTGGACCATAAAGAAAGCTGAGCGCCAAAGAATTGATGCTTTTGAACTGTGGTAGTGCTGGAGAAGACCCTTGAGAGTTTTTAGACAGAGAGGAGATCAAACTAGTCAATCTTAAAGGAAGTTAACCCTGAATACTCATTGGAAGGACTGATGCTGAAGTTCTGATATTTTAGCCAACTGATGTGAAGTGTTGACTCATTGGAAAAGACCCTGATGCTGGAAAAGATCAAAGGGAGGAGGAGAAGGGGACAACAGAGAATGAGATGGTTGGATGATATCATTGACTCAATGGACTTGAGTTTGAGCAAATTCTGGGAGATAGTGAAGGACAGGGAAGCCTGGCGCACTGCAGTCCCCGGGATCACAAAGAATCAGACACGATTTAATGACTGGGCAAAACGTGGCTACTGAGCACTTGGAGTATGGCCAGTGAGAATAAGGAACTGAACTTAAAATTTTAGTTAACAAATTCAAATTTAAATAGCCAACATGACTCGTGGCTACTATGTTGCATAGTGAACACACTATGCCACTTGGAGAGTCCCAGGGAAGACTGAGAATCAGTTGCCCATTGTGGTCACCCACTCATCAATATATCTTCCTTTCTTGCCTCATGTCCTCATTCCTCCCTGGAATTACCTCCTGTGGTGGTTGATTTCATGTGTCGGCTTGCTTGGGCTAAAGGATGCCCGAAGCAAGTAAAACATTATTTACTTGCTGGTAAAACATTACTCCTGGGGTGTTTCTGGAAAAATGCATGTGTACACGCATGCTGTCTCTTCCATCCTATCTGACTCTTTGCAACCCTATGAACATAGCTCACTAGGCTCCTCTGTCCATGGGATTTTCCAGGTAAGAATATTGGAATGGGTTGCCATGCCCTCCTCCAGGGGAAGTTCCTGACTCAGGGATTGAACCCATGTCTCTTATGTCTCCTGTGTTGGCAGGCAGGTTCTTTCCCATTAGCATCACGAAGAGATGAGCGTTTGAATCCATAGACTGAGTAAAGAAGATCACTTATACCAGTGCAAGTGGGCATCATCGGATCTGCTGAGGCCTGATTAGAACCAAGTGGTGGAGGAAGGGCGAGTTTGCTTGCTGCTAGGGCTTCCCTAGTAGCTCAGACAGTAAAGCATCTGCCTGCAATCCAGGAGACCTGGGTTTGATCCCTGGGTCTGGAAGATCCCCTGGAGAAGGAAATGGCAACCCATTCCAGTACTCTTGCCCAAAGAATTCCATGGACAGAGGAGCCTGGCGGGCTACAATCCATGGGGTCACAAAGAGTTGGACACAACTGAGTGACATACACAGGGCATCTAGCTTCTTCTGCCCTAAGTTCTGTGCTGCATTCTTGGCACTTTAGATTCGACCTGGGGTTTACACCATTGGTCCTTCTAGTTCTGGTTTAGATTGAAGCTACACCACCTGCTTTCCTGGGCATACAGCTTACATGTGGCAGACCAGCAGATTTTTCAGCCTCCACGACCACTTGAGCTAATCCTAATACAATATATATCTTTCTATATATGTTCTTATTTTTAAAATTTCTCTAGAGCAGCCTTCCCATTTCCCCTAGGAATTTTTGGCTTAGAGTTTCTTTTCTGGGGATTGTTCTGAGGCAACCCCAACTTAAAAAGCATTTGAACTCTACCTCTCCAAGTCCCACTCTGTCTCTCTGCTCTTGTCCCTGAATTTCTCCATGTGCTTCTGCCTCTGTGTTCCTGCAGCCCAGTGGGTCTACCTGTGTCAGGGTGTGGGTGTGGGGCTTTCCCCATGTGCTGCACAGGCGTAAATCCAGGGCTGTGATGAGCGGAAACAAGCTTCAGGTATTTGCTTACATTGTCAAGGGCCCCCTTCTGAGACTCTGCCATGTACTACAGAGGAAAATGCAAAAGAAACACTTTTCTCTACTCCTCCAGACTTTTGTTTTATTACTCTAGAAATCAAATCACCTATGTGTGCTCTGGGGCTTTTGCCATAGGTTAGATTCATCTCTTATAGGGAAATATAAAGAAAAGATGAAATAGAAATGGCTATTTCATATTCAAAGAGAGAGTTTTTCAAAAGACTAAACTAGTCTGCTTATGGTTGCTGGGGGCAAGGAATTAGGAAAGGGATAGTTAGTCTGGGATCGACAGGTACACACTGCTACATTTAAAATGGATAACCAACAAGGTCCTACTGTGTAGCACAGGGAACTCTGCTCAGTGTCATGTGGCAACCTGGATGGGAGGGGAGCATGGATACGTGTATATGTATGGCTGAGTCCCTTCGCTATCCACCTGAAACTATCACAACATTGTTAATGGGCTATATTCCAATATAAAATATAAAGTTAAAAGCATGAAATAAAACGAAACAAAACAAAACAAAATGGAAAAAACCCCAAACAACAAATAAAACAGTCTAATTGTGAAGAAGGACATATTACCTTTTTTGTCCATTTCTTGGCTCTCCGCTTGCTTAGGACTGATGTTTGCTGTAGGGAAGGCAAGGGCGCAGGTGCAGGAGTCTTGAGCTTTGAATACATTTGATGTTCCATCCCCACATGCCTCCTGGTGCCCCTCCAATCTCATTGTGCAAGGGATCTTGCTCTGTCTTACTTCTTGGTCTGCTGGGCATTTGTATTAATTCACAGCAGATTTACTGAGAGTGAAAATCCCTAAGCCAAAGTTTACGGCAGCATTCCTGTAACCATGCAGGATGATGAGGGGGAAGGTAGGGGAGAGGGGAACTCCTAGATTAAACACAGGTGATGTTTGACTAGCCAAAAATGTACTTTGGGATTTCCCTGTGGTTGAGAATCAGCCTGCTGGTGCAGGGTATATGGGAGGTTTCTACGTGCCATGTGGCAACTACGGAAGCCCTTGTGCTCTAGATAGACTAGGCCATGCTCTGCGGCAAGAGGTGCCACCATAATGAGAGGCCCATGAACGCAACTAGAGAGTAGCCCCTTCTCGCTTCAACTGGAGAAGACCTTAGCACATCAAAAATAAGTAAATATATAAATTAAATAAAAAGCAAAGTACTTTGCTTTCAGGAAGCAATATATTGCTTGTTACTCTAAGATACTAACATTAAAATAAGCATAAAGCAGGTTCCTCTTAAATATGTTTGAAATTTCCTGTTATCTTTTCATAGTTTTTTCCCATTGCTTTTGTTCCTTATATACTCTAATCCCAGAATTGATAAGGAGAAAGCATTACGAGCAATAGCGTGGCATTATCCCCAGGTGACATAATTGTGTGTGTAGAAAATCCTAAAGAATGTACAAACAGTTAGAATTCATATGCACTTAACAAGCCTTCTAAATTATATTTCTTTTAAAATAATATATATATTTTTGGGTATAATTGCCATACAACATTATATTAGTTTCAAGAATGCTATATAGTGTTGTGATCAATTATATTTCTGTACATCAACAACAAACAAGCAAATTAAAGAAGACTCTATAAACGTAAAGGCATGGACTAGAAAACTCAATATTATTAAGACATCAATTATCCCAAATTTATTCTTAAAGTAATGAAACACCATTCTAAGTGCAAGTAAAAATTTTTTTGTGTGTGCACAACTGGACCAGCTGGTTACAAAATTTATTTGGAAATGCAAAATGCCAAGAACACACAAGGCAATCTTGAGGAAGAGTAATAGCTGTAGTATTGAATGCAAGAAGAGACCAACAGACCAACAGAAGAGAAATGAGCACACAAATGAGCCATGGTGCACACTTTTATCTAATTTATGACAAATTCAACACTGCAGTGCAGCCAAAAAGAATGGCCAATTGGATAGTGACATGGAAAAGAAATGTACATTACCCCTATCTCACAGCATACAATAAGTAAATTCCAGGTGCTTGGTAGACCTGAGCATGAAAGGCGAACCAATAAAGCTTTTAAAGGCAAAACAAATAAGTTACATTTTCCTGAGCTTGACATTAGCAAGCATTTCTTTGAAAAAAGTATTCACCATCAAGTAAAAACTGATACATTAGACCACATATTAAAATCAAACACTTCTGTTTATGAAAGCAATCATCGAAAGGTCGAATATTGAACCCATGAGTGGGAAAAAAGTTTTGCAGTACACATATTCAGAATATGTGCATTCAGAAAGAATACAGCAAACAATATAGAAAACTAGGGACAACCAGTGGGAAAGTGGGTAAGAGACATCACAAAAGAGGATATCTGAATGGCCAATAAGCATATGAAACTGCTCAATCTCATTAGTCGCATGAGTTAAAATGAGATGCCCTGGCACACCTATCAGGATAGCTAAAGTGAACAAAGAATAGAAATACCAAATGTTGGCTTCTTGTGTGGATCGTTGAAAGTTTATAGACTATTTCAGTTACGTGCAAGATCTCATCTTTTGTTGGGGTTAGTGAGTTAGGCAGCACTAACGGAGGCTTTTTATTTGTTTTAACAGATGAAAACAGGACTGTATCGTTTGTTAGAGTTCACACCCTCTATCACATGTTCATTGAGTCAGTGTTTACAATGAACTGTGGAGAATTCTTCAAGAGATGGGAAAACCAGACCACCTTACCTGCCTCCTGAGAAATCTGTAGGCAGGTCAAGAAGCAACAGTTAGAACTGGACATGGAACAATAGACTGGTTCCAAATTGGGAAAGGAGTACGTCAAAGCTGTATACTGTCACCCTGCTTATTTAACATATATGCAGAGTACATTATGTGAAATGCCAGGCTGAATGAAACACAAATTGGAATCAAGATTGCTGGGAGAATTATCAATAACCTCAGATACGCAGATGACACCACTTTTACGGCAGAAGGTGAAGAACTAAAGAGCCTCTTGATGAAAGTGAAAGAGGAGACTGAAAAAGTTGGCTTAAAACTTAACATTCAGAAAACGAAGATCATGGCACACGGTCCCATTACTTCATGGCAAATAGATGGGGAAACAGTGGAAACAGTGAGAGACTATTTTTTTGGGCTCTAAAATCACTGTAGATGGTGACTGCTGTCATGAAATTAAAAGACGCTTGCTCCTTGGAAGAAAAGTTATGACCAACCTAGACAGTATATTAAAAAGCAGAGACATTACTTTGCCAAAAAAGGTCCATCTAGTCAAAGCTATGTTTTTTCCAGTAGTCATGTATGGATGTGAGGGTAGGACTATAAAGAAAGCTGAGTGGCAAAGGACTGATGCTTTTGAACTGTGGTGTTGGAGAAGACTCTAGAGAGTTCCTTGGACAGAAAGGAGATCCAACCAGTCCATCCTAAAGGAACTTAGTCCTGAATATTCATTGGAAGAACTGATGTTGAAGCTGAAACTCCAATACTTTGGCCACCTGATGCAAAAATTGGCTTTTTGGAAAAGACCCTGATTCTGGGAAAGATTGAAGGCAGGAGGAGAAGGGGACAACAGAGGATGAGATGGTTGGATGGCATCACTGACTCGATGGATATGAATTTGAGAAAGCTCAGGGAGTTGATGATGGACAGGGAAGCCTGGTATGCTGTAGTCCATGGGGTTGCAAAGAGTTGGACACGACTGAGCAACTGAACTGAGCTGAACACCTTCGCTGTGTATTTTAGTTAGGTTTTCATCTGAAATGTTAATGAAAGTATGTGCTTTCTGTAAATCCATAGAGAGGCTAAATTCTGAAATTATTCATAAGTTTGTTTCTGCCAGGTATTTAAAGTTGACAAAATAATTTATTTATTTATTTGGAATCAGAATATGCTGTAATTAATGTGGCTGAGTCACGAAGTGGAACAGCTTTGACTCTGCTAATCTGTTTGAATTAAAAAAATTTCTGACACCAGAAAACCCACACTGGTTATTCAGGCAAATAAGAGAAAAATGACCAACCATAATGACAGGTTAATTAAATAAGTTGTATTTTGTTTATTCAATTTCAAGCAATTGCTAGATTTAGGTATACTAAATTTTTTCTTTTATTTTTTTATTGAAGTATAACTGATGTACAATATGCAAATTATAGGTGTACAAGTGTCATAATTTTTAAAATATGCTCCAGTTATAGTTATTACAAAATATTGGCTATATTCCTTGTGCTGTACAGTATATCCACATTCAGCATGTTTATCTTATACACAGTAGTTTTTCCTTTAAATCCCATGCTCCTAGCTTCCCCTCCCTTCTTTCTTCACACTGGTAAACACTAGTTTGTTCTCCATTTCTGTGAGTCTGTTTCTATTTTGTTATCATTTGTTTTTTCTTTTAGATTCCAGATCTAAGTGATAACTTGAATATTTGTCTTCCTCTGTCTTATTTTACTTTGCATAACACCCTCTAAGTCCACCCATGTTATTGAAAATGGCATCAATTTTTTTCTTTTAATTTTTGGGAAGTATTCCATATTCCATAGTGTGTGATATATATGTGTATATATATATATATCTCACATCTTCTTTATCCAATCTTCTGTTGATGGACACATAGATTGCTTCCATATCTTGGTTATTATAAATAATGCTGCTAAGAACATTGGGGTGCATGTATCTTTTTGAATTAATTAAGCTTCCCTGATAGCTCAGGTGGTAAAGAATCTGCCTGCAATGCAGGAGACCCCAGTTCAATCCCTGGGTTGGAAAGACCCCCTGGAGAAGGGAAAGGCTACCCACTCCAGTATTCAGACCTGGAGAATTCCACAGACTGCATAGACCATGGGGTCACAAAGAGTCAGACATGACTGTGTGGCTTTCACTTTCACATTCATTTTTAGTGTGTCTCAGGAGTAGAATTGCTCGGTCCTTGTGGCTCAGATGGTAAAGCGTCTGCCTACAATGTGGGAGACCAGGGTTCGATCCCTGGGTTGGGAAGTTCTGGAGAAGGAAATGGCAGCCCACTCCAGTATTCTTGCCTGGAAAATCCCATGGATGGAGGAGCCCAGTAAGCTACAGTCCATGTGGTCGCAAAGAGTCGTAAACGACTGAGCGACTTCATTTCAAACTTCATGGTAATTCTACTTTTAGTTTTCTGAGAAACCTTCATAATGTTTTCCACAGGGGTTGCACCAATTTACAATCCCACCAACAGTGTATGAGGATTCCCTTTGCTCCATCCACATCCTTGCCAACACTTGCTATTTCTGTTCATTTCGATGACAGCCATCTGACCCGTGTGAGGTGTATTTCACTGTGGCTTTGATTTGCATTTCCTTGATGATTAGCAATGTTGAGCATCTTTTCTTGTGCCTGTTGGCCATCTGGATTTCCTCTTTGAAAAAAATGTCTATTCTGTCCTGCTCATTTTTCAGTTGGGTTGTTTGAGTTTTTTGATGTTTAGTTGTATGAGTTGTTTATATATGTTGGATATTAACTCCTTATTGGGCATATCATTTGCAGATATATTCTCCCATTCAATAGGTTGGTTTTTTTGTTTTCCTTTGTTGTGCAAAGCTAACTTTAATTATGCCTCATTTACATATTTTTCATTTACCTCCTTTGTTTTAAGAGACAAAAAATATTGCTGTTATTTATTAATATGACAAAGAGTGTTTTGTCTGTTTTCTTCTAAGAGTTTTATAGTGTCCAGTCTTACACTTCGGTCTTTAGTCCATTTTATTTTTGTTAGATTTAGGTAAACTGAATTTGACATATAAAATTTTTTATGACTTTCTTCAATATTTATTTATAATCAGTATATATTGTTGTGTGAAAAGGATTTCTCATTACTTTAAGGAAGCTTATTATTATGGGTGAAATAAGACTGGACCAACTCTTATTTATGTGTAAATTTATTTCCAAATCCTTTTCTACAGTTGAGCTATGAGTAAACTTTACTCCAAATCAATAATTCTGAATTAACAGCATGTGAATTAATGAAGATTTTTCCAACAGCCCTTCAGAGTTAACACACACACAAATCGAAATCAAGCCAAGCATCATAACTCAAAATAAGTGACACTCACTTTTGAAAATGTTTCCACTAAAAAAAGGAATAAATATGCAATTCTATCGAATTATTAACTATTGCCTCAAGTAAAAGAGCTACACTGTTCTCAAATACTGTGGACTATGTTTATAAAAATAGCCATTTATTGGCCCAAGATGCCATTAATTCTGCTTTGGGTAGAGTACATGGGAAGAATCGACTAATGAGTTTTGCACAGGTTGGATGTACATAAACTTTCTTGAACTCTTGTTTTATCTAAACCTCAAAGTTTACTTCTAAATCCTGTTTACTTTCAGCAGAACGTGACTCCTTTGCTTCAAAGTAAACAGGCTATAAAAAGCCTCATAAGTCATCCTGGGATTTAGAAAGCCCTTACCAAACAAAAATCTTAATGGGTTCAGCGTCTATGATTCAGAAACATACGGATTGAATTTCCCTTTAAAATACACATAAGCTTGAAAGTAAAGGGTGAAAGTGGTTGGCCAATTGAACTTGGGGTTTTCTGGAANTCAAAGTAAACAGGCTATAAAAAGCCTCATAAGTCATCCTGGGATTTAGAAAGCCCTTACCAAACAAAAATCTTAATGGGTTCAGCGTCTATGATTCAGAAACATACGGATTGAATTTCCCTTTAAAATACACATAAGCTTGAAAGTAAAGGGTGAAAGTGGTTGGCCAATTGAACTTGGGGTTTTCTGGAAGCCAAGACCTTCAGAAAGGCACTTGAGATACTTTTTTATATCCTCAGATTTAACCAGGTTTCCCAACTCCGAGGGAGCTTCTTGTAATTACAAACTATGTGTGTATACAGCTTAAAATGTTCCCATGGAAGTTGTGCAGCCTCTGTAAAGGCCAGAACACATGGCACATTATGTAATCAAGATAACGTGCTTCCTTTCTATAAAGATATATCAACATACACCACTCACCATTTTTTATCTCCTAGGTGAAACAGCTTAGCCTTGGATGCTCCAAGCGCAATAAAATTATGACCCCTGGTAAGTAATTTAATGTAGGTGATAGGTGTCACTAGTTCAGGCATTTTTGTGAGTTGCTGTGACATCGTGATATCTATTCTTTTCTCCTTTGAAGAAGGGGCATATATAAAGTCCTTTGTTTTCCTGGAGTGCAGGCACAACCAGTCTTTGATTATGTGTGTATATGAGAGGTTTCTCAATATACGACATTGTTCCTCAATATTATATGTACAAAATATTGAGACAAATTTTGAAAAGTGATTTGAGCACTGGATGCATTTTTTAGCCATTCTTGGTACATCTTTGAATTGATGAAAATAATTGTCTAGCACCAACAGCCAGCATCTCTCTATCTTTCTGTGTAACTTTGGGAGGTTTTAGGTTCTTTGGAATCTGGCGAGTGGTTTCTTCATTGCTAGGAAAGGGGGAATGCTAATTATATTTTCTAGTTTAAGATGAGATCACTTATTTAAATGAAACTTTTAATGTGGTGGTGCTTTGCAATTGTTTTGGCTTGGTAAGCTTTGCTTGCAAGTTGATACTTGGTTTGGTATGGAATCACTTAAAGAATGCATTTTAAAAACCTTTGAATATGATATGACATGATACATATATAATCTGATAAGATACCATACAAATGAAGAAGAGCTTTGCCTGGTGACTCCCAGCTGGTCTGTGGACAAGGCCCAGAAACATTTACTCTTTCCAAATGAACCAAGATGGTCCAATCTTTCTTCTTCAGTGTAAAGAGCCACAAGGTGCTCAGCTTGATGACACAAAGGTTAGAAAGTTTTAGGTTATCCCACCTAAATGAGGTATTATTTTGATACACATGTTCTCTCTCATTGGAAATTAAACTGTAAGATGAGATATGTTTTTTTCCAAGAGGATTTCTGGGTATTTTTTGAATACACAGAAAGTGGACTAAGTGAAATAATTTCTTTAAAATTTCCTTTATTAAGTTCTTATGGCTTCAAACACTTCAAAAAAGAGAAGATTTATGTGAGGGTCTGGACAGAGACAGGAAATATTTTCACACAAAATGTTTCTCTATCACTTCTATAGATAACTTCTATCGTGAATGAGATAAAAAGCAACCCCTAAATCTCAGTGACTTGAAATAACAAAGGTTTATTTCCTACCCCATTGAGGGATGTCTGGGGGTCCCGCCTCCACCCTGATACTGACTTTCCCCTGTGAGCCAATCTGGACTTGCACAAGCCAGTTCTTCTGCTCAGATCAAATCACAAGGCTGTACTTCCAGTAACTGGTACAATTGTGCATGTGCTGGGAAGACAAGAGCTAGGATAATGGTGCAAAACCCCAGTGACTCTGACACTGTTTTATATACTTACAGTCCACAGAATATTCTAGGTTGCAGGTTTTGTTTCCCTTTCAGTACTTTAAATGTATTATGCCACTCCTTTCTGGCCTGAAAATTTCTACAGAAAAATCAACTGATAGCCTTACAGGAATTCCCTTGTATATGACTCTTTGCTTTTCTTTTCTCACCTTTAGAATTCTCTTTTTATCTTTAACTGTTACCATTTTAATTATGATACGTCTTGGCGTGGACTTGTTTCCGTTCATGTTGTGTGGGAACCTCTGTTATTCCTTTACCTGGATATCTGCTTCCTCACTCAAGTTCAGAAAGTTTTCAGCCATAATTTTATAAAATACACTTTCAGTACCTTTCTGTCTTCTCTTTCTGGGAACCTTATAATGCGAATATTGATACAACTGATGTTGTTCCAGAGATCCCTTAAACTGCTCTCATTTTTAAAAAGTGTTTTTCTTTCTGCTGTTCTGTTTCACTGATTTCCATTTCTCTATATTTCAGGCTACTTATGTACCTTTCTGTATCATCTTGCTTACTGTTAATTCTTTCTAGTGTGTTTTTCATTGAAGTTTTTGTATTCTTCAGTTCTGATTCTTCTTTTTATATTGTTTAGTTCTGTGTGAAAATTCTCACTGTGTTTACCATTTATTTCCCCTAATTCAATTAGCATTCTTATTACTAATGCTTGGAACTCTTTATTTGTAAATTATTTGTTTCTATTTCATTAATATTTTTCAGGGGTTTTCTCTTTCAATAGAAACGTATTCTTCTTCCCCCTTTTTTTTTTCTTAACTTTCCCTGTCTCAATGAAATTAGGTGAACCAGTTATCTAATGTGGTCTTGAAGGGGCGTCACTGTGTAGGAGCATCGCTATGTAGTCTGCTTTGGTGGGAGAGCTGGATCTGGTGTGAGTGTCAGTCACACATTCCCAGGGTATGCTGACAGCTGTTGCTTTGGTAGGAGGTGGGGTTGGAGATGAAGAGGCTGGGACCAGAGCCAGGTGTGAACTGGGCTTTCTCCTCTGCTCAATGGCCGATATCACCATATTTGGAGTAAGGTCAGGTCCCAACCTGCTGAAGCAGAAGTCCTGAGGTTGGGTCTGAGCTAGTTTTGTTCTATTTAAGGGTGTGCTCTCCATGCATGACAAAGAATGTTCAAACCACCCTACAATTACACACATTTCACATGCTAGTAAGTTTATGCTCAAAATCCTTCAAGCCAGGCTTCAACAGTATGTGAATCAAGAACTTCCAGATGTATAAGCTGGATTTAGAAGGCAGAGGAACCAGAGATTAAATTGCCAACATCCATTGGATAATAGAAAAAGCTAGGGAATTCCAGAGAAACATCTACTTCTGCTTCACTATGTTAAAGCCTTTGACCATGTGGATCACAACAAACTGTGGAAAATTCTTCAAGAGATGGGAATATCAGACCACCTTACCTGCCTTCTGAGAAATCTGTATGCAGGTCAAGAAGCAACAGTTAGAACTGGACATGGAATAATGGACTGCTTCAAAATTGGAAAAGGAGTACATCAAGGCTGTATATTGTCATCCTGCTTATTTGGCTTATATGCAGAGTACATCATGTGAAATGCTGGGCTAGGTGAAACACAAGCTGGAATCAAGATTGCCAGGAGAAGTATTAACACCCTCAGATATGCAGATGATACCACCCATATGGCAGAAAGTGAAGAGGAACTAAAGAGCCTCTTGATGAAGGTGAAAGAGGAGAGTGAAAAAACTGGCTTAAAACTCAACATTCAAAAAACTAAGATCATGGCATCCAGTCCCATCACTTCATGACAAACAGATGGAGAAACCATGGAAATAGTGGCAGACTTTATTTTCTTGAGTTCCAAAATCATTGCTGATGGTGACTGCAGCCATGAAGTTAAAAGATGCTTGCTCCTTGGCAGAAAAGCTACGACAAACCTACACTGTGTAGTAAAAAGCAGAGATATTACTTTGTCAACAAAGTTACATATAGTCAGAGCTACGGTTTTTCCAATAGTCATGTACAGATGTGAGAGTTGGATTCTAAAGAAGGCTGAGCACCAAAGAATTTGTGCTTTTGAATTGTGGTCCTGAAGAAGACTCTTGAGAGTCCTTTGGACAGCAAGGATATCACACCAGTCAATCCTAAAGGAAATCAACTCTGAATATTCATTGGAAAGACTGATGCTGAAGCTGAAGCTCCAATACTTCGGCCACCTGATGCCAAGAACCAACTCTTGGAAAAGACCCTGGTTCTGGAAAAGATTGGATGTGAGTTCGAGATAGTGAAGGACAGGGAAGACTAGTGTGCTGCAGTCCATGGGGTGGTAAAGAGCTGGACACAACTTAGTGACTGAACAACAATAACAACAATGATTTCAGAGACCTGAATAGCATACTAGGGAATTTTAGGTAAAATGATAAGCGCCAGAGTGTGCTGTAGGGACTTTTGTACATCTCAAGGTTTTGAATTAAATAATTATGCATAATCATGGGTATTTACATGGCTCTTTCCTTTGATTCCAAGTTTCTGTGATAGATTGCAAATTAATGTTCCCTCCAAATGGTTTGACAGAGATCTAAGGGAAGAGGAAGGCGGTGTGCCAACATTATGGTTTGGGCTGCCTTTTTGGGTGGAAGCCTGCCTTGTTCCTACCAGCCTCAAGACACATCATGTGTCCAGGCTGTCATAATATTTATTCACAACAGCTGGCATGTGACAGAGTGAGGTCTGTGCCTTCATTCAAATTAGACCCATGACTTGGTTTATTTGAACTGGTACAGAAGAAGAACAATTTTTATACAAAATGACGTCTGGGAAGAGATGTACTTGCTTTTCAAAACACCAGTGGCATCGTAAATTCATGAGTTTGGTGGACCACTGCAGATGTCTGAATGGGAAATAACACAAAGAGACAAATGAAAGAGGAATGGACTCAAAGGGTGCTGTACCCTGGATCCTTTGTTGTTTCCTGCAAAAACCTGAACTAACTACCGATTTTCTCTTATTAATCAAGCAGGGCCAGAGAAGGGCGTGTGGTGTTATGAGTCTAATGCTGCAGTATCACCCACTTAATGACTGTGGTCACTGACGAGACAACTGAGGCTTTGGAAAGTGGCTGGCTGGACAGGGAGGGCAGGAGGGGACATCTTCAGTCAGAATTCAAGTCTCTTGTGTTGGGGGGTGCCATGACAGAAGTGTGATCGTTTGTGGACTAAATTCTGCTGGGAGGGTGGCTAGGTCTCCCTATGTTATTCACTTGATGTCCCTGGTGTCTATCATGTTGTGGAAGCCATAGATTTTTTCCTGTCCCTGCCAAACCTCATTGCTCAGATACAGCAGCTTTTCAATCGAAACTGGACTAGGAAGGACATGAGTCACAGGAAGAACCAATCTCTTGTTCTTTCGAGTGCCAAGGAACCTTCGTATCCTTCACTACTGAGCACTTTTAGGCAAATAATATTCCCTGATGCTAAACAATACACTTATCCATATTTTGTAACACCTGGTTCTCTCCCAGTACAGACAGAGACCTCCACTACACAAGGGAGGTTATGATTATAGCAAAAATGCAAAGAGAATGAGTTAAGAGTTTTACCATTCCAAAGTAGACTCTTAACGTCAATTTCAGAGACAATAGTTATGAAAGAGAAAGGCAAAGCCTGTTTTCAAGAGCTTTTTGAGAGAACTGTTAGAGGTGTTTTGTCTGTTTTTAGTATATAAAGTGAGGATATTCAACTCTTTTTAATGCCCTGGAACTACAGTCCATGGGGTGGTAAAGAGCTGGACACAACTTAGTGACTGAACTGGATAACTTCTAAGAATATATGTAGAGTATAAAATATAACACAGTAGTTATAAAATTATAACTTTCTTGAAATACAGTTAGAGAAGAAAAATAAAAGCCTAGGGAGCGTAGTTCCAGGGGATGAAGTGGTCAAGTGCTACTCAACTGTCAAGCAAACTGAACTTTGAGGAGGGAACATTTCACCAAGAACAGAGGTCTTTAGGGAATTTGACAACTGTAGTTTCTTTGGAGTGGTAGGGAAGGCCTCAGACCCCAGTGAGCTAAGAATTGCCTGAAAGGGTAGGAGAATGGAGCAACGTGTTCAAGTCACTGGCTGTGAAAGGAAATCGAGAGAGATAGGATAATGGCTGGAAGAGATTTGTTCAGTAGGAATCTTTAATCCCAGGAAACAGAAAACCTAAATCAAAGTGGCATAAACACAAATGGAACTTATTGCTCCATGTGGCTGGAATTAGATGGTGATGTCATCTGAAACTGAAGGGAACATGGCGAGACCATGTTTGTGAGGGAGTCAGGGGGCTCCTAGGGAGGATGGGAAGGGGTGCCGCCAGTGGAGAGGGAGTCACAGTTGACAGGAGGGCCCACAGGGGTATGACTTAGCAACTATTGCCTCCTCTAGTGCTTGAAGGTATAAATCACTCATTGCTGAAGGGTTTCTGTAATTTTGATAAATATTGCCATGCCCTCCCCACTGAGTTCATAATATTTTTTGTATCAACATTATATTGCTGCATAATGAATTATTGCCAATTAAGCAGATTAAAAAAACACCCATTTATGGTGTCACAGTTTCCATGCATCAGGAGGCTGGGTGCAGGTTAACTGGGTCTTCTGCTTAGTGTCTGAACAGGCTGACTTCAAGGTGCTGTCTGGGGCTGCAAACATGTGAAGTGTGGGTTCTTCTTCTAGATTCCTGAATTGTTGGAAGAATTCAGTTTCCTGCTGTTGTAGGGTTGACTTCTGATTTTTCAGCTGGTTGTTGGATGGGGACTACTTTCCAGTCATTGCTATGTGGCTGGTCCTCCCATGTAACCACTTACTTCTTCAAGGCCAGCAGGACAATCTCTCTGACTTCCTCTTGTTAGGGCTTACTTGGTTAGGGCAGGCCCATCTAGGATAATCTGCCCTTCGATTAACTCAAAGTCAACTGATTATCAACCTAGTCATGGAAATGAAATCCCATCACATTCAAAAGTCTAGACACTACTTGAGGGGAGTGGATGATTCAGTGTATCAGGTGATAATCTTGAGACTATTTTAGGATTCTGCCTACAGCATTTTTATAATTGTTTTTCTTTTTCTAAGGTAGTAGTGAAAGTGTTAGTCCCTCCGTCATGTCCAACTCTTTGCAACCCCATGGACTGTACCCTGCCAGGTTGCTCTGTCCATGGAATTTTCCAGGCAAGAATATTGGAGTGAGTATCCATTCTGTTCTCCAGGGGATCTTCCTGACTCAGGGATTGAAGTCAGATCTCCCATCTTGCAGGCAGATTCTTAACAGAGCATGGCACCTTCATTTTAATACTTTTGTAAATTGAACAGTTGGTTCCCATGTTTTCACTCCCCTGTCAGAGCATTATACATCTGCAATGACTTTAATGTGGGAAGAGGATAATTATCCACCCCTGGTTTTGACACTGACCAGGTGACTTGCTTGGAACAATTAAGGATATGGAACTAAGAAGGTGGCAAGTTTTCAGAGCCAAGTGCAGACCTGGAACAGGAGAAGGAGGAGAAAGAAGGTTGGAGAAGAGATAGACTGCAGGGCAGTCCAAGAAAAGTTTTGTCCAGATTCAAAAGAGGTCCTTGAGCCAAAGTTACCCAGTTAAGGGGCCCTGTATCTTGCAGGAATGGATTTGCATTGCAACTTTTATTACCGATCTCAGTCATTGGCCAAGAGTAACCGAAGGGAAATGTGTCCCCATCATGAATGTGGAGGTTGACACACAACAGCAACAATGGACTCCTTCAGTCAGCTCATTTTCCTGCAGCAGGATATCTGAGTGGTGCATTCTCATACCTCCCCTGGGCAGAGACATGTTACTAGATGTGATGTGGACAGGGGTTTTACAAAATCCTTCCTTGGTGAACCTGCCATCTGATGTTGCTCTTGTTACCACCTCTCCAGTAGCTAAAATGAGATGCATGTAGCAGAGACACCCATTTGAATCTGAAGAGTCATGACTGTATACTTCTGAGACTTTGTGGTTGTTATACAGCAATAGCTGACTAATACAATGGCTTAATGAAAAATGTCTTATAAAACATTCTTCAGCATGATAAAGTAAAAAACGGTTTGATTTTATATTCTTAAGGCAAGAGGGAAAGTAAAATGTGTGTAGAATCATACAATGAAAAGAACTCTTTTTTAAAATTAATTAATTTATTTTAATTGGAGGCTAATTACTTTACAACATTGTAGTGGTTTTTGCCNGAAATTATTTGTTCTAGCTCTGTGAAAAATACCATTGGTAGCTTGATAGGGATTGCATTGAATCTATAGATGACTTTGGGTAGTATACTCATTTTCACTATATTGATTCTTCTGATCCATGAACATGGTATATTTGTCCATCTATTTGTGTCCTCTTTGATTTCTTTCATCCGTGTTTTATAGTTTTCTATATATGGGTCTTCTGCTTCTTTAGATAGGTATATTCCTAAGTATTTGATTCTTTTCTTCACAATGGTGAATGAAATTGTTTCCTTAATTTCTCTTTCTGTTTTCTCATTTTTAGTGTATAGGAATGTAAGGGATTTCTCTGTGTTAATTTTATATCCTGCAACTTTACTATATTCATTGATTAGCTCTAGCAATTTTCTGGTAGGGTTTTCTATGTAGAGGATCATGTCATCTGCAAACAGGAGAGTTTTACTTCTTTTCCAATATGGATTCCTTTTATTTCTTTTTCTTTTCTGATTGCTGTGGCTAAAACTTCCAAAACTACGTTGAATAATAGTGGTGGNATTCATTGATTAGCTCTAGCAATTTTCTGGTAGGGTTTTCTATGTAGAGGATCATGTCATCTGCAAACAGGAGAGTTTTACTTCTTTTCCAATATGGATTCCTTTTATTTCTTTTTCTTTTCTGATTGCTGTGGCTAAAACTTCCAAAACTACGTTGAATAATAGTGGTGGGAGTGGGCACCCTTGTCTTGTTCCTGACTTTAGGAGAAATGCTTTCAATTTTTCACCATTGAGGATAATGTTTGCTGTGGGTTTTATCATATATGACTTTTATTATTTTGAGATATGTTCCTTCTATGCATGCTTTCTGGAGGCTTTTTATTATAAATGGATATTGAATTTTGTCAAAGGCTTTCTCTGCATCTATTCAGATAATCCTATGGTTTTATCTTTCAATTTGTTAATATGGTGTATCACATTGATTGATTTGTGAATATTGAAGAATATTTGCATCTCTGGGATAAAGCCCACTTGGTCATGATGTATCATCTTTTTAATAGGTTGTTGGATTCTGTTTGCTAGAATTTTGTTAAGGATTTTTTCATCTATGTTCATCAGTGATATTGACCTGTAGTTTTCTTTTTTTGTGGCATCTTTGTCTGGTTTTGATATTAGGGTGATAGTGGCCTCATAGAATGAGTTTGGAAGTTTACCTTCCTCTGCAATTTTATGGAAGAGTTTGAGTAGGATAGATGTTAGCTCTTCTCTAAATTTTTGGTAGAATTTACCTATGAAGCCATCTGGTCCTGGATTTTTGTTTGTTGGAAGATTTCTGATTACAGTTTCAATTTCTATGCTTGTGATGGGTCTGTTAGGATTTTCCATTTCTTCCTGGTTCAGTTTTGGAAGGTTATAGTTTTCTAAAAATTTGTCCATTTGTTCCAAGTTGTTCATCTTATTGGCATATAGTGGCTGATAGTAGTCTCTTATGATCCTTTGTATTTCTGTGTTGTCTGTTGTGATTTGTCCAATTTCACTTCTAATTTTGTTGATTTGATTCTTCTCCCTTTTTTTCTTGATGAGTCTGGCCAATGGTTTGTCTATTTTATTTATCTTTTCAAAGAATCAGCTTTTAGTTTTGTTAACTTTTACTATAATCTACTTTGTTTCTTTTTCATTTATTTCTGCCTTAATTTTTATGATTTTTTCCTTCTACTAACCCTAGGTTTCTTCATTTCTTCTTTTTCTAGTTATTGTAGGTGTAAAGTTATGTTATGTATTTGATTTTTCTCTTGAGATAAGCTTGTATTGCTATGAACCTTCCCCTTAGCACTGCTTTTACTGAATCCCATAGGTTTGGGGTTGCTGTGTTTTCATTATCATTTGTTTCTATGCATATTTTGATTTCTTTTTTTATTTCTTCAGTGATTTTTTGGTTATTCAGAAGCATGTTGTTTAGCCTCCAAATGTTTGTATTTTTAATAGATTTTTTTCCCCCTGTAGTTGACATCTAATCTTACTGCATTGTGATCAGAAAAGGTGCTTGAGATGATTTCAGATTTTTTGAATTTACCAAGGCTAGATTTATGGCCCAGAATGTATCTATCCTGGAGAATAAGAACTCAGTATTTCTTATATAGATGAGTAAACTAGGCTCTTGGAGAAGGCAATGGAACCCCACTCCAGTACTCTTGCCTGGCAAATCCCATGGACAGAGGAGCCTGGTAGGCTGTAGTCCATGGGGTCGCTAAGAGTTGGGACGACTAAGTGACTTCACTTTCACGTTTCATGTTCATGTACTGGAGAAGGAAATGGCAACCCACTCCAGTGTTCTTGCCTGGAGAATCCCAGGGAGGGGGAGCCTGGTAAGCTGCTGTCTCTGGGGTTGCACAGAGTTGGACACGACTGAAGCAACTTAGCAGTAGCAGCAAACTAGGCTCTAAAGAGGTTAAATGGTTCAAACATTAATTTACAAATGAAAAATGAAGTTAGACTAGACTGAGTCTCCAGGTATACATCCATTGTCAATAAAGCAGATACTGGGAACTATTGTTTCTTACACATGAAATAGTTTTTAAATCTCTTGAATAACACTTGATCATAACTGTTTTTAATTAGAACCTGAAATATGATTACTTTAAAATGGAATGTCAATTTTATTAGAGTTGAGTCTGATTTTATAGTATTTTGACTTTCTGAGATAGGAAGTTTGGAAAGAATTAAAAGCAGGAGGGAGAAAATATGGGTATGTTGAAAAAGACATAGGATTACAGAGATCATCACGTGGAAGTTCAGAGCCTCTATGTGTGTTTAGTTTGGCAGAGAAAGTCTCTAAATTGAATGTGATGCCTTTAGTAAGGGTGGGTATTCTCCTGGTCCTCTCAATTCCATCATCTTCTATTAT
Organism: Neotragus moschatus; assembly: GCA_006410615.1. Lineage (NCBI taxonomy): Eukaryota > Metazoa > Chordata > Mammalia > Artiodactyla > Bovidae > Neotragus > Neotragus moschatus. The sequence goes on along the minus strand of SJYA01002571.1, from coordinate 168,160 downwards.
TTTATACCTGGTCTACTTCACTCATTGATTGCATCTCCCTGGACTCTGAGGGTATTTGAGTTCACAACGATCTAATATAATGTTATCCTTGTATCCATAGCACCTCATTTAGTGGCTGCTACATTGTAATGCCTCAATTCACTAATTCACTTATATATTCATTCAAGGATATCTAGTCAATGTCGATCTGGACAGATGCTACTCTAAGTGCTTGAACAAAACTGACAAGGATTCCTTTTCTCATGAAGCTTGCTTTAAATATATCAGATAATATGCACATAAGCAAATTATATACAGTATTAGAAGGAAACAAATAGTGTAGCAAAAGAGAGAGCATGGTGAAGGAGAAGAATTGGTTTTGTACTTCTAAATCAGATGGTCAATGTAGACCTCACTGAAAACATGACCCTTGGATATTTGAGCAAACACTTGATGGAAATGGGGAAAGGATTGAAAACAATTTTTTTTATTTGGGCACAGTTGATTTACAATATTGTGTTATTTTTAGTGGCACAGCAAAGTGAATCAGTTATACATACACATATATCCACTCTTTTTTAGATTATTTTCCCATATAGGCCATTACAGAGCATTGTATAGAGTTCCCCATGCTGTACAGTAGGTCTTTATTAGTTATCTATATTCTCCATAGTAGAGGTAGAGGATTTTGGAAGTGAGAAAATGAGGAGATGAGTCATTCCTATGAATTGGAACACTTTTATGTAAAACGTCTCACGAAGATGATAACTTTTATACTTCTGAAACAATAGAACGTATATGATGCTTGTTTCTTACATTTTTAAAGTCCAAGTCTTCCTGTTCCTACCCTTTCCTAATACTTCAGGCACCGTCAAAAGAAGTCAGCTTGCATCTGCCTCTTCCTAGAGTTTTGGTGTCACCCAGGCTTATTCTAGCACTCTGGAGTGACGTGTGGACTTACTTTGGTAGAGAGAAAGTGGAATAAAGTGTTCTTTTTTTTTTTTAAAGAGAAATCTGCAGGTAGAAAGAGGGAGATGGGCACCACCCCATCCAGAAGGCAGGCTTGCTTCTGTTGTGCACGGGGCATATTTTACCCACGTGGATGGCTTCCATTAAACAGAGCTGGAGCTGAGCCACAGACAGTAAACAATTTATGTTGAAGGTGGTAGAATAAACCATGGACTATCCATTGAATCACAATCTCAGGCTTTGACCGGTGTAACCAAGTCCAATCAAAGCTTCCAATTCATTACTGGGAAGAACTTTCATGGAGAAGCTGAGGTATGCATTATCAAAACAAACCTGATCCAGAACTCAGAATTTCAGAGCTGCAGAATTCGTTACGTTGGGGAAAGAAAGAAAGAAAAAAAAAAAAAGCTTCTCCTTCAGACAGCTATATTGTAGTAAAAGACCCCAGGGATTAGAGATGATATCTGATCTAGCATTCAACACTGGAACACAGTATTTGTACCCAGACCCTGTGGCCTAATTCTTGAGATTCAAAGAGGTGGTTGCAATGTTTATGCTTCAGAGAAGGAGGCTATGAGAATGGGCACCATTTCAAAAATGTTGATTTTGGTAAGTAATCCTCAATAAAAAGGCTTTTTGTTTCTGCCCCTTAAGAAGAAATGGCAGTCTCCAGCCTCAGCGAACCTGAGGCTGAATTATCGGGAGGACTGTTTTGTGTACATTTGTTCTCAGTTGTCAACACCAACGCAAAATATAAAGAAAGTCTTGTCACTCCTCAGGAATTTCTGGGGTAGAGCTCGCATTTAACTTTTCCGGGCATGTTCATGGGCTTTGGGTAATATTTAGGTCATTTCTATCTAACGAATTGCTTTCTTTGAATCTGGTGGTGGGTGGAAAAGGAGGAGGGGGGATTAACAACTGGGTGTGGAGTGATGCTAAGCATTAAACTTTGTCTCTTTTGTGAATAAATCATGGCCCTCATCCAGCAGGGTGAGGGAACCTAAGAGAGAAGGACCCACATCCAACCGAACATTAGAGGAATGAACTGATGGTTGAAGCCAAGGTACTGGTTTGAGTTTCACCTGAAGCAGACCCCGCTTAAGGATCCTCGTGCATGTAATTTTCCTGGAACAGAGTAAAGACGTGGCTAATGAAAGGAAGGTGGCCAAGAAGACAAGCTACCCCTTTGGGTGATGTGTTTACTTCTTCTGGGAGATTCTGAGAAATGACGTAAAACAGAGCCAATCCAATTTTTTCTCCACACACTAAGATACTCATTGATCCATTTATTCAATGATTTTTAAAAGTTTTTTTTTTTGATCTGGATCATCAAAAAAATCTTTATTGAATTTGTTACAATATTATTTCTGATTTGTATTTTTTGTTTGTTTGTTTGTTTGTTTTTTCTTTTTTTGGCTGCAAGGCACATGGGATCTAGCACCTTGATCAGTGACTGAACCTGCATTGGAAGGTAAGTCTCAACCACCAGACCACCAGTGGGAAGTCTCATCAACAAATATTTTTGAGGGTTGCTCAGGCCAGACACTCTTCCAGGCACAGATTGGATACATTAGTAAACAAACCAAAAATCTATGTCCTTAGGTAGCTTTCATTCTGGAAGAAGAGAAAGACAAGCAGGAAAATTTAGTGAAATATAGATCTGTGGTGTTCAACATGGTAGCATGTAGCCAAATGGGCCAACTGAGCCTTTTAAATGCAGCCAGTCTAAACTGAGATGAAATGATAATAATTGAGATATATGCGACTAGCTAAAATATGGTACCAAAATTAATGTCACTGATTTATTTTTGAAATGCATCTACTAAAATTTTTGAGCTGATGCTTTTTTTTTTTTTTCTACTTGAAAAAATTCACATTTATTTACTGTCAAACCGTGTTAAACTTTACACTGGATATTAGTGATGGGCTCATTATTAACAGGTTTACACAAAGGGATGAAAAGAAAGGCAGAATTTTGCTGAAACAATTTACATTTCATTAGAACTTTATCATAAAATAAATTAATTACTAAATATAGGCAGAAGGAATATGGAAGAGTAATATTTATGTTTTATTTCATTTTTTAAAAAAGAATAGGCACCTTTTGTTCACTAGAAAGTTTGTGAGAAGTGCCCAGTGCCCTCGCTACCCCCTGTTCAAGAACAAACAGAGGGGTGACACACAACCTTTTCTAGATTTCACCACATTTGTGCAAGGCATGGCATAACTGGCTTCAAAGAGTTTTTTCCCCCATAAAACACGCTCTTTTGGCAATAAGAAATTTAAATGTAAGAATAAGGACTAACATGTCAAAGCAGAACACTGTATACAGTGGAAAATAAGTGAAAATGGGTAGAACTTACCATGACAAAGTGTAAGATGCTTTTGAACTGTGGTGTTGGAGAAGACTCTCGAGAGTCCTTTGGACTACAAGGAGATCAAACCAGTCCATCCTAAAGGAAATCAGTCCTGAATATTCATTGGAAAGACTGATGCTGAAGCTGAAACTCCAATACGTTGGCCACTGATGAGAAGAGTTGACTCATTTGAAAAGACCCTGATGCTGGGAAATATTGAGGGCAGGAGGAGGAGGGAACCACAGAGGATGAGATGGTTAGATGGCACCACCGACTCGATGAACAAGGATTTAGGTAGACTCCAGGAGTTGGTGGAGAAGGCAATGGCACCCCACTCCAGTACTCTTGCCTGGAAAACCCCATGGATGGAGGAACCTGGTGGGCTGCAGTCCATGGGGTTGCTAAGAGTCGGACATGACTGAGCGACTTCACTTTCACTTCTCACTTTCATGCATTGGAGAAGGAAATGGCAACCCACTCCAGTGTTCTTGCCTGGAGAACCCCAGGGATGGGGGAGCCTGGTGGGCTACTGTCTATGGGGTTGCACAGAGTCGAACACGACTGAAGTGACTTAGCAGCAGTAGCAGCCAGGAGTTGGTGATGGACAGGGAGGCCTGGCATGCTGCAGTTCATGGGGTCGTAAAGAATCAGACATGACTGAGTAACCGAACTGAACTAAAAATTTTAAATTTACACTGTGGCCTATGTTCTAGCAGCATTAGCTTCTGCTGGAAGCTTGTTAGAAGTGCAGAATCTCTGGTTCCAGCCAGACCTGCCAAATTAAAGTCTAGTTTAGCAAGATCCCCAGGCAAGATGTAGGTATACCAATATTTGCAAATTAATGATCTACAGCATATACCTGTTAAGTGTTAAGATGAAGAGAAGAACAGAGAAAGAGGATGGTAGCTGATGGTTTTGTTTCATCCAATTTTAGATGTGGTGAGAGTGTCCTTTCTCAGTCTGGGGTAAGTCCTCACTAGGAACATAATGCAAGTAACAGCTAGAGGAAGGGATGGAGCAGCCATGCAAATATATTTGGAAATAGAAAGCCATGGGCAGATTTTCAGCAGAGGTATGGCATGATTTGACTTTCATTTCAATAGGAAGGCTCTGGCTGTCGTGTTGATAAGAGATCATACTGGGTCAAGAGTTAAAAACAAAATTGACAGATTTTGATTGAGATTGATACTACAATAGTCAAGAGATCATGGTGGCTTTAAAACAAGGGAGGTGGGCATTCCTGGTAGTCTAGTGGCTAACATTTAGGGGGCCTGGGTTCAATCCTTGGTCCGAGAACTAGATCCCATATGCTGCAGCTGAAGATCCTGAGTGCTGCAACTCAGATGGAAGATCCTGAGTGCTGCAACTCAGATGGAAGATCCTACGTGCTGCAGCTGAGACCTGGTGCAGCCAAAGTAAATAAATAAATGTTTTCGAAAAAGACATCATGATGGCTTGAACTCAAGTAGTAGCAAAAGAGATAATGAAAAGTGAACAGATATACTGATTATTTTGAAAGCAGATTCAGCAGAATTCTTAAAGTGTGTGCCAAGTCGCTTCAGTTGTGTCTGACTCTTTGAGACTCTATGGACTGTAGCCCCAGGTCCCTCTGTCCGTGAGGACTCTCCATGTAATCAATGGTAATTAAGATATTTTGGCCTGAACAAATGGAAGAATGCAGCTGTCACTTTGTGGGATAGTAGGTAGTAGGGAAAGAGTAGATATAGGGGAAATACCAGAAGCCTGGTTTTAACAAAGGAAGATTGAGACACTTACTGATGTTTAAGTAGAGTTTAGGTAAGACAGTAGATGTATGAATCTGGGATTCAAAGGAGTGATCTAAGCTAGAGATATAAATTAGAAAGATTTTTCATATAGCTAATAATTCCACAAGACTGGAAGAGATCACAAGAGATTAAGAATAGAAATAAGAAAATGTGAAGGACTCAACTCCAGAACACTGAAATATTTGGATGACAGGTGGAAGGGAAGAACCAGTAACGGGTGGTCCAAGAGGTGGTAGGAAAACTGTCAGTCAACACACTCTCTCGCTTTCTTCCATAATCACAGAGTATGTAGGTAGATCAGCCCTGCATTGGGACTCCTTGTCTGAGGCTTCACAAGACAGAGATGAGACATGCCTGCCACCCTGCCCAAATCACAGATTCAGGAGGACAATGAATGACCATTGTTTGAAGTCAGTGGCTTGTTTTCCAGCCATAAAGAACTGAAACTTGATTATGTTAGTATATTATATTGCTCACTTCTATGCTTGCTTCTACTGCTGCTTTTCAGAAGCCATCTGTCAATTTAAATTATGTTCTTATTCTTTTTCTTTGTGCTTCTATTTCGTATTCTTCATCTTCTGTGTTTTTCCAGATGCATTCTGTTGTATCTAGGTGTCAATTTATTTATATCCACTCTGCTTGGGATTCATGTCGCTTCTTAATACTACACTTAGATCTTTCACCGTATCTGGAAAAACTTCAAATATTGCCTGAATTTCATCCTCTGCTCTCTCCTGGGACTCTGTATATTTGAATGTTAGTGAATATTTGCTAGTTCTAGAAATCAAACATTTAGAGTTTCAGGAATGGAGAAAGAATGGAGCACAAGCAATATTTCAAGTGACAACGGCTGAAAAATCTCCAGATATCTTCATGCCAATTTCCATGTTTCTTCTGTTGCGTATGATATGTTATTAAACCTGTCCACTGACATTTTAATTTTCATTTATTCTTTGCATTTCTATATCAAAATTTATTTGGTTTCTGCACAAGTGTACGGCACCCCACTCCAGTACTCTTGCCATGGATGGAGGAGCCTGGAAGGCTGCAGTCCATGGGGTCCCTGAGGGTCAGACATGCCTGAGTGACTTCCCTTTCACTTTTCACTTTCCTGCATTGGAGAAGGAAATGGCAACCCACTCCAGTGTTCTTGCCTGGAGAATCCCAGGGACGGGGGAGCCTGGTGGGCTGCCGTCTATGGGGTCGCAGAGAGTCGAACACGACTGAAGTGACTTAGCAGCAGTAGCAGCAAGTGTACGTTGCAATTCTTTGTTGTTTCCTTTACTCTGCAGATATTCTCAAGCTTCCCTTTTAGTTTTTCCTTTGAGCTGTTGGTTATTGTTCATGGTACCTTATTCTTTCGAGAATTAATTGAGGTCTAGAATGAGGGCAAGTTCCTCCAAATAGAATTTGCCGGGTCCCTGGGAGCCATAGCACTGCTTGAATTTGCTTAAGTGAATCTAGGCAAAAAATCTGCACAATCAGCTGGACATTGCCATTTCTCTCTTCCTCTCCTCCTCTCTCCTTCCCACCCTCCATCCTTTTCTTCCTTTCTCTCTCTCTCTCTCCCTCCCTCACTTCCTCCCTTTCTTTTTTTCCCATCTGCTTTTCTTATTGCCAAAGCAATAATGCACCTTGCCTTGAAGTCTTCACTGAGGAGAGTGATAAATATTCTTCCAATTAGCCCATAAATCAAAAGTGGAATCCTTTGGGGTTCCAGCTTTACAATAAGGCTTGTTATTAAACCACCCACTTTGTTTCTGTTCTATATGCCTAAATGAGATCTTGAAAAGCACCTCTCAAGCTTTTTCTTTGGAAAATGCCCTCGTGGCAGTTAAGAAGCTATTTTCCTGTTAGAGCTTCTAGCTTTCAGTTAGATTTTGGCCTCAGACTTTCTCATTACCTTGCAGCTCACCAATGCTTTTGGGAAGATGCCTTTTTGTTTGTTTGTTTTGTTTATTTCTACCTTCATTTTAAATGATTTTTCATGAGAAATACCAGGCCATCATATTACCAGGACTGCCTCTCACCCTGTATGGCATAGCCAGGACTTCTCCCTGCTTTCAGGCACAATTAGGCCTTGTTCCATGTGGGTTTTACAAAAGTGAATTTAGTCCAATGGCCAGATACAGAGTATGGGCTAAAAACTCCCTAGTCCCTTTCACAGAACAGATGGGGTCTGCTTCTCTCACCACCCCACCATGGGGGAAATGGAAATAGCAAAAATAATTTTGGAAATTGAGAGAGTTTCTAGCAAAGTAACTAACATTATGTTACCTTCTTTTACATGGTATGTTTACTCAGAAAGCAGAATTTAAATGCCATATGAATAGCCTGCAATAGTCTTCAGCTTTTGATTAGAGGTTGAAAAATGGTTCCCAGTTGTGGCCATTTGTTCATTCACTGGCACAAAGTTTCTAAGTGCTATCTAGGGCAATTGTGCATTTGTGGTGGGGTGGCCCACTAGAAGTGCAGATGGCTTGTTAGATGGCCTTCATCTGTTAAATTTAAACCTATAAGGAATTGCCAACAGATAAGAAAATTAGATGGTAATTTTAAATGCCATAAAGAAAATTAGATTTGTTTTAGAGTATAAGTGTTTAAAGAGTATTTGAAAATATAGCCAGGCACAAATTTACCTAATTAAAAAAAAAAATTCTCACAATGGTGCATCTCACTCTGGAATCAGTATTCATGATTGTGAATGCTTATGGATATTTTGCAGTCTTAAGAAATATGCAACATTTCCCAAGGGTATAATTTCACAAGAAAAAATACTACCCACAAAATTAGAATTTACTAATAGATGAAAGGAATCCTGTAATGATATTTGCAAAAACCATGAATATAATTGTAGATGCTTTGGGCTAGGGACAGAGAGGACTTAGCCTAGCTCCATACTGCTTGGTGTATTCTTTTCCAGGTGCCTGCCACACTCATTCTGTTTCTGAGCAAAAAACCAATAGCCTTAAAAGAAAAACTTCTTGTTTTATATTGGGGTATGCTTTTGAACTGTGGTGTTGGAGAAGACTCTTGAGAGTTCCTTGGACTGCAAGGAGATCCAACCAGTCCATTCTGAAGGAGATCAGCCCTGGGATTTCTTTGGAAAGAATGATGCTAAAGCTGAAGCTCCAGTACTTTGGCCACCTCATGTGAAGAGTTGACTCATTGGGAAAGACTCGGATGATGGGAAGGATTAGGGGCAGGAGGAGAAGGGGACGATAGAGGATGAGATGGCTGGATGGCATCACTGACTTGATGGGCGTGAATCTGCGTGAACTCCGGGAGTTGGTGATGGACAGGGAGGCCTGGTGTGCTGCAATTCATGGGGTCGCAAAGAGTCGGACACGACTGAGTGACTGAACTGAACTGAACTGAACTGATTGGCTGATTAACAAGGTCGTGATAGTTTCAGGTGAACAGCAAAGGGACTCAGCCATACATATACATGTACCTATTCTTCCCCCAAACTCCCGTCCAGGCTGCCACATAACTTTAAGCAGAGTTCCTTGTGTTGTAAAGTAGGTCCTTGTTGATTATCCATTTTAAATGTGCAGTGTGTACATGTCTATCTCAGCTTCCTAACTATTCCTTCCCCTCATCCTCCCCCACTCCTCTCCTGGCAACCATAAGTTCGTTCTCTTAAGTCTGTGAGTCTCTTTCTGTTTTGTAAATAAGTTCATTTGTATTATTTCTTTTTAGATTCAGCATATAAGGAATGCCATATGACATTTCTCCTCCTCTGTCTGACTGACTTCACTCAGTATCACAATCTCTAGGTCCATTTGTGTTGCTGTAAAAGGCATTATTTCATCCCTTTTAATAATAACCTATTTTTTAAAATGTAGATGTTCATGCTTTAGACTAAAAAACCCCATAAATTTGGCTTCTCCTGTTGGAACCAGGAATGATGTCTAGGGATGAGAAGTGTGAGTGGCTTACAGTGCAGTTTTTGCACGAGTCATACCTCGTAAGAAGGGTCACTCTGCTTCTCTTGGTGGTAACTTTCAGAAATCAATAAGATCTTCTCTTTTGAGGAATTTGAAAGTAACGCAAGAAAGCCCAAAAGGGGCAGGGGAATAAAACAGAATTCAAGAGATGCAGAAAGAGTAGGATACACGCAGAAAGTGAGGAAGGCGGTAGAAACTATGAGTTGGCAGAAACCATGAGGTGGAGCAGCAGGTCGAGAGGGGAAATTACAGTGGCCCCAAGGAAAAGAGGAAGGGGAGGCCAAGAGAAGAGCTGCTGGGTGACAGTGCATGGTAGGGGTGTGGTCGTGCTTCATCTCAAACTGCCTATGTATCGTTCCAATAAGCTCTCATTGCACTAAGAAAATGTGTTTCTGTGTCTTAATAATGGGAGGCTACTCATCAAATCAGCTCTGGTGGAAAACTGTTGTTCAGTCACTCAGTGTGTTCAGCTCTTCACGACCTCACGGACTGCAGCACGCCAGGCTTCCCGGTCCTTTATCATCTCCCAGAGCTTGCTCAAACTCACGTCCATCAAGTCAGTGATGCCATCCAACCGTCTCATCCTCTGCTGTCCCTTTCTCCTCCTGCCTTCGATCTTTTGCAGCATCAGGATCTTTTCTAATGAGTTGGCTCTTTGCATCAGGTGGCCAAAGAATTGGAGCATCAGTTTCAGCATCAGTCCTTCTACTGATGGAAGGAAATGGCAATCCACTCTGGTATTCTTACTTGGGAAATCCAATGGAGAGAAAAGCCTGATGGGCTACAGTCCATGTGGTTGCAGAGTCAGACATGTCTGAGTGATTGAGCATGCACACACATAATATACATAGACACACACACATATATGTGTATGTGTGTGTATGTATATACATAGGTATGTATATATATATTTAGCTCCTTAGAAGGAAAGCTATGACAAACCTAGACAGCATATTAAAAAGCAGAGATATTACTTTGCAGACAAAGGTCCATATAGTCAAAGCTATGGTTTTTTCCAGTAGTTATGTATGAATGTGAGAGTTGGACCATAAAGAAGACTGACCACCCAGGAACTTATGCCTCTGACTTGTCATGTTGGAGAAGACTCTTGAGAGTCTCTTGGACTGCAGCCCCCATAATCTTGTGAGTCAATTTCTTAAAATAAATCAGTCAGTCCTCAAGGAAATCAACCCTGAATCTTCATTGGAAGGACTGATGCTGAAGCTGAAGCTGAAGCTCCAATCCTTTGGTCACCTGTGAAAAGCCAGCTCATTGGAAAAAGCCCTGATGCTGGGAAAGATTGAAGGCAAAAGGAGAAGAGGACTGCAGAGGGTAAGATGGTTAGATGGCATCACTGACTCAATGGGCATGAATCTGAGCAAACTCTGGGAGACAGTGAAGGACAGGGAAGCCTAGCACGCTGCAGCTCATGGAGTCGCAAAGAGTCAGACACGACTTAGTGACTGAATAACAGCAACATACATATGTGTATATATATATATATATATATATATTCTTTTAAAAATTCTTTCCATTATAGGTTATTACACAATATTGACTATAGTTTACTGTGCTATATAGTAGGTCCTTGTTGGTTATCTATTTTATATATAGTAATGTATATATTTTTTAAATGTATATTTACACATTTAAAAGAAAAAATATCAAAGTCATAGCCACAGTCTAAAGTCAAGTTACACATCTCTAGAACTGAAGCTGAGCTGAACCTAAGTGACCCTACAGCACTCACAGGACTACAGTGGGATGTAGCTGTAGACTTCAGGCATGGAAATGGCAAGGGTGCCTGGTTGTCCTGCTCCTGTGTGATAATGGAAAATAAAAGTGTTCTGTGTGACATTTTGGACACAGTGGGGGAAGGAGAGAGTGGAGTGATATGAGAGAATAGCCCCGAAACATGTGCACTACCATATGTAAAATAGATGGCCAGCGGGAGTTTGATGTGTGACGCAGGACAGTCAATGCCAGCGCTCTGTGACAGCCTAGAGGAGCGGCATGGGGAGGGAGGTGGGGGGGCGGTTTGAGCGAGAGGGGACATATGTATATCTATGCTGATTCATGTTGATGTATGGCAAAACCCATCACAGTATTGTAAAGCAGTTATCCTCTAATTAAAAAAAAGTCTACAAAAAAGCTGTGACTGGTTTCTGGCAGTGGCCCACATCTTAGGGAAGGAGAGAGAGGAAAATCCTATCTCATCAGTAGAACATAGGCCAAGTCGCTACTGGCTCAAGGTCCGTGACAGCAATGTCCTCAGTATCACTCTGGGACAGAACCTGTAGTAGCTGGATGGAGGCAAAACTGCTCCATGGAAAAGGATGAGCTCAGAGCCAGAAATAAACACAACCGAAGAAGGAACAGTCTCTTACTCAAAGTGAAGAAGCAATTCTGACTCAAGGTTCCAACATTAACTCTCACCTGAATCGCCATCTGCCACTCTACTAACCTGCCCACGTTTCAGGTCTGCCAGCCCCCATAATCCTGTGAGTTAACTTCTTAAAATAAATTTATTTTATTATAAAAAGTATATTATGGTATTGTTGTTCAGTTGCTCAGTTGTGTCCAACTCTGTGACCCCATGGACTGCAGCAGTATGCCAGGATTCCCTGTCCTTCACTATCACCCTGAGTTTTCTCAAATTCATGTCCATCGAGTCAGTGATACCATCTGATCTTATTCTCTGTCGTCCTCTTCTCTTCCTGCCACATCAGGGTCTTTTCTATTGAGTTGGCTCTTTGAATCAGGTGGCCAAAGGATTGGTGCTTCAGCTCCAACATCAGTCTTTCCAATGAATATTGAAGGTTGATTTCCTTCAAGACTGATTGGTTTGGTATCCTTCCAGGCCAAAGGACTCTCAAGAGTCTTCCCAACACCACAGTTCAAAAGCATCAGTTCTTTGGTGCTCAGCCTTCTTTATGGTCCGACTCTCACATCCATACATGACTACTGGAAAAACCATAGCTTTGACTATACAGACCTTTGTATAGTAATGTCTACACCTTTGGCAAGTAATGTCTCTGCTTTTTAATACATTGTCTAGATTTACCATAGCTTTTCTTCCAAGAAGTAAGCATCTTTTAATTTCATGGCTGCAGTCACCATCTGCAGTGATTTTGGAGCCCAAAAAGGTAGTCTGTCACTGTTTCCATTGTTTCCCCATCCAATTGCCATGAAGTGATAGGACCAGATGCCATGAACTTAGTTTTTTGAATGTTGGTATATTATGGTATACTATTACCTGTATTATATATTATTATATAAAAGCATTATTGTAGTGATTGAAGAGTCACTATTTGAAAATATAAAGATCGAAGAAACCTTCAAAAATTAAAAAGAACACTACAGCTTTTAGATTCAAAGTTTAAACTGAATGCTGAGCAGGATAAATAAAAATCAAGTCACACTAGACATATCAAAATGATACTGTAAGCATTGAGAAAAACTAAGTGCAATCAAAGGAAAAGACACAATCTTTAAATCTTAAATTTATTGGACAAAGTACAGATTATCTACAAATAAGCAATAGTTAGACTGACAGAAATTTTATCCATAGGAAAAATAAATGGTAAAAATAGTGGCATAATATTCTGAGTGTTGAAGGAAAATATGTCTTGACCTGGAATACTATATTTTATTAGGATATGCTTTATGCAAGACAGATACATGAAGACATTCCCAAGCATGTAAAGTGTGCCCGCGATGGTTCTCCACTGAAAGAACTAATTTTGTTCTGTTCAGGCATTTAGTTCAGTTCAGTCGTTCAGTCGTGTCCAACTGTTTGTGACCCCACGGACTGCAGCATACCAGGCTTCCATGTCTATCACCAACTCCCAGGGCCTACTCAAACTTATGTCCATTGAGTTGGTGATGCCATCCAACCATCTCATCCTTTGTCATCCCCTTCTCCTTCTGCCTTCAATCTTTCCCAGAGTCAGGGTCTTTTCCAATGAGTCAGCTTTTCACATCAGGTGGCCAAAGTATTGGAGTTTCAGCCTCAGCATCAATCCTTCCAATGAATATTCAGGACTGATTTCCTTTAGGATGGACTGGATGATGGACAAGGATGATCTCCTTGCAGTCCAAGGGACTCTCAAGAATCTTCTCCAACACCACAGTTCAAAAGCATCAATTCTTCGGGGCTCAGTTTTCTTTATAGTCCAACTCTCACATCCATACAAGACTACTGAAAAAACCATAGCTTTGACTAGACAGACCTTTGTTGGGAAAGTAATGTTTCTCTTTTTTAATATGCTGTCTATGTTGGTCATAGCATTTCTTTCAAGGAGTAAGTGTCTTTTAATTTCATGGCTGCAATAACCATCTGCAGTGATTTTGGAGCCCCCCAAAATAAAGTCTCTCACTGTTTCCACTGTTTCCCCACCTATTTGCTATGAAGTAATGGGACCAGATGCCATGATCTTAGTTTTCTGAATGTTGAGTTTTAAGCCAACTTTTTCATACTTCTCTTTCACTTTCATCAAGAGGCTCTTACGTTCTTCTTCACTTTCTGCCATAAGGGTGGTGAGTAACTCAGAAGAAAGGAGCAGGAGACAAAGTAAAATAAAATCTTCTGAACACAGGTTCCTAGGTCAATAAAATTTTGATTGCAAAAACTACTAATTTTTATGTATAAAAAAGAGACAGTAAAGAATTCTATACAAAATAAAAGATGGCAGCCATGCAATAACTGGGTGAATTGTGTTTAATTTTCTTGATTTTCATTGGAGAGGAGTAGAGATACCAATTAACTTGAGAGGAAACTGACACTGAAATTTTATATATTCGTTATACTCATTTATATATGAGTATATTATGCTCATTTAGAGCCATGCTAAATAAAAAAATATACAGATGCTTGCACCTGTATGCCAACTTACGTGAGTGCTACTGCTATTAGTACAGAATGTTATTTGTGTGTCATTCTGGCGACTCAGGTATCATTAGCATATTGCCTTCAGCAACCTGAGTTCCAAATATCGACCAACTTTTGGCAAAGTCCCGACTCAAGAATAACTTTCCCTCGGTTTTCCTTGTGTGTTTCTGAAAAATTCAGTGCAAATTAAAACTGCAAAAATACTTTATGTATACAGTCAATCCTCATTATTCATAGATTCTATGTTTGCTAATTTTGCTACTTGCCAAAATTTATCTGTAACTTCACATTGACACTTGAGGGCTTTCGCAGTCTTTGCTGGGTGTGCGCAGAGCAGTGAAAAATCTGAGTCACTAAAGCGCATGTCCCCAGTGGAAGTGTTACAACACAACCCTGATTTTTTCCTTCAGCTGTAATGTTGAAATTAGGTGTGGCCATTTTGTAGTCTATTTGGTGCCATGCTTTTCACATTTTTGTGCTTTTTGTTGGTGATTGTGCTGTTTAAAATGCACTCAAAGCACAGTGCTGAAGTGTTGTCTAGTGCTCTTAAGCACACTTGTGGAGAAAATATGTGAGTTAGCTAAACTTTGATCAGGCATGACTTACAGTGCCGTTGGCTGTAAGTTTGATGTTAACAAATCAACAATAAATGTCTTCAAACAGAAACAGACAAAAAACAAGGTTAATATTGATGGGCTGATGAAAATATTGTAGTCCGAGGACTGTAGGAACCTAACTCTGTATTTCCTGTAGGAGCAATGACTTGTTGCTGTTGTTCAGTTATCCAGTCGTGTCCAGCTCTTTTCAACCCCATGGACTGCTGCACGCCAGGCCTCCCTGTCCTTCACCATCTCCCAAAGTTTGCCCAAGTTCTTGTTCACTGCATCGGTGATGCCATCCAGCCATCTCATCCTCTGATGCCGTCTTCTGCTTCCCTCAATCTTTCCCAGCATCAGGGACTTTTTCAATGAGTCAGCTATTCACATCAGATGACCAAAATACTGGAGTTTCAGTTTTAGCATCAGTCCTTCCAATGAGTTTTCAGTTTTGATACTCCTTAAGATTGACAGGTTTGATCTCTTTGCTGTGCAATGGACTCTCAAGAGTCTTCTCCATCACCACAGTTCAAAGGCATTAATTCTTTAGCACTTCTTTATAGTCTAGCTCTCACAACCATACATGACCACTGGGAAGATCATAGCCTTGACTACATGGACCTTTGTTGGCAGAGTAACGTCTCTGCTTTTCAACACACAGTCTAGATTGTCTAGACTGCCAAGAAGCAAACATCTTCGATTTCACGTCTGCAGCACCATCTACAGTGATTTTAGAGCCCAAGAAGAGGGAATCTGTCACTACTTCCACTTTTCCTCCTCTATTTGCCATGAAGTAATGGGGCTAGATGCCATGATCTTAGTTTTTTTTTTTTTTAATATTTAGTTTTAAGCAGGTTCTTTCACTCTTCTCCTTCACCCTCATCAAGAGGTTCTTTAGTTCCTCTTCACTTTCTGCCATTCAAGTGGTATCATCCGCATATCTGAGGTTGTTGATGTTTCTCCCACCTATCTTGATTTCAACTTGTAACTCATACAGCCCATCATTTCTCGTGATGTGCTCAGAGTATAGATTAAACAAATAATATGATAGCAGACAGCTTCGCTGTACTCCTTTCTCAATCTTGAACCAATAAGTTGTTCCATGCAGGGTTCTTACTGTTGCTTCTTGACCCACATACAGGTTTCTCAGGAGACAGGTAAGACGGTCTGGTATTCCCACCTCTTTAAGAGCTTTCCACTGTTTATTATGATCCACACAGTCAATTGCTTTGGTGTAGTCGATGAAACAGATGTAGATGTTTTTCTGGAATTCCCTAGCTTTCTCTATGATCCAGTGAATATTGGCAATTTGATTTCTGGTCCCTCTTCCTTTTCTAAACCCATCTTGGACATCTGGAGGTTCTCGGTTTACATAATGTTGAAACCTAGCATGCAAGTTTTAATCATGACCTTACTAGCATGGGAGACAAGTGCAGTTGTTTGATGGTCTGCACATTCTTTAGTATTACCTTTCTTGGGAACTAGGATGAGGATTGATCTTTTCCAGTTCTGTGACCACTGCTGGGTCTTCCAGATTTGCTGACATATTGAATGCAACACTTTGATGTTTAGGGTTTTGAATAATTCTACTGAAATTCCATCACATCCACTATCTTTTTTAACAGTAGTGCTTCCTAAGGCCCACTTGATTTCACTTTCCAGAATGTCTGGCTCTGGGTGTCTGACCAAACCATCATAGTAATCCAGTTCATTTGGATCTTTTTTGTACAATTCTTGTACAAAATGGCTTCAGTTCAGTTCAGTCGCTCAGTCATGTCCGACTCTTTGTGACCCCATGAATCACAGCATGTCAGGCCTCCCTGTCCATCACCAACTCCCAGAGTTCACTCAGACTTATGTCCATCGCGTCAGTGATGCCATCCAGCCATCTCATCCTTGGTCGTACCCTTCTCCTCATGCCCCCAATCCCTCCCAGCATCAGAGTCTTTTCCAATGAGTCAACTCTTTGCATGAGGTGGCCAAAGTACTGAGTTTCAGCTTTAGCATCATTCCTTCCAAAGAACATCTGATTTCCTTTAGAATGGACTGGTTGGATCTCCTTGAAGTCCAAGGGACTTTCAAGAGTCTTCTCCAAGACCAGAGTTCAAAAGCATCAATTCTTCAGTGCTCAGCTTTCTTCACAGTCCAACTATCACATCCATGCATGACTACTGGAAAAACCATAGCCTTGATTAAATGGACCTTTGTTGGCAAAGTAATGTCCCTGCTTTGTAATATGCTATCTGGGTTGGTCATAACTTTTTTTCCAAGGAGTAAACGTCTTTTAATTTCATGGCTACAGTCACCATCTGCAGTGATTTTGGAGCCCCCAAAAATAAAGTCAGCCACTGTT
This sequence comes from Neotragus moschatus, assembly GCA_006410615.1. Classification (NCBI taxonomy): domain Eukaryota; kingdom Metazoa; phylum Chordata; class Mammalia; order Artiodactyla; family Bovidae; genus Neotragus; species Neotragus moschatus. The sequence continues at coordinate 151,278 of SJYA01002571.1, read as the reverse complement.
TCCATTGTTTCCCCATCTATTTGTCTTGAAGTGATGGGACCAGATGCCATGATCTTAGTTTTCTGAATGTTGAGCTTTCAGCCAACTTTTTCACTCTCCTCTTTCACTTTCATCAAGAGGCTTTTTAGTTCCTCTTCACTTTCTGCCATAAGGATGGTGTCATTTGCATATCTGAGGTTAGTGATATTTCTCCCAGCAATCTGGATTCCAGCTTGTGCTTCTTCCAGCCCAGCCTTTCTCATGATGTACTCTGCATAGAAGTTAAATAAGCAGGGTGACAGTATATAGCCTTGGTGTACTCCTTTTCCTATTTGGAACCAGTCTGTTGTTCCATGTCCAGTTCTAACTGTTGCTTCCTGATTTGCATACAGATTTCTCAAGAGGCAGGTCAGGTGGTCTGGTATTGCCATCTCTCTCTTAAGAGTTGCTAATTCAGTCTTCATGCTGACTTTATAAAACAAAACTTCCACAAATTATGAGAACTGAATTTATAAGTAAAGTGGAGATGTTATGAGAATAAAGAGGAATTTTGCTTGGTCCCATCCATTTAATATGGGCTTTCTAGGTGGTGGTGGTGGTGGTGCTGCTGCTAAGTCGCTTCAGTCGTGTCTGACTCTGTGCAAACCCATAGATGGCAGCCCACTAGATTCCTCTGTCTCTGGGATTCTCCAGGCAAGAATACTGGCGTGGGTTGCCATTTCCTTCTCCAATGCAGGAAAGTGAAAAGCAAAAGTGAAGTCACTCAGTCGTGCCCGACTCTTAGTGACCCCATGGACTGCAGCCTACCAGGCTCCTCTGTCCATGGGATTTTCCAGGCAAGAGTGCTGAGTGGGGTGCCATTGCTTTCTCCGCTAGGTGGTGCTAGTGATAAAGAATCTGCATGCCAAAGCAGGAGATTCAAGAGAGGAAGGATCAATCCCTGGGTTGGGAAGATCCCCTGGAGTAGGAAATGGCACCCCTCTCCAGTATTCTTGCCTGAAAAATTCCAAGGACAAAGGAGCCTGGTGGGCTACAGTCCATGGGGCTACGAAGAGTCGAACCTGACTAAGCAGCTGAAGACACACCCATTCAACACCAGTAGCATCTTCTCTCCCTGGAGACTGCCACATCCAACAACTTCCTCTGTAACTTCCAAAATGTTGCCCGGTAGAGAACTACCTCAGAAAGAAATGCTTTGGAAATAGGGTAGGTCTTGAGATCTAGTGAATTCTAACACACTGAATTCTACACTGAATTCTAATTTCTACTCAGCTCTCATGTCCAAAGTCTCTGGTTCTTGGTATGTTAGCACTTTTTCTCCAGAAAAATCAGATTCCCCATAAAGATATTCTCAGGTCAGTTCACTTGCTGGGAGTCTCTTTAACTTATAGTCTGTGCTCAAAGCAACTACTCTAGTTCTCCTGTTGGTGGAGCAGTTGACTATTCCAGGAGACTGTCTTGAGAGGAGAAGAACCTGTTAAATCCTTGAGCCAAAGTGGAGTCATCAGTTGGGTTTAGCATTAAGTGGAAGTCTGCATGTGTGACTCTGTGCTCAGTCATGTCCAACTTTTTGTGACCCCATAGACTCTAGCCCGAGAGGCTTCTCTGTCTATGGGATTTTCCAGGCAGGAATACTGGAGTGAGTTGCCATTTCTTTCTCCAGGGGATCTTTCTGACTTGAGAATCAGAACCCATGTCTCCTGTATCTCCTGCATTGGCAGGCAGATTCTTTACCAATGAGCCAGCTGGGAAGCCAGTAGGTCTCAAATGAAAGTCCAGGAAGTTTCAAAAGTCAGTGCTCATTGGATTAAACTGTTAGGTTTGTGTTCATTTGTCTTTTTTGATCTCCATGTTCACTCTTATTTCCCCCCCTCTCCAAATGGAGAAGGATAACAAGCACACAGTGAACACTCCCAGAATTTGTATTTGTTCTGAGGAACATTCTACCCTGTTGACTGGTAAGACAGGTCTTGTAAATGATGTAGGCTTAGGAGATGCATGAAGAACACACATGTATGAAGACTTACAGTGGCCCTAAATTAGGCAACGGGGATGCAAAGACGTGGGATCAGTCCTGCCTTGAGAAATATGCAGCCCTTTTGGGAAGACACCAAAGAACAGCACAAGGGGCTTTCACGGTGCTCTAATGGTTTAGACACTGCCTGCCAATGCAGGGAACAGAGGTTCAATCCCTGGTCAGGGAAGATTCCACATGCCCCGGGGCAACTAAACTTGTGAACCACTTGCTGAAGCCTGTGCCGTAGAGCCTGAGCTCTGCAACAAGAGAAGCTGCTGTAACAAGGAGTCCGTGCACCACAACTAGAGAGTAGCTCCTGCTTGCTGCAACTAGAGAAAGCCCACGCACAGCAAGGAAGACATAGTACAGCCAAAAATAAATTGATTTTAAAAACTCTTTTAAAAAAGAATGACATATTTCATTGTAATGAGTTGACATGGCTGGTAGCCCCAAGGAAAGGCCCATTTTTTCTTTGGAGGGAGGGAGGAAAGGTATGTAAATCTTTCTAGAGGAGGTATTATATTTGAGCTGATTCTTCAAGGAAGTCTAAGTGTTTCCCAGACTACCTTATGCCAGCTCCCTTAAGGTTAAAGGTCACTTTTAAGTTACCAAAAAGTCCAACCAGTCTTGAGCCAGATTTATTCCATCTACAAATTCAACAGTTATTTTATAGCAGTGAATTGTGTAGTTGGAAGAGTTGAACACGTTGCTTCCAACCCATTAAGTTAGTCATGAAAACGCCCTAACAGTTCCAGCACATTTGCTGGATTGCTTTAACATCTTTATTTTATGTAGGTCCAAGCTTTATAGACTGTTTCATTTATTCTCATATCAAATATCACTGAAAGGTTAAATTTGGTGTTCAGTGATATTCTCCAGGCAACCTTTCCAAAGCTAAAACTGAACATAATGGATGTGACATTTCTTCCAGGAAATCTCCTCCCCAAGCCCCAATCTTAAAACCCTTAGAAGACTTAGCAGTTTGGGAGTGTATCAAATCTGCCAGTTTCTTGTGACTGGAGCTCCAAATAGCTCAACAGGACAAGGTGTCAGGAGACACGAGTTCCTTTAGCTGGAAAGAACTCAAAGGAGGGAGGAAGGAAGAGAGAGAGAGAGAGGGAGAAGGAGGAAGGAATGGAGGCAGGAGGGAGGGATAAGAGAGAGTGAGAAACAGAGAGAGAGAAAGAGAGTGATCGGACGTCAAGAGAAGCCACGTCCTCATCTTTGATGAAATGTGTTAACTAAAGAAATATTACTAAATATTATATTTATATTATATACATAGTCTATAAATTCCAGCTTTACTGTGAAGTTCTATAGAGTGCTAGGTACACATGTTCCTGTTTTACTTCTCACGATTCTCTAAAATCAGTTTTGAACCTTGGTTATAAAGTTTTCATACTTCAGTATCTAATAGTTCCTATGGCTTGTACATAACTTTGTAAAAAGAAAAAAAAAACACGTTTTTTTCTGATTCTTTGAATATAGTTTTGGAGAGTTTGATTTTTTCTTCCTTCTCATTCATTGCAGCATAGAGTGCATTATTTCATAATATGAGATGTTTGGTCATTTAAATTATTTATTCTTCATCATGTAATTTTAACAGTTGAGTTGATCTGTTTAAAATGTAAATCTGCCCAAGTTAATTAAAAATAAACTTTTCAAAAATGGATTATATTTGTAACAAATGTACCATCAATAGCATAAAGACATGCTATTTACTGTACTATATATATATATATATATATATATGTATTACTAAATATTACTAAAAGTAGGAAATGGCAACCCACTCCAGTATTCTTGCCTGGAGAATCCCATGGACAAAAGAGCCTGCCCAAGCATAGTTCATGCAATCACAAAGAGCCAGACACGACTGAGCAATTAATGTACAACCCTCATAACAATGTTATGAATTAGATGCTCTTATCAAGCCAGCTTTTCTTCACTTAACTAGCCCTTAAGCTCAGTTTAATGTCATGTGACAGCACAGTTAGTATATGGTGGAAATGGCCTTGAATTCAGATTTTATTCCCAGCTTTTCCTACTATACCATAGTGCTTCTGTAGAAATGGATCAACTGTTTAATTTCTTTAGTTATTATTGTTAGTAATATTTAGTAATACAAATATATATATACATAGTCTATAAATTCTAGTAATACAAATATATATATACACAGTCTATAAATTCCAGTAATACAAATATATATATACATAGTCTATAAATTCCAGTAATACAAATATATATATATTTGTTTTCCTAAATAAAGTAACATTCACAGGTCCCGGGGATGAGGACATGGATATATCTTTTTTGGCCCAGTTGGGCAGGGGGTGGAGGGGGGAGCTTCCCAGGTGGCTTAGCAGTAAAGAATCTGGCTGCCATTGCAGGGGATGAGGGTTAAATCCCTCATCAGGAAGATCCCCTGGAGAAGGAAATGGCAACCCACTCCAGCATTCTTGCCCGGAGAATCCCATGGACAGAGGAGCCTCGCAGGCTACAGTCCATGGGGTCAAAACAGTCACACGTGACTTAGTGACTTATCAACAACAAATACCTTTTTGGGGATGGGGCTACATACACAGGAAAAGGCAATGGCATCCCACTTCTGTACTCTTGCCTGGAAAATCCCATGGATGGAGGAGCCTGGTGGGCTGCAGTCTATGGGGTAGCTAAGAGTCGGACATGACTGAGTGACTTCACTTTCACTTTTCACTTTCCTGCATTGGAGAAGGAAATGGCAACCCACTCCAGTGTTCTTGCCTGGAGAATCCCAGGGATGGGGAAGCCTGGTGGGCTGCTGTCTATGGGATTGCACAGAGTTGGACACGATGGAAGTGACTTAGCAGCAGCAGCAGCTACTATACACATATGTTTGTATATATGATACACTTGGAGTGTAAGCCACATCTTTGTTTTCAGAGGACAGAGGTGTGCAATTAAGTCAGAGACAGAGTCTGTCATACAGAGTGAAGTTAATCAGAAAGAGAAAAACAAATATTGTGTATTAGTGCCTATATGTGGAATCTAGAAAAATGATATAGGTGATCTTATTTGCAAAGCAGAAGTAGAGACAGAGATATAGGGAACAAATGAATGGATATCAAGGGGAGAAGGGGCTTAGGGATTGGGAGATTAGGATCGACACATATCGATACCATGGATAAAATAAATAACAAACGAAAACCGACTGTATAGCACAGGGAACTCTGCTCAGTGCTCTGTGGTGACCTAAATAGGAAGGAAATCCAGAAAAGGGGATATATGTATAGCTAACACACTTTACTCTACAGTAGAAACTAATGCAACATTGTAAAGTAACTATACTCCAATAAAAATTTCAAAATAAAATAAAAGTTGGAGACAGTCCCCAGCAGTGAGTTATGTACGATGGATTAGCTGTGAGGAACAAGCTGAAGTGAATGGGCACATGGAGAACACACTGCCATCAAGACTTGGAATTTACTTCAGGGTCTTTCACTAACCATTACCTTTACCTCTTTACCCTTCCTGAGTCTCAGCTTTCCTTAAAATAAGGTGATTTGTTCTTGATACCCAAGATGTTATAAGTATAAAAATAGACAGTCTACAGGGAAATGCTTTGATAACCACAAGAAATCCCTTCCTTGTCCACACTGTTCTCCTCCTCCTTCTCCACTCAAGTGTCTCAGCCTCAGGAAGACTTCCCTGCTCTGCATTCAGCCCCGGCTCCTGGCACCCCTTCTAGGACACTCTGTACTTGCACACAGAGTGAATGTGTTTGTGTATCATGTCAGCAGCCTTAATTCCTATGCCCCACCCCCGAGCCCTGAGCTTCCTAAGGTAGAAGCTGCATTCACTCAGGATCCAGGAGAGCCCTTGGTACACAGAAGTCACTCAATAAACAGAATGTAAACAGGAATAAATACTTCTCAAGTGCATGCAACTCAGTGGTGCTCATTTGTGACAAATGAAACATACACACCATGAAACTTGCTGATGTAGTATAGTCTTGGAATATTTAAGTTGGAGAAATGAAGGATTAAGTGAATGAATAACCAGCCTGATTAAGTTAGAAGTAAGAAATGAATAATCAAATAAGATCCCTTGGTGGAAATGTGCTTTCTGAATAATTCAATATGCGAACAAGTTGTCTATTTTTTCTAATAGTTAACCATTCTTGAGGCACAATAGTAACATAATGTTAAATGTTAAATGACATTTATAAAGCATCTGGTATTTTCCCAAAGACTTCTCAGAATTTTTCTATGTACATTTGTCAATGTATGAGGCCACCGGTTAATATTTGAAATTTTAAAAAGACGTGTCATTTATTGCTGAATATGGGAAGAGAGCTAAGCTGGTCAGAGACAGTTCCTCTTTCAGAGATTGGTGTAGGTGGGCTCATGTCACCAGCAGAAGTGTGGTTACACAGAAGACGCCATTGATTTCTGGGCACTTAGAGGTGTGGACAAGCTTCCCTGACAGCTCAGTTGGTAAAGAGTCTGCCTGTAATGCAGGAGACCCCACTTCGATTCCTGGGTTAGGAAGATCCATTGGAGAAGGGATAGGCTACCAACTCCAGTATTCGTGGACTTTCCTGGTGGCTCAGCTGGTAAAGAATCTGCCTGCAATGTGGGAGAGCTGGGTTCGATCCCTGGGTTGGGAAGATCCCCTGGAGAAGGGAAGGGCTACCCACTCCAGTATTCTAGCCTGGAGAATTCCATGAACTGTATCTTCCATGGAGTGATAAAGAGTCAGACACAACTGAGTGACTTTCACTTCACTTAGGGGTGTGTCTCTGGAGGAGGGCATGGCAACCCACTCCAAAGTTCTTGCCTGGAGAAGCCCATGGACAGAGGAGCCTGGTGGGCTATAGTCCATGGGGTCACAAAGAGTCAGACATAACTGAAGTGACTTAGTAGGCATGCAGGGGTGTGGTCATTGAAGGAGTCCATTTCTGATGGGTTAAACTTCTTCAGAAGCAACGGGCTGTTGATGATTAGTAAGTAAGTGGTACTTATCATTGAGCAGGTTTAATAATAAATAAATACAATGTCTCTGATTGTTATTTATTATCATGACTACAAGAAGATCAGTCTTTCCCTAAGCTAGGAAACTTTAAAAAGCAGGCCACCTTCTGCTCGTTCAGATTCATTCATTTATTTGCTTAATAGCTATTTACTGAGTGCTCATTAAGTCTTAAGAAAATTAGAGTGGATAGAATAGTGTCTCTGTTCTCACAGTCGGTGAGGGAAACAAACATAAACAGAGAATACATTGTGATGGTATGAGTTAAGGAGGTGAAACAGGCAAGTGATGGGGGGCACTCTGATGGATGCATTGAAGATATTCTGACACTTGGTGTTATGGTATAAATTGTGTCTCCCCCCAAAACATATACTAAAGATCTAATCCCTAGTATCTGTAATTATGACATTTGGAAATTGGGTCTTTGAAGATACAACCAAGGTTAGATAATGTCATTAGATTTAGCCCTTTTGGATTAGATCCAATACGCCTGATCTATACGAAGAGAGAAACATGGTCTCAGACAAACAAGGAGAATGCCAAGAGAGCACAGCGACAGGCAGGAGTGAGCAATGCTGCTCTAAGCCAAGGACCACAGGCCGCATAGTCAAAGCTATGGTTTTTCCAGGAGTCATGTAAGGAAGTGAGAGTTGGACCATAAAAGAGACTGAGCGCTGAAGAACTGATGCTTTCAAACTGGGATGCAGAAGACTCTTGAGAGTCTCTTGGACCACAAGGAGATCAAGCTAATCAATCCTAAAGGAAATCAACCCTGAATATTCATTGAAAGAACTGATACTGAAGCTAAAACTTCAATACTTTGGCCACTCGAAGTGAAGAGTCGGTTCATTGGAAGACCCTAATGCTGGGAAAGATTGAAGGCAGGAGGAGAAGGGGACAACAGAGGATGAGATGGCTGGACGGCATTAGTGACTCAATGGACATGAGTTTGAGCAAGCTCAGGGAGATAATAAAGGACAGGGAAGCCTGGTGTGCTGCAGTCCACAGGGTCACAAAGAGTTGGACACAACTTAGCAAATGAATGATAACAACAACAACCAGAAGCTAGGAAGAAGCAAAGGATTCTATTCAGAGACTCAGAGAGAGCAAGGCCCTGCTGACATCTTAAATTTGAACTTTTAGCCTCCAAAACTGTGAGCCAATACATTTCTATTTCTTCAAGTTGCTCAGCTGGTGGCACTTTGCTGGCAGCCACAGGAAACAGATATGGTTTGCAGGGGCAAAAGAGGACAGACCCTCCAGCAGACTTCTGCACCGGTCACATGAAAGGTGTTGGTGGCTCAGATCAGACTGTTAGAAATGGATTTGGTAAGAAGTGGCTGGATTCTGTATATTTTTTGAACGTAGAACCAACAGGTTTTCTGGTGGATAGACTGTGAAATGTGAGAAGACAGGAGTGAAGGATGAGTCTAAGTTTTTGGTCTGAGCAACTGGAGTTATTAATACTATTTACTAAAATAAAAGCTATTCTAGATAGTGGTATGTGTGCTTCTAGTTGTGCCTGACTCTGCAACCCCAAGGACTGCAGCCCGCCAGGCTTCTCTGTCCATGGAGTTTTCCAGGCAAGAATACGGAAGTGGGCTGCCATTTCCTCCTCCAGTAGGTAATGGGGAGAGTCTTGATTCAGGAATTTGGTTTTTAAATTTGAGATGTCTAGTAGACATCAATACTGAGACATCAAACTCAGAATCAGATGTATGTGTTTGGAGGATAAGGAAAACTCCAAATGGGAGAATGAAGTTTTGAGTTGTTAGTGTATTTTTTTTGTTGTTCAGTTGCTAAACTGTGTGCGACTCTGTGACCCCAAGGACTACAGCACACCAGGCTCCTCTGTCCTCCACTATCTTCTGGGGTTTGTTCAAATTCATATCCATTGAGTTGGTGATAGATGGCATTTAAAAGTATGAAACTCAGTAAGATCTCTCAGGTGCCAAATATGTAATGAAAACAAAAGTGAGTCCAGAATTGAGCCTTGTGTGGTAAAGACAGCTATCACATGTTAAAAACAAGAAAACTGAGACTCAGAAAAATTAAGAAACTTGCCCAAAGAGAAACCATCAAAAATAATACCAGAATTTCAAATTGGATGTTTTTACTTCCAAATTCTTTCTTGTTTCTAATATATGTAGTGTCTCCCATGTAAAATTTTCTGTAATAGTAAGTTTGATCAATACAAATGGATTCTAAACCTGTTCTTTTCCCTACTGTACCCCTTTGAAAGATGTAGTAATCAAAATCGATCTAAGTTTTGATTATTTTATAGACATATGACTTTGTCTCTGATCTTCCATAATAGGCTACATTGTTACTTTTCAACCACACATTGAACATCAGAAATACTTTTGTGCTTGAGATACTCAAAGTTAACTTCAATAGTTACAGACCTAATTATGGACTTTATTGAAATGGAGTTATACTTTGAAAGTTTTATCTAATGGCATCTTATTGATGTTCTTATTTCCATTTTGGCAATGGATAACTTATGATTGGCTTGCTGTGTATCATCTTACACAATTGCTGTTCTAAAATATTTTTGGTTAGGTGATTGACAAAGTTTTGTTGAATCAAATGTATTCATATTCTTACTTGGTACAGTAATTATATAGTTTTTAAAGTTGGACACTACCCAGCACAATTAAAACAAAAACAACTTTTATTTCAAAGATGGAAAGAGTGGATTCCAAAAGCATTACTCTATGAATGTGAGAATGGAAAGAGGTTTTATGAATCGTGGATTTTAACCCCTTCTTTTTAGAGCTAATTGGATCTTTACTTTATAGAAGCTCAAGGTCTAGAGGAGTTTGGATGACCTACCCAAGGTAATAGCTGGCTGCCACAGGCTAGAGTGGAATTCCAGCCTTCTTCCCAATGCTGGGGTCCTATTTCCCAGCTGAGAGAAAAGAAAGATAGATCAATGACTATGGCTGATAACCTCCATGATAGCCTAGATTTAGAGGAGAAAATAAAACCAGGTAAGAAAGGAACAGGATCAGCTTTCTGTAGAAAAAGTGTTTCAAAAAGCAAATGGCCAAAGCATGTGAAACAAACTTCAGTGTTCACCACTGAACATGTTACTTTAAAGTCCCCTGCTTCAGTTTCTGTTTTTGTAAACTAGGGATAAACATAATGGGCTTATTTTGAGAACTGTGTGTAATCACACATGAGAAGTGTTTCGAATAGTCCTCTGCATAGAGCAAAAAGCTGAACAAATGCTAGTTATATTCATAGTAATTTTAAATACTAAAACCAGAACCCAGGCTGATACCCTACCTCATCCACTAGTCCTGCAAGCTCAGCAAGTCACTGAACTTTTCTGCATCTCAATTTCTTCACTACAAACTGGGGTCGTAATGCTTTATCTGCTGACTTTATGGTGATAACAGGGATAAAAGATCCTGAAAGTGAGAACTGCTTTTTATAAATTCTTCTGTCCATGTCCTCTCTGTATTATTCTTTCCTCAAATGCATTGTCTGAACACATCTTAAATCACAATGTTTGCATGGTTATTACTATGTTAGTTGAAAGAATTAAGAGACATCAGCTTGTTTTGATATTGGAGGGAAGCAGAAAAGATACTGTTAAAGACCAAATTAAAGTCTAAAGAATCTGACCTAATAAATTATTTTATATCAAATGAGCAAAATAATTAGCAAAAAGTACCCAGGTGGCACTAGTGGTAAAAACAAACAAACAACAAACCACCTGCCAGCGCAGGAGACATAAGAACCACAAATTCGATCCCTGGGTCGGGAAGATCCCCTGGAGGAGGGCATGGCAACCCACTCCAATATTTTTGCATGGAGAATTCCATGGACACAGGAGCCTGGTGGGCTACAGTCCACAAGGTTGCAAAGAGTCAGACACTATTGAAGCGAGTTAGCAAACACACGAATCCATTCAGGTAGCTTTCCAGGCACACTGACAAGTTTAATCAGCATGCTCTTTATTTAAGTGATTGGATGGATTTTTAAAAATGTTAAAAATTAAGCATTCTGAAAGAAACTAGTAATTGTGAAACGTTTCCTTGTGGTTCCATTTAGGGATGGTACGGGGAGGGAGGAGGGAGGGGGTTCAGGATGGGGAACATGTGTATACCTGTGGCAGATTCATGTTGATGTATGGCAAAACCAATACAATACCGTAAAGTAACTAACCTCCAATTAAAATAAATAAATTTATGTTAAAAAAAATAAAAATAAAAAAGTGGGACAGGAAAAGGTCTTTGTTCCCTAGTGGGTAGTTGGAAATTGGAAGCTGTGACACTTGTTTTTTTAGTGGCATTAAAATTTTCTCCAGGCACTTTCTTCATTTATGCCTCATTTATTTCCTCTTCTAAGGTGCTGTTGATTTTCAGCTCTTCAATCCACAATCCGCAATTATGAGACAGTTCCCCTGATCTAGTAACAGAATGCTGTTTTGAGATTATTGTCTTTGTGAAAATGCTATCTTAATTGAACAAAGGAAAATGTTTAAAATTACAACATACAGGATACAGCGTGGCATAATTTTATATATTTATGTCTTAGTTTTCTGCGATACGCTCATTATCTTTCCATGTGTGCTCTTTACAGTTTAAAAAATTAGTAGCTTTATAAATCAGGTTACTGGTACCTAACAAAAAATTGCACATGAAAGTCTAATTAAAAGAAGTAAATATCAGTTCTCTTCTGTCTTTTTTAAGAATTTATTTATTTTTTAATTGAAGGATAATTGCTTTACAGAATTTTGTTGTTTTCTGTCATACCTCAACATGAATCAGCCATAGGTATACATATATCCCCTCCCTTTGGAACCTCCCTCCCCATTCCAGCCCTCTAGGTTGATACAGAGCCCCTGTTTGAGTTTCCTGAGCCATACAGAAAATTCCGGTTGTCTATCTATTTTACATATGGTAATGTAAGTTTCCATGTTATTCTTTCCATATATCTCACTGTCTCCTGCTTTTCTCTCCATGTTGTAAGTCTGTTTTCTATGTCTGTTTCTCCACTGTTACCCTGTAAATAAATTCTTCAGTACCGTTTTTTCCTAGATTCAGTATATATGTGTTAGAATACACTATTTATCTTTCTCTTTCTGACTTACTTCACTCTATATAATAGGTTCTAGGTTCATCCACCTCATCAGAACTGACTCAAATGTGTTCTTTTTTATGGCTGAGTAATATTCCAATGTATGTATGTATCACAACTTCTTTATCCATTCATCTGACGATGGGCATCTAGGTTGCTTCCATGTTCTAGCTATTGTAAATAATGCTGCAATGAACAGGGGGATACATGTGTCTTTTTCAGTTTTGGTTTCCTCAGGGTATATGCCTAGGAGTGGGATTGCTGGGTCATATGGTGGTTTTGTTCCTAGTTTTTTAAGGAATCTCCATACCATCTTCCATAGTGTCTGTATCAATTTACATTCCCACCAACAGTGCAAGAGCATTCCCTTTCCTCCACACCCTCTCCAGCATTTACTGTTTGTAGACTTTTTATGATGGCCATTCTGACTGGTGTGAGGTGATATCTCATTGTAGTTTTGATTTGCATTTCTCTAATAATGAGCAATGTTGAGTATCTTTTCATGTGTTTATTAACCATCAGTTCTCTTCTATCTTGTCAAATGTAATGTGAAGAACTACGTTTCAGTATCAATTTTCTATTCTAGAAGGAGTGCTGAAATAAATGACAATAAAACAGGCTGCTTAGTGGGTTGTCCTCAAGATTAAACTGTGATACAGGTAAGTTCTTTGAAAGCTGGGTCCAGAGATGTCCCTGGTGGCCTTGTGGTTAAGACTTTGCCTTCCAATGCAGGGAATGTGAGCTCCATCCTGGATGGGGGAGTTGAGATCCTACATACCTCCAGGCTAAAATGGTCCACATCAAAAAAAAAAAGAAGAAGAAGAAGAAGGAAGAAAGTTGGGTCCAGATGCTCACTGTTCAAAAGCCACCCTTTAAGAGGCAAGTTTGGTAAAAAGGAAAGTTTGCTTTATTTCAGAGGCTGGCAGCCAGAGGAGTGAGCAGACTCCTGTTCAAAGGCTGACTCTCCCACTGACAGTCAGTGTGCAAGAGTTTTTAAAGAGAAGTTTCAGGGCTGTATGAGCAGAGGGAGGGGGCTACAGGCAGAAACAGCACAGTCAGTTCTGATGGTTATCTTGATCATTTTGAGTAGAGTTAATCTTCAGTTCCAGGGTTAGTTTGTTCCCATTTCTTTGAGGTCATCTTATGTCATGGCTACAGTCTGGTCATCCTGTAGTTAACTTCTTCTACCTGATGGGGGTTTCAGTATATACCAAACAGCTCAAAAACATGGCTCAGAAAATTATCTATAGCACTTGAATAGGAACTAAAGGTCCTTGACTTTGCATAATGGCTATATTATTATTTGGTCCTCTTTGACTTTCTTTGCTTCTTAATTTTCTCATTTCTCTGTTACATTTATCTATTGACTAAAGATTTTCTACAGGCAAAAGGCAGCTGGAGGACATGGAGCGGAAGATCATAGAGTCATGCTCTATTTCATCTTGGCATCAGCCCATTTCTGTTTCTGGGTTGTTTTCCATTTTATTGGTTTATTCCTCAACTCTCCCCTGGCAGGCGGAATTTTCTCTCAGCCTTTCCTCCCTCTGAGTTTTATCAAAATGTATGCTAAGGAAAGGATGTGATTTCATTCAACTCTTCTCTAAGTGAACTGAAACCACTAAATCATTTCACCCATGCTTATTTGCATTTTAAGTCTCAGAAATAAGTGGCGAAGGAAATGCTTACTTCCAGGTAACCTATTTTTCAATTCCTAACAAGTGGAAGAAGTATATTTTAAAGAAGAAAAGCAAGTCTCTTTAGTTTTTCACTGATTATACATTTAATCCTAAAGATTGATCTTAAAGACCAGTACAGGACAACATTCTAATTCAAAAATACCTATGGGATAAAGGAAGTAGTCTAATCCTAAAGGAAGTCAACCCTGAATATTCATTGGAAGGACTGATGCTGATGCTGAAGCTCCAATACTTTGGCCACTTGATGGGAGGAGTCAGCTCATTGGAAAAGACCCTGATGCTGGGAAAGATTGAAGGCAGGAGGAGAAGGAGGTGACAGGATGAGATGATTGGTTGGCATCACTGACTCAAAGGACATTAGTTTGAGCAAACTCTGGGAGATAGTGAAGGACAGGGAGCCTGGCATGCTGCAGTTCATGAGGTTGCAGAGAGTAAGACACGGCTGAATGACTGAACAACAGCGAAGAAAGAAGCTATGTGATGAGTTTTGCCTTTAAGAACCAAAGTCATATTTGAGAAAGTGTCTGAAAGTCTTTGAGAAGGCAGCTTATTTAGCCTGCTTACAACTCTCAAGCTTCCAAGCTTCTGAGCTTTTGTTCTCTTTTGAATTTTACCCTTCTTTTGACAAAAAAAGAATAAAGAAAAAAAGAAAAAACACTGAGGTCTGCATTCTCATTAGTTGCTTAGTTTATGGAAAAAAGTCATGCTCATTTTTCACAGAGACCAAGAACAGTGAGTGAAATTTAGATAATATTTAAATGAGAAATATTCAAGAGCAAGAATCAAAATTGTAAATATGGACTGTTTCTAAAGTACAACAGTTATCTCATTAGCTAGACTGTTTCTTGTAGACAAGTGTGTTTCAGTGGAAAGTTAAAATACTCTACAAAGAAAATGATTATTATAAATCAAATAAGAAATCTGAAATATTTGCCAACCAGGAAGTTCAGGATCTGTGTTCTCGCCTCTAGTTTAACTCTGCCCCCTTGTGTGTACATGATGCATTGAAATGGGGCCAAGAAATTTCATAGGAAACAAGGCAGGAAAATATAAAAAACTGTATTAAAATCGTATTTAGGAAGAGAATATCTCTCAAAATCAGTATAAACTTTCTGATCTGTGGTAAAAATGATATCCTAAGACTTGACTGGTGTAACAGACCAAACGGTGGGAAAAGATGATGTTACTCTACACCTGTGTGATCCGTAGAATGACTCCCTCCTGTGCCTCTATTTACATTCTGTTAAGACTGTACTTATTTAAAAAGAAAACACACGTTTTAAACTTCAATTCCAACTTATCAAAAGAGTATTGGTTTTCTTATAATATATTCACTGCAGTTACTTTAAATACCAAACAACTCAAATTCTTATAAAGTCAATTGACTTCTAACAGCAAAAATATTAATAGTGTATTGAGGGGTTTATGATAGTTCTAGGCATAAAATATATAATAATATCACAAAGATGGAAGAGGATATATTGTGAGATTCATAAATTATATGGGAAGTCATATAGTATTAGTTCAAAGTTGACTGTGATAAGCTAAAGATGCTTAGTATGATCCCTGGATAATCACTATATATATATATATATACACACACATATGTATATGAATATGTCTCCATATATATATATATATATATATATATATATGAAAGAGAAAGAGAGATGTGTCAATACAAAGCCAGTAGAAGGCATAGAATGGAATACTTAAGAAATACTAAATCAAACCAAAAGAGAGTAGAAATGAGGATCAAAAAATTAAACATCAACACAAACAGAAATAATGGCTAGAAGACATTTAGTAAGATAACAAATAAATTCTGTCAATAATTGTCTTTAAAGTAAATGTGCTAAAAATTCTATGTAGAAGGCAAGGTTTCAGACTAAATAAAAAAAGCCATTTTCAACCTCTGTTTATGAGAAATTCCCAATAAATATAAAATGACAGATTGAATGGAAATAAGAAATTAAAAGCAAAGTTATAGGAGAAAAGATATAATAAACATGAATGTAGAAATAAAAGAAAAACAATGAAATAAATCAATAAATTNAAGGCATAGAATGGAATACTTAAGAAATACTAAATCAAACCAAAAGAGAGTAGAAATGAGGATCAAAAAATTAAACATCAACACAAACAGAAATAATGGCTAGAAGACATTTAGTAAGATAACAAATAAATTCTGTCAATAATTGTCTTTAAAGTAAATGTGCTAAAAATTCTATGTAGAAGGCAAGGTTTCAGACTAAATAAAAAAAGCCATTTTCAACCTCTGTTTATGAGAAATTCCCAATAAATATAAAATGACAGATTGAATGGAAATAAGAAATTAAAAGCAAAGTTATAGGAGAAAAGATATAATAAACATGAATGTAGAAATAAAAGAAAAACAATGAAATAAATCAATAAATTTCATATGAAAAGAATAGTGAAAATCTGCTAGCTACATTCACACTTAATCCACCCCTCCCCCCCAAAAAAAAACCCATATTACAAAACAGAGACAACACAAATCATGATATCAGGAATGAAGAAGTTCCCTAACAACGAATCCTACAATCAGTGCAAAAGCAGTAAAAAAGTATTACGAATAATTTTGTGGAAGTAATTTAACAACTTAAATGAAATGGGAAAATTTCCAAAACAATTGCAGGAAAAAAAAATAGAAAAATTTTATAGCTCTGTTTATTAAAGAAATTGGATTTTTAATTAAAAATAATTCGAGATATTTACCAGTCCCTCCTGGGATTAATGATTAATTATATCAAATATTTAAGTAAGAAGTAATATTTCTCTTACACAAATTATTCCTGGAAGTAGAGGAGAAAGAACATTATTAACTCTTTTAACGAGGCCAGTGTATGCTGTGTGCTTAGTCACTCAGTCCTGTCTGACTCTTTGTTACTCCATGGACTGTAGCCTGCCAGGCTCCTCTGTTCATGGAGATTCTCCAGGCAAGAATACAGGAGTGGATTGCCATGCCCTCCTCCAGGGGATCTTCCCAATCTAGGGATTGAACCCAGGTCTTCCACATTGCAGGCAGATTCTTTACTGTCTGAGCCACCAGGGAAGCCAAAGAATACTGGAATGGATAGCCTGTCCCTTCTCCAGTGGAACGTCCTAACCCAGGAATCGAAACAAGGTCTCCCGCATTGCAAGTGGACTCTTTACAGTTAAGCTACCAGGGAAACCTGAAGGCAGTGTATCCTTGATACCAAAACCTGACAAAGACATTACAGGGAAGCAAAATTTTAGACCAAGCTCTGTTTTGAACTTAGACTCAAAAATTCTCATTAAGGTGCAAGTCAAATCCAGCAGTATTAATAAATGAACAATTAATCATTACTAAGTCAGTTCTATCCCAGGAATATAAGATTGGTTTAATCAGTGAAAAATCATTAAATGTAATTTGCCACATTAATATAGAAAAGAATATATACAAAATTTCTATGTTTGCAATGAAAGTTTAACAAATTTCAGTACATGCTCCTGATTAGAACAGCAGCAAAACCTCTCAGCAAGACAGGAATTGAAGGAACTATCTTAATCTAATAGAACACATACATGCCATGCCTATAGATAACATTGTATGTAGTACATGTACATACTACATGATACATGCACATGTGTGTTATACATAATTATGAAATATGGGAAGAGCAAATGTGCAATTTACTGACATCATGAGTTTCCCAAAAGGCCCACCAAGATCACTACAGTCATGCTCCAAGTGGAAAAGCCCTTTCCACATGTTCAGGGTTTCCAAGTATATTTTTATTTCCTCACTGAGAATCAGGAGCAACCAACCAACCGTGAGCAGGCATCTAAGGAAGACTACTAAAGTTAGAGATCCAAACAATAAAATAGAAAATACAAACAGAAAATAAAAAGGAAAACTTCTAACCAACTTTAACCTCTTTAGGGGTGAGAGAATATCTTGCATCCACAAAGTAAGAATAGAATGTATTTAAAAAAAAATAAAAACAAGGAAACAAATAAGGTAACAAAATATTGTTCTTGGGACTTGAAAACTTGACCGCAGAAATAAAAAATATTTGGAAGAGTTAAAAGACGAAGTTGAACTATTCTGATAGAAGAAAGTCGATCAAAGAGCTGGACAATAGGAGAGAAATGCTGAGAAAATTAGAGAAGCAGTCAAAGAAGCTTAACATTTGTGAATAAGAGTAGTTCTAGAAGGGAGAACATGCATGGGGAATAAATCATGAAAAAATAGTTCAAGAACATTTCGGCAAGTGAAGGACATAGTCTTCACTTCTATTCTCATGCTACCTACCTTAAGAGATTTTATCTCCTTTCTGTGGCTTGTCTTCTATAAGCTTTATATGGATCTTCCACTCATACTTTTCTCTTGTATGTCAAGATGAAATTTTATTGCTACCAGATATTTGCACTGGAGGCATAATTGCAAAGCAAGTCGATGGAGAAGGCAACTCAAAGGAAAGCTATGGACAGGTTAGAGAGCTTGGGTAGAGCTTCCGAAGAAGTGAGATGAGTTGAACCTTGAAGACTTTTGTGTTCGTTTCCCATGGCTGCTATAACAAATTGCCACAAACTTAGAGGCTTAAAACACGATTTTATTCTTATAGTTCTGGAGACCAGAAATCCAAAATCCAAAATATCAAGGTGTTAGCAGGCTTGTGTTTCTCCTGGAGACTCTAAGGGAGAATCCATTTCCATGCTTTTTCCAGCTTCTAGAAGTTGCCTACATTCCTTGGCTCATTCAAAGTCAGAAATTATCTCTACTTCTGATCATGACCATGGTATCTGGTCCTATCACTTCATGGCAAATAGGTGGGGAAGCAAGGGAGATAGTGACAGACTTTCTTTTCCTGGGCTCCAAAATCACTGCAGATGGTAACTATAGCCATGAAAAAAAAAAAAAAAAAAAGCTATGACCAACATAGACAACATATTAAAAAGGAGAGACATTACTTTGTCAACAAAGGTCCATCTAGTCAAAGCTATGGTTTTTCCAGTAGTCATGTATGGATGTGAGAGTTGGATCCTAAAGAAAGCTGAACACTGAAGAATTGATGCTTTTGAACCTTGGTGTTGGAGAAGACTCTTGAGAGTCCCTTGGACTTCAAGGAGATCAAACCAGTCAATAGTAAAGGAAATCAGTCCTGAATATTCATTGGAAGGACTGATGCTGAAGCTGAAGATCCAGTACTTTGACCACCTGATGCAAAGAACTGACTCATTAGAAAAGGACACTGATGCTGGGAAAGATTGAAGGCAGGAGGAGAAGTGGATGACAGAGGACAAGACGGCTGGATGGCATCACCAACTCAATTGACATGAGTTTGAGCAAGGTCCAGGAGTTGATGATGGACAGGGAAACCTGGCATGTTGCAGTCCATGGGATTGTAAGGAGTCTGACACGACTGAGTGACTGAACTGAACTGAATCCAGATAATCCAGGATAATCTCCCCATCTCAAGATAATTAATCCAACCACATCTGCAATTGCCCTTTAGCTATGTCAGGTAAATTAATAACAGGTTCCAGGGAATGGGGCTATTATTCTGCTTTTTACAGTTGGGTAGAATTGGGATGGTCAGAGAGGAGTAAGTTTCTATACTATAAAAAATGAATACAATGTGTTTCAGGGCAGTGAGGAAGTTTTCTGGCTGGCTTAGAGTCTTATGTTGGGACGTACAGAGAGAATGGATAGCTGAGAGGTGCAGTGGGGGAACCATAGTATAAAAAATGTTGGTTGCCAGAAACAGTGCATTTTGACTTTTCCCGAAGTCAATGGGAAAATTCTGAAATTGTTTAATTATAGAATAAAAGGCTCTAGAACTGTAGAGACTCTTAGGAGAAGTTCTGACACCACGTCTTGCCTACAAGAATGTAAAGTGGAATGAAGCCCATTTTGAAGATTAGATCACAGAGGTCCAGCTGAGACACAGTTTTGGAGTATTAGCCAGCTTTCTTCTGTTGCTTACTGAAGAGTAATTCTGCTTTGGAAGTGGTAATACAAATTCTCTCTGCATCACCTTGCAGTCATTGATTTCTTAACTTTTCTTTTGGCCTCATGGAGAAGAGCTGGAATACATCTAAGCTCTTCTGCCAATCAAAACTTCTTGCAGTTAGAGATGCCAGTTTCAAAATAATACCATGATGATCAATTAGCATGTAATATCAATATTTTTACATTCCATGGGAGGTGACATGGAACCTATGAAATCCATCTGGATTCCAGGGAGATTTTTATAGACAAAAAGAATATATTTGTGGTTATCAAACCAGAAAAGAATTTAATTCTAGTGAATATTCATAGCTTTCCATTTTATCTAACAAATTCTTTCTAAATGGTTCTCTTGGACCTATCTAAACATCCCACCCTGTATTTTCAGAATTCCTTACACCAACATGAATTATTAGGAAGGCCAAGGTATGCATTAATGGCTGGGGCTTTCCTGATAGCTCAGTGGGTAAAGAATCTGCCTGCAATGCAGGAGGCCCTGGTTTGACTCCTGGGTCGGGAAGATTCCCTGGAGAAGGGAAAGGCTACCCACTCCAGTATTCCGCCCTGGAGAATTCCATGAACTGTATAGTCCATGGGGTTGCAGAGTCAGACACAACTGAATGACTTTCACCTCACAGCGTTTCATTTGGTAAAAATGGGGTCAGAAATACAAGGTCAAGGGAATCCCCTGGAGGTCCAGTGGTTAAGATTTCTGAGTTCAATTCCTGGTAGACGAATTAAGATCCTGCAGGCCACAGGGATTGAACCTGTGTCTCCTGCTTCGGCAGGCAGATTCTTTACCACTGGGCCACCAAGGAAACTCTTATCTAAAGGCAACCAATGACAAAATTATTTTAATATGACAGTGGTCACCTATAACATATATAAAGTATTCAAACTCTGATGGAAACAGTTTTCTTGCTGCCACAGATCAAGTGGAAATCCTTTGGAGATTATTTTCTGTATCACTTGAGGGGGCAAGTCCCCTTGGAGCAGTGAAGGATGTTGATTGATAACTTTTGAACCACTGGTTAGCTTTTACTATCTATAAATTACAGCTAAAGTTCAAGACTTATCAGCTAGGTTTGTGTGATTTGAGTCCACAAGGCACTCTCGTGGATTGACACAGCAGTTGTTTATCAGCTACTGAATCCAAGTGTTACAAAGCTGTTGAATGGATGTGCGTGATGCTGTATGGAGCTTAGACCCATTGAGAGCAGTGTTAGCAATCAGTGAATTTTGGTAATGTCCCTGGCCATGGTGTTCAAGGATATCTTTCTTTGAAAAACACCATAAATGTTCAGCTCTCAGGTATTTATATGACTGTCTTTATCTCCTTCCAGTTTTTGCTTGAGTGTTGGCTTTTTAAATGTTTGTATGTGTCTAGTCACATAATCGTGCCTGACTCTTTGCAACCCCATGGACAGAGCAGCCCAGTGGGCAACAGTCCATGGGGATTCTCCAGGTAAGAATACTGGAATGGGTTGCCATTCACTTTTCCAAGGAATCTTCCCAACCCAGGGATTGAACCCAGGTCTCCCATATTGCAGGCAGATTCTTTACCTTCCAAGCCACCAGGGAGGCCCTTTTAAATGGTTACTCTATGTGAAAATTGCACCACGACTCTCTCCACCCTTCTCCACTCCTTACAATTCTTTATGCTGCACTATTTCCTCTGGTTTTTCATAGTATTTTTTACCTTCTTATGTACTAAATCCTTTGTTTATTTTATTCATTTTAAAATTGTTTCTCTCAATGATAAGCTCTAAAGAGCAGGGATGATTGCTTTTTTCCAGCGCTAAAGCCAAAAGACAGTGTCTTTTATATAGTAGGCATACAGAAAATATTTCTTAAGTGGATAAATTAATGAAATGAGTAGATTCTTATACACTTCAATAATATTTTAAAATAATAGTAATCCAACATTATGGCAATACACAGTTACAACAACTGCATAAATTCCAGGGCCAATACAAGTCTAGAATCATCAGGTAACTTAAATTTTGATAAAATCTCTGCCACTGGAGGGCCCCAAGTAATAACAGAAATTTCATCAACCTACCCACTAATTTTGCATCTGGAGCAAATTTTAATTGGCTGAAGATTTTAAGCTCATCAAAGTTATGCATAGTGCTTCTAGCGACTCCATGCTTTTGCAGTGTATACTTTCAAAATAAGTGTTTTATCTTTCAATTGGGTTTCTAAATTTTCCACTTAGAAGGCAGAGTTTCTAGGAGAAAATCATGTTAGTACCAGGTCTTCTGATTGCTAATATACTTAGTATATTTATATCAATTACTAAGCTTAAGTTGCAAACTTCTAGGGAGGAAAATCCTTACTTACAAAATCTATGCAAATTGGTACATTTTGGCTATGCCAGGAGATGGAGTTAATGAAAATTTAACTTTTCTGGGAATTGCAAGTTTGCATGGGCAGATTTCAGATTATCAAAGATTCTCTTGTATTTAGTTAAACATGTGTCAGCAATTTCCAGCTCTTTCTTAAGAACTCATATATGTGATTATATATGATATATGAACATATACATATGTGTAATATACATATTTGCATATTTAATGTTAGGGATTTGACTGACATTTAAGTTTTCTGATGACTCTAGACTCTGTATTGACCCTGGAATTTGTACAGTTGATGTGATGAGATCATTTTTTCCATGACTGCTTGAGCATCCCTTTAAGGAGGAAATTAAATGTAAAGTTTTGGAAGTGCTTTATAAATATTTTTTCAGGAGTTTTAAACAAATCCGTAATTCTATAATGGACGTCTTTAAGGCTCTTGACTCAGAAAGCTGCTTAGTGCGTGCTAAGTTGCTTCAGTCATGTCCAACTCTGTGAGACCCTGTGGAGTGTAGCCTGCCAGCTGTCCATGAGATTCTCCAGCAAGAATATTAGAGTGGGTTGCCAGGCCCTCCTCCAGGGGATCTTTGAAACCTGGGGATTGAACCCAGGTCTCTTACATCTCTTGCACTGGCAGATGGGCTCTTAACCACTAGCACCACCTGGGAAGCCCTCTCGCTTAGGGAAAAAAGCAAAAGTCAAAGATTTTAAGCAACAGAAGAAACAAGAAATTTTATGACAGCCTTGTGGGAGCCAACTCAGGTTGGGTGAGTTGAGGTTGGTGTTAGGATGGCCCCAGGTAAGCAGGTAAGGTTCTGTATATTGCTGCTTATGCCCAGGGTGCAAGAGAGACACCACCAACAGAAAAACAGCTTTGAGAGAAAAGGACATTACAAAGAAAGAAACCCTTTACTGCACCATGGACCTTCTGGATTGCGAGAGCCCTCCTGTGGGAAGGAGGCAGGGCCAGAATGGCAGGTGTCACCTCTGATGACCCCAGGTGTCTTTCATACTACTCCTGCTGTTCACCGCGCCTGGGCATTTTCTTATGCCTCTCTCCACTTTGAGGTGTAATCTTTTTGCTAGTGGAGGGTCTTACCTTGATGTTGGCAGCAACTTCTCTGTAACATGCAATGCTGTTTTATCCACAAAGCTGGAGTTAATCTTCTCAAATCTTCCCATTATATTATCAACCAAGATTATGTAATATTCTAAATCCTGTGTTCTCTCATCAATCATCACAGCATCTTTACCAGAATTAGATTCCTTCTTAAGAAGCCACTTACTTTGCTCATCCTTAAGGAGCAGTTCCTCATTTTTTATAGTTTGATAATGTTTGCAGCCATTCATGTATATCTTCAGGCTCCATGTCTTGTTTTCGTGCTATTTCCACCACTTTCGTAGTTACTTCCTCCTCTGAAGTCTTGAGCCGTTCAATATTATCCATGAGGATTGGAATCCACTTCTTAGAAACCCCTGCTAATATTGACATTTTGACCTCTTCTGGCTCAGATGGTAAAGAGTTTGCCTGGAATGCGGGAGACCTGGGTTTGAACCCTGGGTTGGGAAGATTCCCTGGAGAAGGACATGGTAACCCACTCCAATATTCTTGACTGGAAAATCCCATGGACAGAAGAGGCTAGTGGGCTAGAGTCCATGGAGTCATAAAGAGTCGGACATGACTGAGAGACTTTCATGAATCACAAATATGTTTAATGGCATCTAGAATAGTGAATCATTTCCAGAAAGTTTTCAATTTACTTTTCCCAGATCCATGAGTGGAATCACTATTTGCCACAGAGCTTGCCTTCCAAAATGTATTAAAATAATAAGACTTGAAAGTCAAAATCTCCTTGATTCATGGGCTGCAGAATGGATGTTGTGTTTGCAAAGAAAATAACATTAATCTCATTGTATATTTCTGTCAGTGCACTGTCAATTAGCAGTGATATTTTGAAAGGAATCTTTTTCTGAGAAGTCACTCTCAACAGCGGGCTGAAAGTGTTCAGTAAATCATGTTGTAAACAGATGTGCTATCATCCAGACTGTTGTTCTATTTAGAGAGTACAGGCAGAGTATAATTGGATTAATTCTTAAGGACTCTAAGGTTTGTAGAATGGTAAATGAGCACCAGTATGAACTTAAGGTCACTAGTTGCATTAACCCTAACAAGAGAGTCAGCCTGTCCTTTGAAATCTTGAAGCCAGGCATTGACTTCTCCTCTCTTGCTATGAAAGCCCTAGATGGCATCTTCTTTCAAGAGAAAGCTGTTTTATCGACGCTGAAATTCTGTTGTTAATGTAGCCACCTCATTATCTCAGTTAGATCTTCTGGATAACTTGCGGTAACTTCTAAATCAGCGTCTCTGCTTCACCTTGCACTTTTACATTATGGAGACAACTTCTCTCCTTAACCCTCATGAACCACCCTCTGCCAGTTTCACATTTTTCTTCTTTGGTTGTTCAGTCATTGTCCCTCAAGATTTTACAACCCATGGATTAACTGGTTTGATCTTGCTGTCCAAGGAACTCTCAAGAGTCTTCTCCAGCACCACAGTTCAAAAGCATCAGTTCTTTGGCCTTCTTTATGGTCCAACTCTCATATCCATACATGACTACTGGAAAACCCACAGCTTTCACTATATGGACCTTTGTCAGCAAAGTGATGGCTCTGCTTTGTAACATGCTGTCTAGCTTTGTCATAGTTCAGCCTTCATCGAATTGAAGAGTGGAAGGGTTTTGCTCTGAATTAGGCCTTGGCTTAAGGGAATATTGGGGCTGACTTTATCTTATCTTAGTGGCTCCCAGGTGGCGAAGTGGTAAAGAAAGCAAGGATGTTTTGCATTCTTATCATTCATGCATTCACTGGAGTACTAGCATTTTTACTTTCATTCAAGCACTAGTTCTTTTGAATCCATACTTTGGCTAAATGCTTGGTGCCAGAGGCCCAGCTTTCAGCTTATATTGACTTTTTTGACATGCCTTCCTCACTAAGCTTACTGATTCCTAGCTTTTGATTTAAAGTCAGAGATGTGTGACTCTTCCTTCCCCTTGAATGCTTAGAGGCCATTGTAGGGTTATTAAATGACATAATTTAAATATTGTTGTGTCTTTTGGAAAAGAAAGGTCAAAGAGAGACAGAGAGAGATGGGAGAATGGCCTGTTTGTGGAGCAGTCAGAGCACACACAGCATTTATGGATAAAGTTTGCTTCTTACATGAGCGCAGTTCATGGTGCCCCAATAGAGTTACTATAGTAACACCAGAAATCACTGATCACAGATCAATATAACAAATATAATGACAATGAAAATGTTTGAAATATTGTTAGAATTGTCAAAACGTGATACAGAGACAAAGTGAGTAAATGCTGTTGGAAAAACGGTGCTCGTAGACTTAATATGGAGGCTGCCAGAAACCTTCAATTTGTAAAAAAAAAAAAAAAAAAAATCTGTGATGTGCAATAAAATGAAGTATTGCCTGTATATAGAACCACTATGTCATAAATAGGTCTGAGTCATGACTTAAAAAAATGAGTTAAGTAGCCATTTGCTACAGATGATGAGAAGGTAGGGTTCGCCCTGTTCACGTCTACCCTTCCAAACAGATCTGTACAAAAAGACATTTTTTTTTTTTCACCATTCCTCTACCCTGCTACCCTGTTAAAACAAACAGGGACTTATGACCCACTCCTCACTACACATAAAATTTGTACAAGAATATTTTATATAATAATGATTTGTAACCTGTAGATTTAATACGTGGGAGATGTCTTGAGATATAAAATCCCATCCTTTGGGTTGTGGGGTATTTTTTTTTTCTCCAAATATATATGATTGCTAAAGTTAAAAAAAAATGGAGTTAATGGTTCTGTTTGGTTTCCCTCTCTCTTTCCTCTCCTTAACCCTTCCTATCCTTCCCAGTTTTTCTAGTCTCCCAGTCCTGGACGCAGGAATCTGGTTGAAGGGCCTGAAGCTGAGGATTGGAGACTGATCACCTCCTCTTGGCAGAGAACTGGAATTCTGGTCCTGGTCTGGTCTGATTTCTGGTAGGGCTGAGTTCCAGTCCTCCCTTCCCTAGAGGCCTAGGGAAAAGTCCCATAATGCCTGGGTATCTGTAGGTGGCAGGAGACATCTGCCAAGCCACCCCTTTCCACACCCCCACCCACCTCCTCCCCCTTCTTCTTTCAACCTGGCTTCCTTTCCTCCCTTGAAATCTTTGATGTTAGTACTTGGATCTGAAGTTCTGTGTCTCTGTAGGAGGTTTTCTGAGAGACTGTATTCTTGTATTTAAGGGCTTCCCTAGTGGTGCAGAGGTTAAAGCGTCTGCCTGCAACGTGGGAGACCTGGGTTCAGTCACTGGGTTGGGAAGATCCCCTGGAGAAGGAAATGGCAACCCACTCCAGTATCTTGCCTGGAGAATCCCATGGATGGAGGAGCTTGGTGGGCTACAGTCCACGGGTCACAAAGAGTCGGACATGACTGAGCGACTTCACTTTCACTTGGTTTTATTTCATTTGCTCTCACCTCTCCCCTGGGGATAAAGCCATGATAGCTGATCAGGATTTCAAAATGCTTTCTTTCTTTCTCAGATTTGTTTTAAAAGAAAGGGACAAGAAAGCAGGAGCACTATTTTGAAATTAGAGATAAAATTTACCCAGAGATCAAGTCTGAAGTGATACAGATGGTTTAAGGCAAAAAGAAAGGGTTAAGGAAAACCCTCAGTGTTTCCAGATTTTTTTTAGCATCTCAGAATTTTGTCTTTTTTATGTTTAAGTTTCTTTTTTATGTCCACCATGTAAAGCTTTCATTTGGATATATCTTTCCTTTTCTTCTTTTCCTTTTGCTTCTCTTCTTTTCTCAGCTATTTGTAAGGTCTCCTCAGACACCCAATTTGTCTTCTTGCATTTCTTTTTCTTTTTTTAAATATAAATTTATTTATTTTAATTGGAGGTTAATTACTTTACAATATTGTATTGGTTTTGTCATACATCATCATGAATCCGCCACAGGTATACACGTGTTCCCCATCCCGAACCCCCCTCCCTCCTCCCTCCCCATACCATTCCTCTGGGTCATCTCAGTGCACCAGCCCCAAGCATCCAGTATCATGCATCGAACCTGGACTGGCGATTTGTTTCATATATGATATTATACATGTTTCAATGCCACTCTCCCAAATCATCCCACCCTCTCCCTCTCCCACAGAGTCCAAAAGCCTGTTCTAAACATCTCTGTCTCTTTTGCTGTCTTGCATGATTTCGGTCATTGCCTCCTGTATAATATTACGAACCTCTGTCCATAGTTCTTCAGGTACTCTGTCTACCAGATATAGTCCTTTGAATCTATTCAGCGGTTCCACTATATAATCATAAGAGATTTGATTTGGGTCATACATGAATGGCTTACTGGTCTTCCTACTTCCTTCAATTTGAGTCTGAATTTGGCAATAAGGAGTTCATGATCTGAGCCACAGTCAGCTCCAGGTCTTGTTTTTGCTGATGGTATAGAGCTTCTTCATCTTTGGCTGCAAAGAATATAATCGATCTGATTTCAATACTGACCATCTGGTGATGTCCATGTGTAGAGTCGTCTCTTGGGTTGTTGGAAGAGGGTGTTTGCTATGACCAATGTGTTCTCTTGACAAAACTGTTAGCTGTTGCCCTGCTTCATTTTGTACTCTAAGGCCAAATTTGCCTGTTATTCCAGGTATCTCTTGGCTTCCCACTTTTGCATTCCAAACTCCTATGATGAAAAGGATATCTTTTTTTGGTGTTAGTTCTAGGAGGTCTTGTAGGTCTTCATAGAATCATTCAACTTCAGCTTCTTCAGCATTACTTGTCTAGGCATATATTTGGATTACTGTGATATTGAATGGCTTGTTTTGGAAATGAACTGAGATCATTCTGTGATTTTTGAGACTGCACCCAAGTATTGCATTCAGACTCTTTTGTTAAGCCAGACATCTTGAAGTGTGAAGTCAAATGGGCCTTAAGGAACCATTACTATGAACAAAGCTAGTGGAGGGGATGGAATTCCAGCTGACCTATTTCAAATCCAAAAAGATGATGCTGTTTAAGTGCTGCACTCAATTATGCCAGCAAATTTTGAAAACGCAGCAGTGGCCACAGGACTGTAAAAGTCAGTTTTCATTCTAATCCCAAAGAAAGGCAATGCCAAAGAATGTTCAAATTACATTACACACAATTGCACTCATTTTACATGCCAGCAAAAATATGCTCAAAGTTCACTTCAGCAGTAAGTGAACCAAGAACTTCCAGATGTAAAAGCTAGATTGAGAAAAAGCAGAGGAACCAGAGATTAAATTAGCAGCATACACTAGATCACTGAAAAAGGAAGGGAATTCCAAATAAACATTTACTTCTGCTTCATTGACTATGCAAAAGCCCTTGGCTGTGTATATCATAACAAGCTGTGGAACAGTCTTAATGAGATGGGAATACGAGACCACATTACCTGCCTCCTGAGAAACCTGTATGTAGGACAAGAAACAACAGTTAGAACTAGAAATGGAACAATGGACTTATTCAAAACTGGGAAAGAAGACATCAAGGCTGTATATTGTCACCCTGCTTGTATAACTTATATGCAGAGTACATCAAGTGAAATGCCAGGCTGGATGAATCACAAGCAGGAATCAAGATTTCCAAGAGAAATAACAACCTCAGATATGCAGATGATACCACTTTAATGGCAGAAACTGAAGAGGAACTAAAGAGCCTCTTGATGAAGGTGAAAGAGGAGAGTGAAAAAGCTGGTTTAAAACTCAACATTAAAAAAAACGAAGAGCATGGTATCTGGTCCCATCACTTCATGTCAAATAGATGGGGAAAATCTGGACACAGCATCAGATTTCATTTTCTTGGGCTCCAAAATGGATGCAGATGGTGACCACAGCCATGAAATTAAAAGACACTTGCTTCCTGGAAGGAAAGTTATGATAAGTCTAGACAGCATATTAAAAAGCAGAGACATCACTTTGCCGACAAAGGTCTGAATAGTCAAAGGTATGGTTTTTCCAGTAGTCATGTATGGATTTGAGAGTTGGACCATAAAGAAAGCTGAGTGCCACAGAATTGATGCTTTCAAATTGTGTTGCTGGAGAAGACTCTTGAGAGTCCCTTGGACTGCAAGGAGATCAAATCAGTTAGTCTTAAAGGAAATCAGTCCTGAATATTCATTGGAAGGGCTGGTGCTGAAGCTGAAACTCCAATACTTTGGCCTCCTGATGTGAAGAGCTGACTCATTAGAAAAGACCTTGGTGCTGGGCAGGGGGAGAAGGGGTGACAGAAAATGAGATGGTTGGATGGCATCACTGACTTAATGGACCTAATTTGAGCCAACTCCAGGAGATAGTGAAGGACAGGGAAGCCTGGCATGCTGCAGTTCACAAGGTCGCAGAGTTGGACATGACTTAGCGACTGAACAACCGCAACAATATGTAAACCTTACTAGTTTGTCAGTAAATCCTTGTGCACATTTGGACCAAAATAAATACGCACATGATTCATCCTGGGATTAATCTGTATAAGAATCAATGTCTCATAAAAGGGGGCATATGTCTNGAATTGATGCTTTCAAATTGTGTTGCTGGAGAAGACTCTTGAGAGTCCCTTGGACTGCAAGGAGATCAAATCAGTTAGTCTTAAAGGAAATCAGTCCTGAATATTCATTGGAAGGGCTGGTGCTGAAGCTGAAACTCCAATACTTTGGCCTCCTGATGTGAAGAGCTGACTCATTAGAAAAGACCTTGGTGCTGGGCAGGGGGAGAAGGGGTGACAGAAAATGAGATGGTTGGATGGCATCACTGACTTAATGGACCTAATTTGAGCCAACTCCAGGAGATAGTGAAGGACAGGGAAGCCTGGCATGCTGCAGTTCACAAGGTCGCAGAGTTGGACATGACTTAGCGACTGAACAACCGCAACAATATGTAAACCTTACTAGTTTGTCAGTAAATCCTTGTGCACATTTGGACCAAAATAAATACGCACATGATTCATCCTGGGATTAATCTGTATAAGAATCAATGTCTCATAAAAGGGGGCATATGTCTACTCAGCTGACTACATATTTATCCATGTCTAAAAAAGCAAAATGTTAAGTGAAATTACAGTGCACAACGCATATTAGTATACCCAGGGTTGTTTGAAATGCTCTAGAGCAGGGGTTTTCAAATTATCTGAGGCAGAGGCTCCTTTTATGGAATTTCCACCCCGTCCACATAGAATACGTATTCATACTGCACACGGTTAACAGGCAGCTTATGCTACACAGGATTCATCACAGAAGTTTGGCCATTCCCAAAATATTTCTTACCTGCTCACAAGGTGATCCCACTGATCACACCCTTGGATGATCTGGCAATGGAAAACTGCTTTAAAAAACTCTCTAGGTACTTACTCATTGTACTTATCTCATCGCAGTGACAAATGGATCATAGACTGGCAGCCAAGAAAGAAAAGACATGCTCTCCCCCAGGTGAACCAATCATTTTGCTGGGAAGGTAACAATTAAGGAAGTGAAGTCGTTATCCTAAGACAGCATATAAGAAAGTATGAGCAAGTCCCCATGTCAAGGGAAGGAGAATGCTTTCAGAGAGGGGCAAAGGAGGTTGGGAGGGCTACAGTCATAAAGTGTCCACCACGGCTTTTATTGGCTGCATCCTCACCAGGAAAGGTCTTTCTTTTATTGGGCTCTGCAGAGTGTGAGAGCTCCCCCTTCTGGCCTCCTCAGTTCAGTTCAGGTCATTTCAGTCGCTCAGTCCGGTCGGACTCTTTGGGACCCCATGGACTGCAGCATGACAGGCTTCCCTGTCCATCACCAACTCCTAACTGTATTTAGTTGAAGCTTCCCTTCATTAATTTTTACAGTACCGACTGAAGATGTCATGAACTAAAGATAAATAATAAAATATGATTATATTTGCTGACATGTTGTAGCTATATATATGTTTATTACTGTGCTGAGCCCTGTATTTTCATTTTATTATCTTTTATTATGTAGCATGCATGCAATTTTATGCCATAAAATCTTGGTATAAGAAATTTCACATTAAAAGAAAATCTCCAAATCAATTTAAATCTTTTCCTGTGATACTGTGATTTATAATTATATATATATATATATTTCTTTTATTTATTTTTTTTCTGTCACAGAGCTCCTAAAAACCCTTGGAATTTTCCAATTGATTAGGGACATAAAACCATCGTTAGGAGGTGATTTTTGGACCCCGCCTAGGGATTGGGGCTGTTTGCCAGGAAAACCAACCCTGTAACTGGAGGGTTAGAAAGACTCAGCCCTCCCCACATCTCCAGAGAAGCGAGAGAAACAGGAGGTGAATAATTTGCTGGTGACTGATGATTTAATCAACCCTGTCTATGTAATTAAAGCCTCATAACTGAAGGAATAGATTCAGAGTTTCCAGGTTGGTGGGCACATGGGGGTGCTGTGAGCGTGACAGAGTTTTGAGAGAGCATGGAAATCCCCTACTCTTTCCCCACACTTTGCCTTATGTATTTCCTGGGCGTTCCCAAGTTGTATTAATGTATGTGTCTGTGTGTGCTCAGTTACCCAGTTGTGTCTGCCTCTTTGTGACCCCATGGACTGTATCCCACCAGGCTCCTCTGTCCATGGAATTTCCCAGACAAGAATACTAGAGTGGGTAGCCATTCCTTTCTCCAGGGGATCTTCCCTACCCAGGAATGGAACCTAGGTCTCTTGTATTGCTGGCGGATTCTTTATTATTTAAGCCACCATGGAAGCCCCAATTCTAAAGGAAACCAACCCTGAATATTCATTGGGAGGACTGATGCTGAAGCTGAAACTCCATCCTTTGGCCACCTGATGCAAAGAGCTGGTTCAANTTTGCCTTATGTATTTCCTGGGCGTTCCCAAGTTGTATTAATGTATGTGTCTGTGTGTGCTCAGTTACCCAGTTGTGTCTGCCTCTTTGTGACCCCATGGACTGTATCCCACCAGGCTCCTCTGTCCATGGAATTTCCCAGACAAGAATACTAGAGTGGGTAGCCATTCCTTTCTCCAGGGGATCTTCCCTACCCAGGAATGGAACCTAGGTCTCTTGTATTGCTGGCGGATTCTTTATTATTTAAGCCACCATGGAAGCCCCAATTCTAAAGGAAACCAACCCTGAATATTCATTGGGAGGACTGATGCTGAAGCTGAAACTCCATCCTTTGGCCACCTGATGCAAAGAGCTGGTTCAACCTGATGCTGGGAAAGATTGAGGGCAGGAGGAGAAGGGGGCAACAGAGGATGAGATGGTTGGATGGCATCACTGATTCAACTGACATGAGTCTAAGCAAACTGTAGGAGACAGTGAAGGACAGGGAAACCTGGTGTGCTGCAGTCCATGGGGTTGCAAAAAGTCAGACACGACTTAGTGACTGAACAACAATAACCAGGTACCTTGTGTAAGTGTAGTCAAACACTATTTGTCTGTACCCAATGTATATTTCACTTGTGAATGCAGTTTTGACTGGTGTGTGAAATCCAAGGAGGGCATTCTTGGAACCTCTAGTCTATAGTCAATGGGTCAGAAGCACCCGGGCTCCCTGACTGGCCTTCAGAGTATGAGGGATGGGTTGTCTAATAGGCCTGTAGAACCTAGTGCTGTCTCCTGATAAAATGGAGCTGAATTGTGAGACACCCAGCTAGAATATGACAATGGCTTGGAGGTGTGGGAAAACTACGCTCCCCTACTTTGGAATTAGTACCAGAACACTCAATTTTGTTTTCTGTTCCTACTCACACAGCTGATGGAATGTTCTCTCTTGATTGTTTAATAGGGACTTTTTCTCTCCCTCAGACCATGCTGAGCACCGGGCCTGAACATTTTAGAGATGAGTCCATTGGTCTGAGTTACCTTGATATGCTTAGTTTCTGAGTTCATGGAGTTTCTTGTAGGCAAGTGGCTCTGAATCAAGCGTGGGCATAAGTAAGCACCAAGCAGCTTTTACTATTTAAAATTGTAAGCGTTCCTCAAGCTACATGGGGAAATCAGGTGCTGGTCTCACCATTCATGAGCCTGAGATGTCCCAGTTACCCACCTCCTATGTCTATGGTTGTTGTTGGTGTTCAGTCACCAGTTGTGTCCAACTCTTTGCAACCCCATTGACTGCAGCACAGCAGGCTTGCCTGTTCTATCTCCTGGAGCTTGCTCAAACTCATGTTCATTGAGTAGAGGATGCCATCCAGCCATTTCATCCTCTCTCACCCCCTTCTCTTCCTGCCTTCAATCTTTTCCAGCTTCAGGGTCTTTTGCAACAAGTTGGCTCTTCACATCAGGTGGCCAAAGTATTGGAGCTTCAGCTTTAGTATCAGTCCTTCCAAAGAATATTCAGGGTTGATTTCCTTTAGGATTGATTGGTTTGATCTCCTTGCAGTCCAGTGGACTCTCAAGGGTCTTCTTCATCTCTACAGTTTGAGATTATCAGGTCTTCTGCACTCAGCCTTCTTTATGGTCTAACTCTCACATCCATACATGACTACTGGAAAAACCACAGCTTTGATAATATAGACCTTTGTCGGCAAAGAGATGTCTCTGCTTTTTAATATGCTGTCTAGGTTTGCCATTGATTTTCTGGAGCAAGAGTCTTTTAATTTCATGGCTGCAGTCACCATCCACAGTGATTTTGGAGCCCAAGAAAATAAGTCTGTCACTGTTTCCATGTTTCCCCGTCTATTTGCCATGAAGTGATGGGACCAGATGCCAAGATTTTCATTTTTTGAATGTTAAGTTTTAAGCTAACTTTTTTCACTCTCCTCTTTCAGCTTCCTCAAGAAATGCTGTCAAAAATCTCTCATTCCTAAGCTGGCTACTGATGCCTTCTGAGACAATGAGATGATTCCAGGCTTGGGATGTTACAGATTCTTGAAAATTTCTATCTTCTTTTTTATGATCCAAATCTTGAGGCTAGAAATTCATAACTCAAAACCCAATTTCTGTCTAGCTTTTTGGGATGTGAAAAGACTCTCTTTTATTCTTTTTAGTGCTCTAGGTCCATGAACACAAAAACTTGTTAATATTTCTATCGACTATCCTGGGCCATTTCATTGTCACAACAACCCTATGAGGTAATATTATAATACTCATTAAGGAGGAGGAAGTTGAGCTTAGTGACATTTTAGCAATATATCCAAGTTGACATTGCTAGTGGTTTTTGCTCAGTTGCTCAGTCTTATCTGACTCTTTGAGACTCCATGGACTCTAGCTTGCCAGGCTCCTCTGTCCATGGGATTCTCCAGGCAAGAATACTGGAATGGGTAGCCATTTCCTCCTCCAGGGGCTCTTCCTCACCCTGGTATCTAACTCACATCCTGCACTGGCAGGTGGATTCTTTACCACTGAGCCACCTGGAAAGCAATTATTAGTGGGGAGTCTGCCAGCTTCATGGCTATAGCATTCTAAGACTATCCAGCTATCTGGTCATTTAGATTTGATTTGATAGTCAACTGCAGATCTTTGAAAATTTAAACTCTTGTGCAAGTTTAAAAAAAGCAGTCTTTTGAATGTTTTGGAGAACTGAAAGAACAGAAACTTTTGAAGATGCTGGCTTAACAATACACAGGATGAGGATCAAAACCATCACTGAGGATGAGGCATTGATTACTTTGAGGGAGAGGAGGAAGAGGAAGAGAAGTTGAAAGGAAACCATGATGAAGTCAGATTTCAACATCTGTTCTCCCTACACTCCTAAATGTCTTATTAAAATATTTAAGTTTTCCTTATATAATCATCACACAAATTGCTACACAGAGTGGTTGAAATCTAAAAATACTGCTGTCATGGTTCCAAGTGAAAGTTGCTCCGTCACGTCCGACTCTTTGCGACTCCATGGACTATACAGTCCTGGAATTCTCCAAGCCAGTATACTGGAGTGGGTAGCCTTTTCCTTCTCCAGAGGATCTTCCCAACCCAGGGATTGAACCCAGGTCTCCCACATTGCAGGCAGATTCTCTACCAGCTGAGCCACAGGGGAAGCCCAAGAATACTGGAGTGGGTAACCTACCCCTTCTCCAGGGTATCTTCCCAACCCAGGAATTGAACCAGGGACCCCTGCATTGCAGGCAGATCCTTTACCAACTGAGCTACCAGGGAAGTCCTGTGGTCCCAAAGCAATTTACTTATAATTATCACTGAATTTGAACAGTAAATCTTTCTGATGACCTTTAAATTCAATTTGTCAATGGAACAAATCCTTTGAAACTATCGGCAGGATTGTATTATTAAGATTGTCCAGGTTGGAATGTGATATGTTTGTTTATCTTTTCAATCTTTCTTTTTTGACCTCTGATAAAGTTAAAAAAATTTTTCTTTATATCAAGCTTGCTCATTTCTGATAAAGTTAATTTCTATACATTTTATATTAACTGTTGCTAATATAAATGGTTTTTTCATTATGTTATTGAGTTGATTATTGCTAATATAAAATTAAGCTATTATTTTAGTATATTTATCCTATATTAGACTAATCTTAATAGATCTTAGGGGTTTCAACGGTGTCAATTATTTTGAGAGATATTCTAGATGGAGAAATCATTTAATTGGCAAATAATAATTACTTTCTAAGAATAACACCTTTTGCCCACTGTGTTTAGTGTATTGGCAGGAAACAGACAATGTTGAAATGTAGTGGTAGTTGAAAAACTTTCAAACTTTTATAGCAAGTGGTATGAGTCTGATGAAACTAAATTCTAAATCGTCTAATACTTTGAAATCATTGTTTTGGAGTAGAATCTTTGAATAAAGGGCTGTAGTTGTGTTTATTCAATGAACTATAATTCCAAGAGAGATCTCTTCTTTTAAAGGAAACTCATCATGAATGGGAAATGACTGAATTTCAACAAGACACTAATGTCTGCATGAGGCAAGGTCTTGGTACCTGAAATATTTCATATATGATATATGGTTGAGAGGTTCTTTTCCAGAGCATTTTTCACTCACTCAAGCGCAACTCTAAGACTTGTGAAAACGTCTCCTTTCGGTGAAGGGCACATGGGGAAGTTTATACCAAATACTAGTCTATATCAAAAGCATCCCTGAATCAACATATTGGTTGTTGGTACAGGGATTTGGAAATTTATTCCTGTTGGATGCTTATTTCAAGCAGGGATGTATGACTTTTCACTTTTACTCTTTGCCATGGGGTCAAATAAAATGACATCATTAAAAATCATCTGAAAATAATTAGGATTGTGTCACTACTTGGATTCTGAGTGGGAACAAATAGGCACCTTGGCAGAGAAAGTGATCAGAGGCAATGCTAGGGAAACACTGAGCGCTGGAATAGACAAAGATCTTTCGATATGGCCTGCAGTGGAGTCATGTGCCCAGGGGAGGATGCTGGAGAAGTGAACCCCATGGGGATTACAGACCCTGGCCAGGAAATAAAACAGGTGTCCAAAATTAAAAAAAGAAAAAAGCTGGCTGTTAGGTTGCAACAGGGATCAAATCCCACAACACAATAAAGTGTCATAACCACCAAGACCAAAGCTCCAAAGCTAATGTAAAATGGATAATCGGAACAATTTTGCCTAATGTTTTTCCTTTATTTTGCCAAGCACATGTTTTAGTGGTGATCTTACAAACTTACAAATAGCTCAGAATTAGCACTCAGGGGTTCTTATCTGATTGATTCTTCATGTTAGTCACTCAGTCGTTTCCAACTCTTTGCGACCCCATGGATTGTAGCCTGCAAGGCTCCTCTGTCCATGGGATTCTCCAGGCAAGAATACTGGAGTGGGTTGTCATTCCCTTCCCCAGGGGATCTTGCACCCCAGGGATCAAACCTAGGTCTCCTACTGTAGGCAGATTCTTTTACCATCTGAGCCACCAGGGACCTTGGTCCTTAGTAAAATCTTTTCTTTGGTTTTAGATATGAACTCTTGAATAAGAGAGTAGTGATTAAGAGTAGAGCTCTGGGTATGAGTCTCAGTTCAGTTCAGTCACTCAGTCATGTCTGACTCTTTGAGATCCCATGAACTGCAGCATGCCAGACCTCCCTGTCCATAACCAGCTCCTGGAGTTTACTCAAACTCATGTCCATTGAGTCGGTGATGCCAACCAACCATCTCATCCTCTGTCGTTCCCTTCTCATGATGAGTCTACACTGACACAATCCCTTATTTTTCTCCAAATTTTCTCTGCAAAGATGTGCTTTGTAGAAAAATTGGCATGAGAAAATTAAGATAAAGGGGGTAGATTATCCAATATAAGAACAATAACAATAAAAATGGAATAAGTACACATAATAGACATTAAAGAAATAATGAATGCACATAACTGAATTAATGATGGCATATGACATACAATCCTCCCTTGCTTTGCACTAAACAGATCCTCTCAAGCACTTGGATATTGGTTATGAAATCTACCTTTTCTGATCTGTAGGATCAAAAATGCACCTCACTCAGGTTTCCCTGGTGGCTCAGTGATAAAGAATCTGCCTGAAATGTGGGGACCTCGGTTCCATCCCTGGGTCAGGAAGATTCCCTGGAGAAGGGCATGACAACCCACCCTAGTACTCTTACCTAGAGAATCCCATGGACAGAGAAGCCTGGCAGGCTGCAGCCCATAGGGTTGCACAGAGTTGGACATGACTGAAGTGACTATGCAGCAAGTTTTTCCAATAAAAAAATCTGTAAAATAGATAGTGCACTCTGTGGTCCATACAAGTGTTTCCACCATTTTGGTCCTTAATAAGACATTGGTTGTTGTGGTTGTTGTTGCTTAGTCACTGAGTTATGTCCAAATTTTCTGTGACCCCATGGACTGTAGCCTGCTAGGCTTCTCTGTCCATGGGATTTTCCAGGCAAGAACATTGCAGTGGGTTACCATTTCCTTCTCCAGGGGATCTTCCCAACATAGGGAATGAACCCCCCCCATCTCCTGAATTGTCAGATGGATTCTTTATCACTGAGCCACCAGGGAAGCCTTGATAAGACATTTACTTGTTGTTATATAGTAGCGTTTCTTTAACAATATAACAGAAAGAATGATATTAATGGTATTTAAATAAAAGTATACAAAACTTTCACTTTTCCAGGATATGAAAATTAATTGGTAAGCCAATTATTGAGGTTATTTGAAGATTAAGTATTTGGAATGCATACACCAAATAAAAATAGCATGATTTAATTGGTTTCTGATAGTTCACAAGGATTGTGTCATTCCTTATAATCCTTATTTTC
This sequence comes from Neotragus moschatus, assembly GCA_006410615.1. Classification (NCBI taxonomy): domain Eukaryota; kingdom Metazoa; phylum Chordata; class Mammalia; order Artiodactyla; family Bovidae; genus Neotragus; species Neotragus moschatus. Next base: position 112,896 of record SJYA01002571.1, on the reverse strand, counting down.
AGTAATAAACATTTATAATTACATTTAACTGTCACTTAAATTTTAAGCAACTAGAAGTTTCAATACATAATTCTGAATTAACTTCCTGAAGGTCAAGAAATGCCCTTGAAAGAGACATATTCTTCAATTGACTTTGCTGTATAGGAAGTATATTTCCTGGAAGGTATATGTCTCAGTGAACTTTATAGCACAGAGATGTTATTTATGATCAGAATTTTTGTAAGAAAAATATCATAGTGATGGACTGTGGAGTTTCAATTCGGCAAAAGGAGGGTTGAAGACACGCAGATGAATATGGATAGTGAAATGTGCGTATGGTCCATGGGTTTTACATTTTGTTCAGAAGGATGAAATGGTAGAATTAAGTGATGAGCTGGAATAACTGAATGTCATTATTGCTGAATGAGAAGCTTGAAATTGAGGATTTCAAGATAATGTAAGAATGAGAAATGAGGAAGGCAAGTAGACGACTGTGAGGTTGCTAATGGGAGGTGAAAAACAAAGATCCCTAGAGGTGAGGAGCTGAAAAGGCAGAGAGGTAAATTGTTGGGGGATCATTTTTGTAGAAGCTGTAGCCAAATGAAACGATGGAAGAGGAGTGACTCACACCTTCAGGCAGTGATGCAGGTGTGATCATCATCACCAGAGAATGAAGGATGTGGCTGGGATGTTGGTAGATGATGACTGAAGAATGTCTACTGAGCGGCAAAATCATACTCACATGGTGTGAACGTCCCAGAAAGTGCCAAGTTTGAAATAAGAAGTGAAGTGATTTTAGCTTCCCTCCCATCACACCCTCATCCTACCCCTCTAAGTGTCTACGTACAGCCACATCTGTTGTACAGNATCTTCCCAACCCAGGGATTGAACCCAGGTCTCCCACATTGCAGGCAGATTCTCTACCAGCTGAGCCACAGGGGAAGCCCAAGAATACTGGAGTGGGTAACCTACCCCTTCTCCAGGGTATCTTCCCAACCCAGGAATTGAACCAGGGACCCCTGCATTGCAGGCAGATCCTTTACCAACTGAGCTACCAGGGAAGTCCTGTGGTCCCAAAGCAATTTACTTATAATTATCACTGAATTTGAACAGTAAATCTTTCTGATGACCTTTAAATTCAATTTGTCAATGGAACAAATCCTTTGAAACTATCGGCAGGATTGTATTATTAAGATTGTCCAGGTTGGAATGTGATATGTTTGTTTATCTTTTCAATCTTTCTTTTTTGACCTCTGATAAAGTTAAAAAAATTTTTCTTTATATCAAGCTTGCTCATTTCTGATAAAGTTAATTTCTATACATTTTATATTAACTGTTGCTAATATAAATGGTTTTTTCATTATGTTATTGAGTTGATTATTGCTAATATAAAATTAAGCTATTATTTTAGTATATTTATCCTATATTAGACTAATCTTAATAGATCTTAGGGGTTTCAACGGTGTCAATTATTTTGAGAGATATTCTAGATGGAGAAATCATTTAATTGGCAAATAATAATTACTTTCTAAGAATAACACCTTTTGCCCACTGTGTTTAGTGTATTGGCAGGAAACAGACAATGTTGAAATGTAGTGGTAGTTGAAAAACTTTCAAACTTTTATAGCAAGTGGTATGAGTCTGATGAAACTAAATTCTAAATCGTCTAATACTTTGAAATCATTGTTTTGGAGTAGAATCTTTGAATAAAGGGCTGTAGTTGTGTTTATTCAATGAACTATAATTCCAAGAGAGATCTCTTCTTTTAAAGGAAACTCATCATGAATGGGAAATGACTGAATTTCAACAAGACACTAATGTCTGCATGAGGCAAGGTCTTGGTACCTGAAATATTTCATATATGATATATGGTTGAGAGGTTCTTTTCCAGAGCATTTTTCACTCACTCAAGCGCAACTCTAAGACTTGTGAAAACGTCTCCTTTCGGTGAAGGGCACATGGGGAAGTTTATACCAAATACTAGTCTATATCAAAAGCATCCCTGAATCAACATATTGGTTGTTGGTACAGGGATTTGGAAATTTATTCCTGTTGGATGCTTATTTCAAGCAGGGATGTATGACTTTTCACTTTTACTCTTTGCCATGGGGTCAAATAAAATGACATCATTAAAAATCATCTGAAAATAATTAGGATTGTGTCACTACTTGGATTCTGAGTGGGAACAAATAGGCACCTTGGCAGAGAAAGTGATCAGAGGCAATGCTAGGGAAACACTGAGCGCTGGAATAGACAAAGATCTTTCGATATGGCCTGCAGTGGAGTCATGTGCCCAGGGGAGGATGCTGGAGAAGTGAACCCCATGGGGATTACAGACCCTGGCCAGGAAATAAAACAGGTGTCCAAAATTAAAAAAAGAAAAAAGCTGGCTGTTAGGTTGCAACAGGGATCAAATCCCACAACACAATAAAGTGTCATAACCACCAAGACCAAAGCTCCAAAGCTAATGTAAAATGGATAATCGGAACAATTTTGCCTAATGTTTTTCCTTTATTTTGCCAAGCACATGTTTTAGTGGTGATCTTACAAACTTACAAATAGCTCAGAATTAGCACTCAGGGGTTCTTATCTGATTGATTCTTCATGTTAGTCACTCAGTCGTTTCCAACTCTTTGCGACCCCATGGATTGTAGCCTGCAAGGCTCCTCTGTCCATGGGATTCTCCAGGCAAGAATACTGGAGTGGGTTGTCATTCCCTTCCCCAGGGGATCTTGCACCCCAGGGATCAAACCTAGGTCTCCTACTGTAGGCAGATTCTTTTACCATCTGAGCCACCAGGGACCTTGGTCCTTAGTAAAATCTTTTCTTTGGTTTTAGATATGAACTCTTGAATAAGAGAGTAGTGATTAAGAGTAGAGCTCTGGGTATGAGTCTCAGTTCAGTTCAGTCACTCAGTCATGTCTGACTCTTTGAGATCCCATGAACTGCAGCATGCCAGACCTCCCTGTCCATAACCAGCTCCTGGAGTTTACTCAAACTCATGTCCATTGAGTCGGTGATGCCAACCAACCATCTCATCCTCTGTCGTTCCCTTCTCATGATGAGTCTACACTGACACAATCCCTTATTTTTCTCCAAATTTTCTCTGCAAAGATGTGCTTTGTAGAAAAATTGGCATGAGAAAATTAAGATAAAGGGGGTAGATTATCCAATATAAGAACAATAACAATAAAAATGGAATAAGTACACATAATAGACATTAAAGAAATAATGAATGCACATAACTGAATTAATGATGGCATATGACATACAATCCTCCCTTGCTTTGCACTAAACAGATCCTCTCAAGCACTTGGATATTGGTTATGAAATCTACCTTTTCTGATCTGTAGGATCAAAAATGCACCTCACTCAGGTTTCCCTGGTGGCTCAGTGATAAAGAATCTGCCTGAAATGTGGGGACCTCGGTTCCATCCCTGGGTCAGGAAGATTCCCTGGAGAAGGGCATGACAACCCACCCTAGTACTCTTACCTAGAGAATCCCATGGACAGAGAAGCCTGGCAGGCTGCAGCCCATAGGGTTGCACAGAGTTGGACATGACTGAAGTGACTATGCAGCAAGTTTTTCCAATAAAAAAATCTGTAAAATAGATAGTGCACTCTGTGGTCCATACAAGTGTTTCCACCATTTTGGTCCTTAATAAGACATTGGTTGTTGTGGTTGTTGTTGCTTAGTCACTGAGTTATGTCCAAATTTTCTGTGACCCCATGGACTGTAGCCTGCTAGGCTTCTCTGTCCATGGGATTTTCCAGGCAAGAACATTGCAGTGGGTTACCATTTCCTTCTCCAGGGGATCTTCCCAACATAGGGAATGAACCCCCCCCATCTCCTGAATTGTCAGATGGATTCTTTATCACTGAGCCACCAGGGAAGCCTTGATAAGACATTTACTTGTTGTTATATAGTAGCGTTTCTTTAACAATATAACAGAAAGAATGATATTAATGGTATTTAAATAAAAGTATACAAAACTTTCACTTTTCCAGGATATGAAAATTAATTGGTAAGCCAATTATTGAGGTTATTTGAAGATTAAGTATTTGGAATGCATACACCAAATAAAAATAGCATGATTTAATTGGTTTCTGATAGTTCACAAGGATTGTGTCATTCCTTATAATCCTTATTTTCAGTAATAAACATTTATAATTACATTTAACTGTCACTTAAATTTTAAGCAACTAGAAGTTTCAATACATAATTCTGAATTAACTTCCTGAAGGTCAAGAAATGCCCTTGAAAGAGACATATTCTTCAATTGACTTTGCTGTATAGGAAGTATATTTCCTGGAAGGTATATGTCTCAGTGAACTTTATAGCACAGAGATGTTATTTATGATCAGAATTTTTGTAAGAAAAATATCATAGTGATGGACTGTGGAGTTTCAATTCGGCAAAAGGAGGGTTGAAGACACGCAGATGAATATGGATAGTGAAATGTGCGTATGGTCCATGGGTTTTACATTTTGTTCAGAAGGATGAAATGGTAGAATTAAGTGATGAGCTGGAATAACTGAATGTCATTATTGCTGAATGAGAAGCTTGAAATTGAGGATTTCAAGATAATGTAAGAATGAGAAATGAGGAAGGCAAGTAGACGACTGTGAGGTTGCTAATGGGAGGTGAAAAACAAAGATCCCTAGAGGTGAGGAGCTGAAAAGGCAGAGAGGTAAATTGTTGGGGGATCATTTTTGTAGAAGCTGTAGCCAAATGAAACGATGGAAGAGGAGTGACTCACACCTTCAGGCAGTGATGCAGGTGTGATCATCATCACCAGAGAATGAAGGATGTGGCTGGGATGTTGGTAGATGATGACTGAAGAATGTCTACTGAGCGGCAAAATCATACTCACATGGTGTGAACGTCCCAGAAAGTGCCAAGTTTGAAATAAGAAGTGAAGTGATTTTAGCTTCCCTCCCATCACACCCTCATCCTACCCCTCTAAGTGTCTACGTACAGCCACATCTGTTGTACAGCAGAAACTTACACAACATTGCAAAGCAATTATCTTCCAATTTAAAATAATCCATTAAAAATAAGTGAGATGATTTGGAAGCATCGATGAAGAGTCTGGAGGATGCTGCATCTCCAGGGCTCGAATGATGCAAACAGTTATGGAACAGTATCCCGAGGAGAAGGCAACAGGAATCAGCATTACAGGCAAGAAGGTGAAGGAGATGTTCAGCGAAGTTAACGGTCCTAAGGGTTTGTTGATGACAGAGTGCTCAGAAAGCACAACTCAAGGGCCAAAATAAGGGCAGTTGGAAAGATGGATCGGGCTCACAGGGGTACAGAGGTCCGGGGGACAATGAGGAGCCTGGGAAACTCAGGCTTCTTGGACTAATGGGATGCAGAGACCTTGCGGAAAGGCAGGTAGGAGCCAGGGCTGGAATGACTACAGGCTCCTGTTGTGTGCAGGGCTGCCTGGGGAGATGGGTGCAAAGCTCTGCAGAGGGCTAATCTCTGAGAACTTGAGACCGTCGAGGTCTCTTGCTTCCTACAGAAGAGTGGTTCACAGACTGATTCTCCAGCCTCACCTGGAGAAAGCAGCTTTGAAATGGCCTCTCCTCTCCATGTGTTTTCAGAGCACTAAAGTGACAAAGGTTTTTGACAAACCTTGAGAAATGTGAACCTCTGGAAAGCCAGAGCTTCACTCTCTCCAGATCTCCATACATGGCGCCGTCCGCCAGGTCTCTCTCTCCGGAGTATTCTGACGTTACCTCCCCCCAGAATCCTTTGCGTTTTCTCTCTCTCAGAGATCCTCTCCCGGAGGAAACATGGGCCTCTTCTGTCAAGTTTATTTAGATCTTAATCTCTTTCAGACAGAGGCTGTGTATGTTTTGTTTGTTGTAGAGACTGCTGAGGTAAATCATTTTTTTTTGCTCAAAGCTAGCAAGAATTATTGAGACAAAGTGTTAAAAAAAAAAATATGAGAGAGAGAGAGGCAAGTCAGCCAGGAAGATAATCGCTGGGTGGGGAATTCCTTCCTCTGACTGGGAGAAGCAAAGAAATGGTGATGGAAGGGAAATGACAGAAGCCTAGGAGTGGCCTTGAAACAGCCAGTAATCTTGCCGAAGTTGCTTATGTGCTGCTAATCACACATCACTCAGTCCTAGGGCGCACGGCCAAGTGGCATAGCTGGGTGACCTTTATTCCTTATGTTTCAGGAGAGGAAAATCTTATATTATCATGTGAGCCTGAAAAGGCCACGCCCCTGAACTCTGAACATAACTCTGAAACTCTCTGTCCTTGAGTTTCCCATGCTGCTCCTCAAAGGACCCATCCACATTTGTTCAGGTTCTCAAAGAGCTGCTATTTGTAAGGACCCTGACCTAATAATGTAAGTATTTTCTAAACCATTCTCCCATTATATGAACTTTAAAATGATACCCCCCTTTCAGTTGGTGTAACGGAAAGCAAGCTGGTCTTTGGACCAAATGTCTCTTTATTCTGGTCCCAGTCCTGCTACAAATTGGAGATGACTTACAGAAAGACATTTTGCCTTGCTAGCCTCAATCTTCTCCTCTGTAAAATGAGAGGATTGACCTTGTGCCAGTTCTAACATCCTGTGAACCACAAAATAGAATTCCAAGAGGAGAGAGCATGTTGTATAACTTCTCGCTTAGCCGGGAAAGTTGTACCCTACTGGTCATCAAGGAAATGGAAATCTCAAAGCAGCATCATTTTTAACTATTGCTCATTAAGATAAAAAAAGTAAAAGAAATAAGCGTCTGGTGCTATACCGTGGTTGCAGAAAAACAGACCCTCTCAGTTGCTGCTGATGAGAGGTGAAGTGCCATATTAGATCAGAAAGTGATCTAACAACAGTATCAAGAAATTTAAAAGCATATTAATCCAACAAATCAGTGTTCGAAATACTTATGTTTTCTATAATAAAGATCTATTAATTAATTATAAGGAAAGAAAAAGAACTTGGAGGAAGGAAGGAAGACTGAAGAAAGGAAGAAAACAGAAAGGGAGAAGAGGAAGAAGGAAAAGGATGCTATTTCTTATTTACCGAGATAAGAATGTTATTAGTTCCTTCTTTCTCTCTTTTTTTGGAGAAGGAAATGGCAATCCACTCCAGTATTCTTGCCTGGAGAATCCCATGGACGGAGGAGCCTGGTGGGCCCCAGTCCACAGGGTCACAGAGTTGAACATGACTGAGCGACTTTCACTTTCACTCTCTTTTCAGAGAGAATCAAGAGCTCAGTTTTTGGCATGTTAAGTTTGAGATGGATATTAGACACAAAAGTAGATAACTGAATATGTTTTCAGATATAAATTAAACATACTCCATTCTTTTGTTCTAGTATCTGTTTTGCTTCATGGCATGGCTTATGATTTGGTTGAGGTTTTGGATTATGTATTAATAGTAGAATTTAAATATGATAGGATGACCTAGGTCCTATGGGATTCAGTCTTCGATTGATAGTTGGTAACTTACTGGTAAAAATCAGCATCCTTTAAGATTGACTTATATTGGTGCAAATAAAATTTTTAATAACATAAGCTTCTCCTTGTTTGAGAAAGTCTATATTTCTATAGGCTACTTCTAGAAGAAGCACTTCTACTTCCAAGGTTCCTTTAGGGAAGGATGGGGGAATCAATGACTCTGTGCCAAAGGAGTGTTTGTTCTGTATTCAGAGGAGACACCGCAGACACTCACAGGACACTGCAGAGTTGAGAGTAAAAGGTGTCCACTAACATTTACCTCCCTGAAGAAGTGTGTTCATTCCACCATGAGAAAGAGCAGGGAAAACACATCTAATGGCCATCCTGAAGCATTTTCCTGAAAATATGTCTCTTCTTTGTTTCAAGTAAGACATCTTTTATAAAATAGAAAAAGAACCTTTTAAATCACCACTTTAATAAGAAATAACACCTGGCAGGTTAAGTCACCAGGAAGAGAGAAAAAAATGATGGCTTTATTTTGTAGTCTGAGCTCATCTTTGACATTTCCCTTCAGAAAACCAGATGGCCACACCCATTTTTATGCCATTCAGTGGAAGCAGCTGCAAGAAAGATGGTGCAGGAAACAGATGAACTCTGACAAGATCAGAGGACTTCTGAGAAATTGAGCACCTTGTTTTCTAATGTGGAGTGTTTTCACGAATAGGATAGTTATATTCTATTTTAGGCAAAACAGCTGGTCTTCTATGAGGAATTTTAAAAACCAAATTTTACAATACATTCTAAGGAGTTTTTTTCTTGAATTGTTAGAAATGTAATTGTTAGAAACTGTAATTTCTAACAGGGCATGTAATTGTTAGAAATATTTAAATAACAGTGCTGCTTATCAAGAGAATATCAAACTATAGTTAAACATTTCCATAGTAAAATAAGATTCCGTTTCCTGCTTTTGTCAGGAATTTTTTAGTTGTGAGCGAAAGAAATTCAACTCCAAGTGTCTGAATCATGAGAGAAGATTTGCTGGCTCAGAGGACACCAGGGCTAAGGTAGCTACTATCAGCCAAAGTCAAGGCCAGGGGCTCACAAGATGACATCTGAAACCTGTCTCTCACTCTCTTGCCCCTGCTTTTTCTGTCTTGGCTTCATTCTCAAGCAACTCTTTCCATCGTGGGAGAAGATGATTCTCAGCAGTTGCAAGCTTCTGTTCCATCAGCTAAGGGACTTCAGAGGAGCACAGAGTGCCCCTTGGCCCAGAGTGCCAGCACCTGACTTGGGACTTACTCTAATTGGCCTGGTTTGGGTGGAAGGCTACACTCTGAGCCAATCTCTGAGGTCTGAGGTGGAACTTAGATTGGATGGGCTCCGGTCACCTGCCCACAATTTGGAATTGTAGGGGTAAGGGGAGGATCATTTCTACCTGAATCCTAGGAACAGAGTTATGTATTAGTTTGCTAGCTCTGCTATGACAAACTACCACAGAAGGGGTGTCTTAAGTAACAGGAAGTTATTTTCCCACCATCTGGAGACAGGAAGTCCAAGATCAAGATCTTGGTAGGTTTAGGTGCCTCTCTCTTTGGCTAGCAAATGGTTGTTCTTCTCACTGTGTCTTCATGTGACCTTTTCTCTGTGCATAAATATCTCTCTTTTCTTCCTCTTTTTATAAGGGCATAAGTTCTACTGGAAGAAGTTAGGGTCTCAAACTTCTACCCGTGTCCCTATATCTAAAGTGACTCTTTTGTAGACAGCATATAATTAGATGATTGTGTTTTTTTTACTCCATTCTGCCAATCTGTGTATTTTGATTGGAGAGTTTAATCCATTTACATTTAAATTAATTATGATAGGAAAAGACTTACTATTGCCATTTTGTCTTGAAGCTTTTTTGTCTCTCATTTTCTCTTACTGCCTTAACTTGTGTTTAGTAGCTTTTTATAATGATTTTTATAATTTGATTTCCTTTTCATTTTTTTGGTGTGTCTATTCTACAGATATTCTTTTTTTGTATTATGAAATTATATAAAACATTCTGTTATAACAATCTGTTTTAGACTACTGCCAATTTAATTTCAATTGCATAAAAACTCTAGGCCTTTCCTGTTCTGTACTTGCCCTGGTGTTATTGATGTCACAATCACATCTTTATGTATTGTCACACCCTAACATAGATTTATAATAATTTTATGCTTTTGCTTTTAAATCTTATAGAAGAATAAAAGTAGAGTTACGAACCAAAATCAAAATAATACTGGCTTTTGTATTTGTCCACGTGTTTACCTTTACCAGAATCCTATGTTTTCATATGAGCTTTCAGTTAGCATTTGATGTCCTTTGATTTAAACTTGAAGAACTCTAATACTTCTCATAGGGCAGGTCTAGTAGTAACAAACTACCTTACCTTTTGACTTATCTGGGATGTCTAAATTTCTCTCTTCTTTTTGAAGCCAGATATAGAGCTTTCAGGTGACACTGCTGTTTTTCTTTTAGCTCTTTAAATATATCTTTCCACTGCCTTCTGGCCTGTAAGATTCTGTTGAGAAATACTGATGGTGTTTTTGAGGAGTCCTTGTATTGATATATGACCATTTGCTTTTCTCTTGCTGCTTTTAGAGTCCATCTTTATCTTTGGCATTCAACAGTTTGATTATAAGTTATCTCAGAGTGACTCTTTTTTTGGGTTCCTCTTCTTTGAGGTTTGTTGAGCTTTCTTTTATTTGTATATCCATGTATTTCCTCAATTTTGGGAAGTTTTTGGCCACTCTTTCTTCAAATACATTCTTGCTCTTCTCCTCCTGGGACTTCTTTCCTTTATTACTCCTTCTCATCATGTAATCTGTATACTCATCCCTTTGATAGAGTCCCAAGAATCCTTTAGGCTCTCTTCATTTTTCTCCACTATTTTTCCTTTTTTGTTCCCCAGACTCAATAATTTTAAGTTAACTTTCTTCAAGTTTATTGATTCTTCTGCCTATTCAAGTCTGCTCTTGAACCCCCCTAGTAAAATTTTCAACTCCAGAATTTGTTTTCCTTAATAATTCCTATTTTGCTGATATTCTCATTTTGTTTACATATCATTTTCTTGATTTCCTTTAGTTCTTTGTTCACATTTTCCTTTAGCTCTTTGAGCATATATGAGACAGTTGCTTTAAAGTCTTTGTCAAGTAAATCTAATGCCTTTATTTTTTCAGAGATGGCTTCTGTAGATTGAGTTTTCCTTTGATTGAATCATGTTTTCCTGTTTCTCTGTATGCTTTGTGATTTTTTAAAAATTGGACATTTGAAAAAAATAATTACCTTTTCCATTTTTTACAGACTGACTGTGCAGGGAAAAACCTTCACTAATTAACCCAGCATACATACTTAAGGTCCTAAATCTTTTCATGCTGGGTATCTTTCCTCAGCTGGTATGTGTGTGCTTTTTCTAAATTCCCCCATATCCACAGCTGCTTTTAAATGTTTTGATTTCTGTTAGAGTCTCACCCCTGTTTTTTCCTGATGCCTTGGCTGTTCTATTTAATTCCTTAGTCAGAAATCTCTTACCAAGGGCATTTAGGGTTGGTAGTCTTCTTGCAGTTTTCATAAGCTATGCCTGATACTTCCCGCCAGTTCCCTTAGTTTGAGATCTCAGCTTCTTTTGAGCTCAAAGTTGGATGACTTAGAAACAAATCTCTCAGGCGGTGTGCAGACAGGCTAGAACATTAAAATTTCACTCTGCTCTGCTCTCTTTGGCTTCTGGGACGTAGATGGGGACCAAGTCACTACTCTCCAAAATTGTGGTGGGTGGGAAAAGGGCAAATAAGATTCCACGAAATTTCCTACTGTTTTGAATGTGACTTTTTCTTGATTGGGCATTTGTTTGTTACTGATTTCCAGAGCACCTATACAGTTATTTTAGTCAGTTTCTAGTTGTTTAATTATTTAATGTTTCCATGGGGCAACGAGAGCCTGGAATTTCTTAGTCTGCCATCTTGCTGACATTACCATTCTCCCTCTTTTAAAAATATAATGGGAACTTGGACCACAACATGTACCATCTGAGAATTGTACCATTTGTATTCTTGCCAAAGTGAGCTCTCAGTTGGGCTGGAAACTGGAATGGATTAGTGGGACATTACAACAGTTCATTGTAGAACATTGTAATTCCTCCTGTGAACTAATATTCGTTCTCATAGGAGCCTCTGATAATTGGAATGGTAGTGGCAACCAGTTTCAAGCCTACCTTTGTCAGTAAGGAGACCTTCTTCAAACTACATCTCTTGGAAGACTGCGTATCAGGCCCTGTATTTTCCCAATTAACATTTACCTCGGACTTCCTGCCAAAGATGGCAAGATTAGACAAAGTTGACTGCCATTGTAATTGTCCCCTTGACCTTTTTCTGAACACAGGAAGTAGGACCATCGGTTTAGATTTATGTCAATTTACAATCCAGAGTAGATTATAGCCTACTAAGTGCATGGCTGAGAAATCAACTTTTAATTGAAGTGACCCAGAAAGGGAAGCTGTTTCAGCAGTGACCTTATGACCCAAGAAATTAGCTTTTAATGACCAATTTCCTTCCATGTCAATTCACTAGAGGCAGTTAAGTTTAGGGATTTTTTTTTTTAACCCACCTCTGATGCTTTTATTTACCTCTGAGAAAGGACAGACACTAATTTGCTTTTGTGACAGGGAACTGAGAATGCTGTAAGTCTGCTAAAAGAATGTCAGAAAAGGAAGGAACATTGTGTATTGTTAACTAAGCAATTAAGCTCTTGACCTTGAAGTTCCCTTATTACAGATTAGCTTCTACTGTTCAGACTTATAAATAACTGTAGACATATAAGCTCATTAGAAATAATATTCACTGATTACCACTTTATATGTTTTATACTTCTCCTGCTTTTGCACATTTGGTCTCCTCTTCCTTTATATTCATGGATTTTATAAAAACTGACATCTTGAGAGTCCCTTGGACTGCAAGAAGATCTAACCAGTCCATCCTAAAGGAGATCAGTCCTGGGTGTTCATTGGAAGCACTGATGTTGAAGCTGAAACTCTAATACATTGGCCACCTCATGCAAAGAGTTGATCATTGGAAAAGACTCTGATGCTGGGAGGGATTGGGGGCAGGAGGAGAAGGGGACGACAGAGGATGAGATGGCTGGATGGCATCACCAACTCGATGGACATGAGTTTGAGTGAACTCCGGGAGTTGGTGTTGGACAGGGAGGCCTGGGGTGCTGCGATTCATGGGGTTTCAAAGAGTCCGACAGGACTGAGTGACTGAACTGAACTGCTAGAGTAGCCAATTTGAAAACTAATGTTAACTTAAAATTTTTTGTCTCTGAGTTTTCTTTCCATTTTGTTTTCCTCTAGGATACTTAGTAGGAATGTGTCATCCTGATATAATTGTAGAACTGTTTTCTCGTATGATTTAAAGAAATCCTGCTCACTATTTTATAGTTACTACCCATGTTGTGGGCTTACCTCGTGGCTTAGCTGGTAAAGAATGCACCTGCAAGGCAGGAGACCTGGGTTCGACCCCTGGGTTGGGAAGATCCCCTGGAGAAGGGAAAGGCTACCCACTCCAGTATTCTGGCCTGGAGAATCCCATGGACTATACGATCCATGGTTGCAAAGGGTCGGACACGACTTTCACTTTCACTTTCACCCATTGTATACAGCTATTATCTAATGACTGTTCATGTTTAAGGAAAGAAAGAGGCAGGTTTATTGCATTTGAAGCAATCTAAACTGTATGAGATTATTTAAATTATAATCATGTTCTCATACTAATCCCCTGTGTAACCTAAAGACAGTAAAGGGGCACACAAATTGGAACAAAGGGGACAGGCTGATAAAACCATTCATGTTTGTAAAAAATATTTATTTATTTGGCTGCGCTGAGTATTAGGTGCAGGATGTGGGGTCTTCAGTCTTTGCTGAGGCATGCAAGATCTTTTTAGTTGTGGCATTCGAAATCTTAGGGGCAGCATGTGGGATCTTGTTCCCTGACCAGGAACGGAACCCGGCTCCCTGCGCTAAAAGCATGGAGTCTTAGACACTGGACCATCAGAGAAGTCACAAAACAGTTGATGTTTAAATGCACACTTCAAACAAACACCCTTTCTGAAGGAGGTGCTATGTATAAATATATATGGTGGTAATCTTGCTTTAATGATCTTTTAATTGAAATGGCATTGTTTTTTTCTACTTGCTAACGTTTATTTTCTTTAAAAAGTAGTAGATGGAATAAGGGATAAAGGAAGTACAATGAGTAATTTATTTTTAATGAACTTCTAAGATAGAAATTTCTAAATGCTATGTATTAGTCATAGAGAAACATTATAAATCAGAGTTTTCTTTGGAAATATTTTTTTAAAACTACTTTATATGGATAAGGGCTCCCCTCATAGCTCAGTTGGTAAGGAATCTGTCTGCGATGCAGGAGACCTGGATTTGATCCCTGGGTCGGGAAGATCCCCTGGAGAAAGGAATGGCAACCCACTCCACTATTCTTGCCTGGAGAATCCCATGAACAGAGGAGCCTACCAGGCTATAGTCCATGGGGTCACAAAGAGTTGGACACGACTGAGCGACTAAAGAGAGAGAGAGAGATGGATAAAAATAAACACCCTTTTGCATCAGTCACAGCAATAACAACCCAGGATTATAATCAGGAATCTCTTTGTTTGAAAGGAGCCCTGAACACATGCAGATGTTGGCAGATAGAAAGTGTTGGGAGTGTCAGTTTTAGGACAAACCGTATTAAGCCTACCCACCTCCTGAAAACTTGTTTTATTTTGATATCCCAAAGAGCAAGCCCTTTTCACTAGTGAGAGCAGTCCACATTGCAATAGCTAAACATGCAGGGAACACATCAGAGTAAAAAATAAACATTGATTTCCTTGGAAATCAGTAAGACTGTCTCCCATTTTGCAAAGGGAAGTCAGTGACCTTTAACAGGGAGTGTTTCCACCCTCGATTGTTAACTACTTCATTATTTTGATCATATTCTAATCTTTCAGGTCCAAAAAAAGCAACATAAGAAAAAAAAGGAATTGTGATTCAAAAGTTGGCTAGTGTCTTGAAACCTGGGGACTTCAGAAGACGCACCAGGCAACTGACTATACTATAACCTGGCACACATGCATTGGGATAATAAAATATACAGTCTTCCCAGCACCCTTCCCCAGGCTGTATCCTGGGGTTGAGGGATGAGGAAAATGTATAATACTAGTAATCCAAATGTATTTGCTGTCCCCCAAAGAAGTTTCCATAACAAGATTTCCTAGCCCTGTTAACTGCTTGAAGTATGTCAGTTAAAGGAACTTTATCATTAATTAATAACAGTTTTCTATCAATACTCAGATCCATCTATCCTAAGATTCCCCCCTCCTTTTTTTTTTTTTTGAAGATCAATGTTTTGTTCCTCGTATTCAGAGAAGCAATGTAGGAAAAGCAATGTTCTTTTACAAGTCCTAGGCCAGTTATTTTAAAACAAGATGGTTATGTGCAGGAAAACCCCCAGTGGGAACTTTACTTGGATGTTGCACGGTCTTTCATCTCTCTCCTCACTGCTCTGTAGGAGGAGAGGTTGCTTGCAGCTCCTGCTGACCCAGCTATGTTCTCAGTCACAGCAATATTTTGATACCTGTGGTTTCCTGGCCTCCAGAGGTTGTGTGTTTGGCAGTGGGGAGAGTGAAGGAACAGGCAGCAGACCAAGGAGCTTTGCTTGAGATGAGGGATCGCAATCTAGGAGTAAAGTCTGAAAAGTCTAGAAGTCCTAGTCCTAGATTTCTGACCTCGTGTCTCTTTAACCTAGTGAGCCTCCAGCACCACTAGTATAAAGCCTATTTTCTGAAGAAAATTCAGACCACAGTGAACCAAGATATACAGCTCAGTGAGAGAGAATGATGAAGTTAATCATCTTGTAAAAAAATGTGTCCAACTCTTTGCGACCCCCTGGACTGTAGCCCTCTAGGCTCCTCTGTCCATGGGGCTTCTCCAGGCGAGAATACTGGAGTGGGTTGCCAGGCCCTCCTCCAGGGGATCTTCCCCACCCAGGGATTGACCTTTGGTTTCTGCATAGCCAGCAGATTCTTTACCATCTGAGCCACCAGGGAAGCCCTATAAAAAATTTATTGTTAATTAATTAATTAGACTGCACCAGGTCTTAGTTGCAGCATGCAAACTCTTAGTTGTGGCCTGTGGGACCTAGTTCCCCGACCAGGGATCAAACCCAAGCTCCCTGGTTTGGGAGTGTGGTGTCTTAGCCACTAGACCACCAGGGGAATCCTGTTAATCATCCTAAATGTATTTAAATAGTAGTACATAATTTTCCACAGTTTATTGTGATCCACACAAGTCAAAGGCTTTGGCATAGTCAATAATGCAGAAATAGATGTTTTTCTGGAACTCTCTTGCTTTTCCCANTCTGATGCTGGGAGGGATTGGGGGCAGGAGGAGAAGGGGATGAGAGAGGATGAGATGGCTGGATGGCATCACTGACTGGATGGGCGTGAGTCTGAGTGAACTCCGGGAGTTGGTGATGGCCAGGGAGGCCTGGTGTGCTGCGATTCATGGGGTCGCAAAGAGTTGGCCACGACTGAGCGACTGAACTGAACTGAATCAAATGTATTTAAACCAGACTCAATCAATCAAGGTTTTGAAGATTGTCAAGTACCTACCTACTTTAAATGGATAGACTCTGTCATTTCTGTATCCACTTGTAAAACTCAAACCTATCAGAAGAATATGTTACCAAAATGCAACATCTAATCTTTCATTAACTTACACAAAATAATACTAGAAGGCCATTTTCACAGTAAGTTCAGGAACGTCTTCAGTTCTTGTTTATTTCACTTGGGGTGAGCATTCTCAATACTGCAACCCAAGTCAGTTAACAGATGCCAACTGGAGACAGAAATCCTGCCCAAGAGGAGAGCGGAGACTTCTTAATTATTTCCAACGACCAGGAAGAGCTATGGAAATTAAGGCCTAGAAGGTGAGATGGCCACCTCACATTAAAATGAGTGACATAGTGGAAATAGAGAGAGGGCTTTGCTCTTTAGTATCCTTTGCGTAAGATAAGTCATATTCCCAGAATATTCAAAGCAATGTTATGTACCGCTTCAGTAATTTCCAGAAATCACAGCTTCAGTTGGCTATATCCTTTTTATTGAGATTTAGCTGATTTACAATTTTATATTAGTTTCAGATGTACTACCTAGTGATTCAAATTTAATACAGATTATATGTCATTTAAAGTTATTGTAAAATATTGGTTATACTCTTTGTTCTGTATATCACTGTAACTTTTTAACTTATAGTAATATATATATAGTATATATATATTTTAATATATAGTAATTTGAACCTCCTAATCTTAATGTATAATATAGTATTCCATTGTATATATGTACCACATTCACTTTATCCTTTTACCTGTTGATGGACACTTAAGTCGCTTCCATGCCTTAGCTATTGTAAATAATGATGCTATCAACATTGGGGTGCATATATCTTTTTGAATTAGTGTGTTTCGGGTTTTTCAGATATGCACCCAGGAGTGAAATTGCTGGATGATATGGTAGTTCTTTTTTCAGTTTTTTTGGAAGCCTCCACACGATTTTCCATAGTCAGTTCAGTTCAGTTCAGTCGCTCAGTTGTGTCCAAATCTTTGTGACCCCACGGACTGCTGCACACCAGGCCTCCCTGTTCATCACCAACTTCCAGAGCTTACCCACACTCATGTTCATTGAATCGGTGATGCCATCTAACCATCTCATCCTTTGTCATCCCCTTCTCCTCCCACTTTCAGTCTTTCCCAGCATCAGGGTCTTTTCCAGTGAGTCAGTTCTTCCCATTAGGTGGCCAAACTATTGGAGTTTCAGCTTCAACATCAGTCCTTCCAATGAATATTCAGGACTGATTTTCTTTAGAATGGACTGGTTGGATCTCCTTGCAATCCAAGCGACTCTCCAGAGTCTTCTCCAACATCACAGTTCAAAAACATCAATTCTTCAGAGCTCATCTTTCTTTATAGTCCAACTCTCACATCCATACATGACTACTGGAAAAACCATAGCTTTGATTAGCTAGACCTTTGTTTTCAAAGTAATGTCTCTGCTTTTTAATATGCTGTCTAGTTTGGTCATAGCTTTTCTTCCAAGGAACAAGCGGGTTTTAATTTCATGGCTGCAGTCACCATCAGCAGTGATTTTGGAGCCCAAGAAAATAAAGCCTCTCACTGGTTCCTTTGTTTCCCCATCCATTTGCCATGAAGTGATGGTACCCGAGGCCATGATATTAGTTTTCTGAATGTTGAATTTTAAGCCAACTTTTTCACTCTCCTCTTTCACTTTCATCAAGAAGCTCTTTAGTTCTTCTTCACTTTCTGCCATAAGGGTGGTGTCATCTGCATACCTGAGGTCATTGATATTTCTCCTGGCAACCTTGATTCCAGCTTGTGCTTCATCCATCTGGATGTTTCTTATGATGTACTCTGCATATAACTTAAACAAGCAGGGTGACAATATACAGCCTTGATGTACTCCTTTCCCAATTTGAAACCAGTCTGTTGTTCCATGTCCAGTTCTAACAGTTGCTTCTTGACTTGCATACAGATTTCTGAGGAGGCAGGTCAAGTGGTCTGGTATTCCCATCTCTGTGAATTTTCCACAGTATGTTGTGATCCACACAGTCAAAAGCAGAAGTAGATGTTGTTTTACAGTGTTTTTCTTTTTGCTTCTTTTTCTTGGGGATGGTCTTGATCACTGCCTCCTGTACAGTGTCATGAACCTCCATCTATAGTTTTGAGGCACTCTGTCTGTCAGATCTAATCCCTTAAATCTATTTGTCACTTCCACTGTATAATCATAAGGGATTTGATTTAGTTCATACCTGAATAGTCTAGTGGTTTTCCCTACTTTCTTCAATTTAAATCGGCTGCACCAGTTCATACCCACCAACAATGTACAAGTGTCCCCTTTTCCCCACATCCTCACCAACATGTGTTATTTGCAGATTTTTTGATGACAGACATTCTAACAAGTGTGAGGTGATATCTCATTGTGGTTTTGATTTGCATTTTTCTAGTAATTAGCGATATTGAGCATCTTTTCATGTGCTTGATGGCATCTGTGTATCTTGGGAATGTTTATTCAGGTCTTTTGTATGTTTTTTAATTGGGCTGTTTGTCTTTTTGATATTGAGTTGTATTAACTGTTTATATACTTTGGATATTAGCACCTTATGTGTTGTATATTGGAAAATATTTTCTCCCATTCAGTAGGTTGTCTTACATTTTGTCAACCATTTCTTTGCTGTGTCAATGTTTTTAAGTTTAATTAGGTCCCATTTATTTATTTTTTACTTTTCTTTTCTTTCCCTGAGAAGACAGATGTAAAAAATCATTGCTGTAATTTATACCAGGGATTGTTCTGCCTATGTGTTCTTCTAGGTGTCTTATAGTTTCTGGTGTCACATGAAGGTCTTTAACCCAATTTGAGTTTACTTTTGTATATGATGAGAGAAACTGGTCTAACTTTATTCTTTTAAGTGTAGCTGTTCAGTTTTCCTGACCCCTTTTTTGAAGAGATTGCCTTTTCTCCATTGTATATTCTTACCCCATTTATCATAGATTGATTGACCATAAATGCTTGGGCTTATTTCCTGGGCCTCTATTCTGTTTCACTGATCTATGTGTCTGCTTTGTTGCCTTTACCATACTATTTTGATAACTGTGGTTTTGTAGTATAGTCTGAAGTCAGGGCAGATAATTCCTCTGGCTCCATCCTTCTTAAGATTGGTGTGGCTATTCAGGATCTCTTATGCTTACTAAGTGAGCGACTGAACTGAACTGAACTGATGCTTACTAAAATTCTAAAATTTTAGAACCATTACTTCCATTTCAGTGAAAAATTTCATTGTTATTTTGATAAGGATTATATTGAATCTGTACATTTCATTGAATAATATGGTCATATTATACATTAATTGTTGCAGCCCATGAAAAGGCTATATCTTTCTGTTTGTATCATCTTCAAGTTCTTTCTTCAGTGTATTGTAGCTTTCTGAGTACATGTCTTTTATCTCTGTAGTTAGAGTTATTCCATTTATTTTGTTCTTTTTGATGTGAAAGTAAATGGAATTCTTTCCTTAATTTCCTTTTCTGACACTTCACTGGTCATGTATGGAAATGCAACAAATTTTTGTATATTATATTGTATCCTGAAACTGTACTGAATTTGTTGATGAACTGTAGTAGTTTTTTGAGCACTGCTTAGGATTTTCTGAGTATAATTTCATATCATCTGCAAGTAGTGACACTTACTCCTTCCTTCCCAATTTGGATTCCTTTTCTTTCTTTTTCTTTGCTGATTGCCATGGCAGTTAGGTATCTTTCGGCCATATTCAAGGTTCTGTTAATTTTACAACCCTGGAAATTCATCCACATAAGAAACTATTTGCTAAGAGGAGTCAGAAGCCCTCTAGATAGTTACGCAGCATAAAATGGTGAGAAGGATGCATGCAGAGATATTTAAGCATGTATTGTTTAGGTTCAGGCAAGTTTGTTGGTTGCAAGATTTTATTTACTAAGTCAGTTTAAGCTTCTTTCACTGGCAATGAAAAATGCTTAATTGTTTAGCCTTATTCTTAGGATTTCTAATATCAATTTTTTGAATGGTCTTTGGTATACAGCACATTATATACCAGGCTCAGTTGTTCATTTGTTCATTCATTCATTCTTTTCTATGGATTCATCAAATATGTCTTTGGATAGAACAAAGACCATTCTATCCCTACTGTTGAGGAGCCCATCATCTAGAAAGTTTTTTGATGAATTATTTACTATATGTGTAAATAACACTAAAAGGATCTGAAATGCACATTTAAGGACAGAAGAATTAGCACAGCAAATCAAGAAGGAAATAAAAATGTAGATAAATCCTGAAATGTGTGCAAGTAGCTTAGAAGATTTCTGAAGGAAAAAAAAAATCCCCACATTCTTATTTTGAATTCTCCAAAGCAACTGTAGTATGTTTGGTGGATATTTAACTTATGCTTGTTGAATGAATTCCATACAATAAAATGTTAAAAGGCAACAGACCATAAACTGTTGTCCCGTAGGCCTGTTGTTGAGACACTGAATTCAGAATGTCTTGACAGAAGGTTAAGCACTATATGATTCTTCTGTTTCCATCCTCCATCTATTTTCAGTTATTTTCATTACATTACCCACACCTCTCAAGAGTTCAATTCCTTCTACTTTTGTTTCATTGTTCTAGTCAGGTTTTTACACATTAGAAATGCTCAGCAGAATGTTTTTCTAATTCACTGTTTTTCAAGTACAATTAATTTTTGCATTTCCCATAGGTTCAGTCTTTAATCTTTACATTATATGAGTAGAAAAATATAGCCACAATAGGTTTTCAAATGAGGTTTTGAATCTCAAGATTTGGAGCCAAGTTGATGGAGCCCAGAAGGACAAACAAAGTCTCTCTTTCCCTCTGTGTCCCCCTCCCTCCCTCTCTCTCATAAATGCTGGTGATGCAGTTAAGGAATACTTGTAGGTAGCCCTCAAATTTAAACCAAAACTCAGAGTGAGCAAGCTAGGGAATCTATGAAAAAGTAAGCACAGGAAACCAAGCTCTACCATTCTTGGTGGATTTGTTAAATCTGTATGTTTCCTCCAGTCTTAGGCTCAAATTTCTTTCTATTATTTCTCAAAGAGGATTTAAAAAAATTATTTTATGAGATTGCTTATTTTCTCAACACTATTCTGTTTGTGACTTGGCAAAAAGATCATCTCTAGTTCTTTAGAGGCAGTTGCTAAAACTCATTTTAAAAAGCCACTTAATGGACTCATCCTAGGAGAAGCAACAACTCTTTTTAGAGTACTCAGAGTGGCCTTAGGGGTTTTATTTATTATGGTTCTACAGAGTACCTCTCAATCCAAAGGCTTAAATTTAGCTATCTACACAAAAGAAAATCCCTTAAGTAGAGTATTTTCTTTTGTTAATGTTAAGTGAAGAAAACAGAAGGTGGTCAGTCTTTTTGCTGTGGGATAAATTATAAGGTAGAAAAGAAGTACGCAAATAAATCAGCTAACTTAGTCACATAGGAGCTGGGTCAACACTGTCAACATGATCTTAAAGAGCAATGTTCTGAAGTTTGAACTTGAAGGTTTGCTAGCATGCTCTCATTTCTAAGAAGGCTTTTTTTTTTTTTTTGCATGACCATTTATATCTTTCTGCCATTTTTCCTCCTTGCCTTAATGCATGTGAAGCTCATCTGGTTTGCCATACTTTATAGCTACTGACTTAAGTGATTGCTTCTTCATTTCTCTAACAAAATTTCTGAAAAATCTGTTTCCTCATTTTTCCATTCACTCCCCATCCATGATAGTCTTATTTCTTTCACTCTTCCACCAGCACATTAATTTCTGGAGGAAAAAGCAAGCAAAAACCAGAAAGAATTTTTTTTTTAAATTTCCGTTTGAGATAGATCTTAATGGCTAAATAGCTTTCAGTTTCAAACAAAGGCCTACCTCCTGACCTCAAGTCAAAAAGAAAATGACTTTGAGTCAGTATTTTCTTTGCCACAGCACAGCACATTTATCCTTATGACTCAACTTCTGCCCATGGGCCCTCAATCACTCTTCATACCTGACCCTTCCTCTGAGCTCAAGACCCCCATTTCCATTTTCCCAAGGCAAATATCAACTTTCTTGTCCTTTGAGTCCCTTAAACTTAACAAGTTATAACTAGTCTTTTGAAGGCAAAAGGAGAAGAGGGCAGCAGAGGATGAGACAGTTAGAAAGCATCACCAACTCAATGGACATGAGTTTGAAGGACAGGGAAGCCTGGAGTACTGCAGTCCATGGGGTTGCAAACAACAAAAACAAGCTAATTTTTTTTTTTTTTAACTCTTTCCCCTTCTTTCCTTGAAACTGTCTCTTCCTGTATAAACTGCTGAAATTGGGTTGCCTCAGTGTCTTCTTTCACACCATCATCCTCCATATTCAACCATCCTCAAATCCTTTGTCAGATCTACTTCCTAAGTAGCTGCTTGATTTTTTGGGTCATTAATCACCTGTCATTAAGCCATTGAAATGGTCTCTTACTTTCTTCTCCAGATCTCATCCAAATAAGTAATAGCTTATTTTTTTAATGGAAAAATGACATTGCATCCCAGTGCAGAGAAGCACTGTTTACAGTAGCCAAGACATGGAACCAACCTAAATGTCCATGGACAGATGAGTAGATGAAGAAGACGTGGTATATATATGCACAGTGGAATATCACTCCGCCATAGAAAAGAATGAAATATGTCGTTTGCAGCAACATGGATGGATGCGGATATTATCATACCAAGAGAAGCGAGTCAGAGAAAGACAAATATCATATAATATCACTTAAATGTGGAGTCTAAACAAAAAGGATCAAATGAACTTATTATAAAACATAAACGGACTCCTATACACAGAAAGCAAACTTGTGGATACCAACGGGGAAAGCGCTGTGCTGTGCTTAGTCACTCGGTTGTGTCCAACTCTTTGCAACCCCATGGACTACAGCTCACTAGGCTCCTTTGTCCATGGGGATTCTCCAGGCAGGAATACTGGAGTGGGTTGCCATGCCCTTCTCCAGGGGATCTTCCTGACCCAGGGATCAAACTTGGGTCTCCTACATTGCAGATGGATTCTTTACTGTCTGAGCCACCACGGAAGCCCAAAGAGGAAATTAGAGGGGGATAAATTGAGAGTTTGGGCTTAACAGATCTATACTATTATATATAAAATAGGTAAACAACGAAGATCTACTGTATAGCACAGGGAACTATATTCAGTATCTTTTAATAACTTATAATGGAAAAAATCTGAAAAAGAATATACATGTGTACATATACTATATAACTGAATCACTTTGCTATATCCCTGGAATATTATAAATCAAACAATACTTCAATTAAAAAAATGTGATATTACTACCTAAAATATTACTGTGGCTTTCAGTCACTCTAAATCCTAAGAAAAAGTCAAAACTTTAATTTGTCATACAAGAACTTACCAACTCTGGCTCTAGTTTCCTTGGGCAGCTTTATTTTCTACAAGGTCTCCATCTGTATCAAGTGCAACATGATATCTTTTGACCCCTTGACTCTTCCTTCACATGGAATGACCTCACTTTTCTCAGTCTGATAAAAGAGTACTGGTCTAATAAGAAAACCAGATAGAATGCGTATCTTTCTTTCCAAAGGAATTGGTCCCTACCTCCTATAGAACCATAGAAGATGCTACAGAGACCCCATCTATCACTATCACCAAAGGAAGCTGAATTTACAACAAATCCATCTGAGACAGATTCTTGGCTCCACCACTTCTCTAGTGTGTGACTGTGGTTAAGATATTTATCTTATTTTAAAAACAAATTTCATAATAAACCACCTAATAAATTAGTGGGGAATAAATAGAAAAATCACTGCAGATGGTGATTGCAGCCATGAAATTAAAAGATGCTTATTCCTTGGAAGGAAAGTTATGACCAACCTAAATAGCATATTTAAAAGCAGAGATATTACTTTGCCAACAAAGGTCCGTCTAGTCAAGGCTATGGTATTTACAGTGGTCATGTATGGATGTGAGAGTTGGATGGTGAAGAAAACTGAGTGCCAAATAATTGATGCTTTATAACTGTGGTGTTGGAGAAGACTCTTGAGAGTCCCTTGGACTGTAAGAAGATCCAACCAGTCCATCCTAAAGGAGATCAGTCCTGGGTGTTCATTGGAAGGACAGATGTTGAAGCTGAAACTCCAATACTTTGGCCACCTGGTGCGAAGAGTTGACTCATTGGAAAAGACCCTGATTCTGGGAAAGATTGAGGGCAGGAGAAGGGGACGACAGAGGATGAGATGGCTGGATGACATCACTGACTCTATGGACATGGGTTTGGGTGGACTCTGGGAGTTGATGATGGACAGAGAGGCCTGGCGTGCTGGGATTCATGGGGTCACAGAGTAGGACATGATTGAGCGACTGAACTGAACTGAAATAGAAAAAAAAAAAGCATGTGAAAGGAGTTTGTAGATCACAGCATTTTGTACATATGCCCTTGTTTACTGTCCATGAACAACCTTTCTTAATATGGACTATTCTATTTTTAGGCATGTGGTGGTGTTGTAGTTGCTAAGTCATGTCTGACTCTTGCGACCACATGAACTGTAGCCCACCAGGCTCCTCTGTCCATGGGATTTGCCAGGCAAGAATACTGGAGTGGTTTGTCATTTCCTTCTCCAGAGGATCTTCACGGCTTGTGGGACTGAACTCACGTCTCTTGTGTCTGGTCTGTTGCAGGTAGATTCTTTGCTGCTGAGCCATCAGGGAAGCCATGTACAGCTATTTTTGTGGAGTGAGTGGCAAGAAAAATATGTTTATGTCTTCTACCATATTTTGCTTCTGTCTCTGTTTTTCCTATACTTTCCTATTGGATTATATGTTCCTGGGGCTGGAGACCATGTCGCCCTCATCATTGCATGCCCCATAGTCCCTAGAACATTTAATAAACTTATTCAATATTTGGTGATTGAATGTGAACCCTATATTAAATCATTAGAATTACTGAATATTAGAACTCCTGCATTTTTCTATACTTCAAGTCAGTAGTTCTCAAAAAGACTTTATGTAAAGACTTTTTCATTGTCCAAACTAGGGGTCTGAAAGAGTGCTGTATAGTTTAGTGGACTGAGGCCAGGGATGCTGTTCAATGCATTATGACAAAGAATTACTCAGTCCAAATGCCAATCGTGATGAAGTTGAGAAATCCTGCTTTAAACCAA
The DNA here is from genome assembly GCA_006410615.1 of Neotragus moschatus. NCBI lineage: Eukaryota > Metazoa > Chordata > Mammalia > Artiodactyla > Bovidae > Neotragus > Neotragus moschatus. The sequence goes on along the minus strand of SJYA01002571.1, from coordinate 87,664 downwards.
AAAGATTATCTACAAGAATAGCTATTTGGGCCAAAATAGGCTGGAGCTACTAACAATGACCAGAAATATGAAATAAATATCAGTTAAATAGGTCCAACATTTCTTCAGAAAAACAACTCTGACATCTTGGGGGATTTCTGAAATCTTTGCTTTGAGAATTTTTCTAGGAGTTTTTTCTTTCTGGTATGAATTTTTATTATCCTCATAGTTCATCTCAACTTACAGTATAAGTTCAATTTGTAATACTTCACTTGCTCTAAAAATTTGGTTTAATATTTCCCAAAAAATGGCAAACAGATCCCAGCTCTGCATATATTTTTTAAAAGTAGTGTCAATGTTTTCAATAGCCAGTGTTTAACTTTGAGAAGAAAAAACATGGAGTAAAGTATTCCCGTGAGTATATTTAATTTTTTATTATTCAAATATGATTTTGCAAGAGAAGAATTAAATGTAAAGGGCAGGCTAAGAATAAAGAAATAGGGGGAAATACTCTGTATTTTTGCTTAAAACCTCAAATATCCACTTACTACTGCATCAATCTTAGGCGAGTTACGGTAATGGGAAAGAAGTGGCAGCAAGGTTAGTTTGGGAATCTGAGATGAAACTGTGGCAAGACTCTTAAACTCGAAAAAGACCTTATTCTCTATTCCCCGTTTTCTCTCTCACCTTCCTTCTCCGTTGTTAAGGGTGTGACCCACACTTTATGGGAACTACGCAGTCATGGAACCCAGCAGAGTTCCAGCAAAAGCTAGAGCTGTGGCATTTCTGCCGTCCTTCTGCTAAGATATTGCCCTGTTGCAGTTTTTGACCCTGGGATCACAGAAGGGAAAGGAATAGGAGTTTGTTTTCTATGTCAGGAGGCAAGTTTTCACTTAATCTCTCTCAGCTCGACAACACGCCTAATTTTTCTAGTTCTGTTTCTTTTCTTAAAAATAAATTTTTTTTTCTAGATCTGTTTAAGTCCCAGGTTAGGGGCTTCCCTGGAGGTCCAGAGGTGAAGACCCTATGCTTCCAAGGCAGGGGGTACAGTTTCCATCCCTGGTTAAGAAAATAAGATCCCACATGCTGAATGGTTCAGCCAAAAACAACAATGACAATAAAAACCAAAAGCCCATCAACTCCTTCTCAGGGGGTTATATTAATAAATGCATATAAATGTATTTATATGCCTTTAATAAAAGGCCTAGAATTGTAAAGGAAAGCAACTACATTTAAAAAAATGAGGATAATACTAACACTGGTACAAATGCTAATACAAATATTTATCCTTCATGAATGAATTTACTTACATATAATGCCTTTTTGAAAGTGAATGTGCCATAAGAATGGTATAAAAATTATTACATAATGAGTTTGGAGAAGGAAATGGCAACCTATACCAGTATTCTTGCCTGGAAAATCCCATGGACAGAGGAGTTTTATGGGGAACTACAGTCCATGGGGTCGCAAAGAGTCAGACATGACTGAATGACTAACACCTTCACTTTTTCAGTGAGTATAAGGAGACTAAGATCTATAACACTTTTAGAAGTCTCCTCTGCTTCTAACAGTATGACAGTGAATGACAATTTTCCTTCTGAAGGATCCCAGGAGCTGTTGTGTTAAGCCATCATCCCTGAAGGTAGAGAAAATTGTTTGTGAGGAAAAGTTGATAGAAAATGTGCTAAACCCCCTTCCTTTTTCTTTCTTTCTTTTTTTTTTCTTTTTAACTTCAAAAATCAGACTCTAATTACAGATATCTTTTCCAGATTGAACCACCACTAATTTAACCAAAAACATGTGTGTGTAACAAAAGAACTCATAAAAGGAGCATTTGAGGTTTCACATGGATTTCTGCAAAAGACAAACACAGTAAAATCACAGAATTGGCTTATGGACGCTCTGCTCCACTAAAGCTATAAAGGTTTTATTGAATCTTTGGGGTTTATAATATCCATTCATCCTTTAAGAGAAACTAAAGGTCTTAATCCATAGAGGAGCTTTCCACTGCTCACCAGAGAAGCAAATCCTCCCACCTTGAATGACACAGTTCAGAGCTTTCTGGAACCCAGTGTGACTTGCATTTCTGATTTCCATCCAACCCCTTATCAGATGTGCTAAGGAGAGGTGTCAGCCTTATCACTTAGCTTATGACTTATATTGAGCTCTTAGAACTGGAGTTACTGCATTATATTTCCCATTAAAAAATGTCCCATTTTGCAACTCTTATCCTGGAAAGATACCTAATAATGCCAAGAATACTAAATAGACATTTACCAAATACTATAAATTCAACTGACTCTTACTCAAAATAGCAGTGTTCATATATGACACCCAGAGACCACTTATTCACCAGGGCTGGCAAACGGAGATGCCGTCCAAGACCCCATGGAAAAACTCTTCATGTTTTAGAGTGATATTGAGAAAAATGATTCAATCAATCGAATTTAATAAACACTTCCCTTACCTCGATGGAGCCTAACTACACATCCCTATTACCTTTGTCTCTTCTCACAAACTGTTAAAAGAAATCTCAGAGAAGTCAAACAGACCAATACACTAGACTAGGGATCTTAGAGGGCATCAGCTAGCTAAGACAGATAGGCAATGTTCATTGTAATATTATACTTCTTGGAAATGACAGTTATTGTCACGGTAAATGTCATGACACCTATAATTGAAGGGAGTGGAGGGAGAGAGGTAGACCATATCTGGAAAATAGTTACCTAATTCTTTTGTGAATTAGAGAAGCCTAGAATATGTGCATTCCCAGTCCTGAGCACAATAGCTTCTTATGAAACAAATAGAGAAGACACTGACTTCTAGGAGAACAAGATTTTTTTTTCTTTTAGATTCAAGGTGTTTGGAGGTATTACTTTATTTCTTATCACTGAGATTCTTCTATTGTGGTAATAAAAGTAGCTGTGAAAGTATGGTCTTCAAAAATCGCTGGATTATCTGACGATATGCATACCAGTTATTTTGTAGGACATTAGTGTCACTCCTGGGCTAACTACTTTTAGCAAGCACTAATTTAAAAGAAATATCTAGATAAGGTGCCTAGATAATTTGAGATCATAAACACTTTCCCAACATCTATGAAAATAAAATTTTAAAAATATTAAAATAACTAAAATGTACTAGTAGAAATCAAAATAGGAAATATACATAACATTGTGGTAAAAATCTCAAAAAGTGTTATCAAGGAAAGCACTACATGTGGTTCAGATAGGTTAGAGCATCAGCTGAACCAACAGCCGTAGCAGTACTGAGGAAAGAATGATAACCAGCAAAATCTTTTGACATTTTATCAGTATAGAAATAACTGGTTTCCTTTAATTAGAGAACTGAATTAGTGGAACAGAAAAAAAGCAAAGAGGTACAATGCAGGAAACTTCTCCTTAAATAAAGGGAGAAATAAATTGTAGATTGAAATGGCATGTGGTATGCAAGGAAAAGTTGATAAAGAAGAGTTTATATGGAAAACTCGTTCCAAATACAGTTGATCCTGACAGGACACAGGTTTGAATTGTGGATTTTTTTCAGTCATAAATACTGAGCATTACTACCCGGTTGGGAGAATCTGTGAAAGAAAAGATAGGAGGAACCAGGGACAGGAGTAAGTTATGCTGGAATTTTCCACTGCTTGTGGAGGGTCAGCATTCCTAACCCTTCTTTAAATTGTTTAAGAATCAACTGTAAAAATAAAAAACCTTCAGTTGCCTCAACACTTTATGTAACAGGTATCTCCATCTTCTCTCTGACTTCCTCTCCTGATAATTCTTGACAGTACCATCTCTGCACTGTCTATACGTGCTTCCTCACGATCACTGAGTACACCAGGGTAGTCTGATAAGACTTCCTGATATTTCTATCCCTTCTACTTTATGTGTGGAAGGCTCCTCATCAGATATACCCATGCCTGGATTCTTTATCCTTATACGGTCCCTGGTCAAATATGACCTTCCCAATAAGGCTTATCTTGCCCATCATGTCAAAATGGACACATAATGTCCAATTCTTTCTGTACTATTTTCCTGCTTGATTTTTTCCATGGCAATTATTACCTTCGAACGTATTACATGATTTACTTTTCATTTTAGTTCTATGTGTCTTCCCTACTGTCACTCCCCAAGTGGTGCCGTGGTAAAGAATCTGCCTGCTAATGCAGGAGACACAAGAGATCTGGGTACAGTCCCTGGCTTAGGAAAATCCCCTGGAGAAGGAACTAGGAGCCCATTCCAGTATTCTTGCCTGGAGAATCCCATGGACAGAGGAGTCTGGCGGGCTACAGTCCATGGGGTCATAAAGAGTTGGACACGACTGAAAAGACACACACACATCCTCCCTACTATGTATGTATGTGCACTGAGAGCAAGATGTTTTGTTTTTAGTTTTTTTTTAAACTACTTTGTTTAATTGCTAAGAAAACCCACCAGCACATTGTAGATGATCAATACATATCTCTGAAATGAGGCTTGTGGATTATTACATGCAAAAGAAGGTGGAATGCTGTGTTCAGGGAACAAATGGAAACGAATAGGTAAGGCATTAAGGTACCAGGGGTAAACCCCACTGGGGCAGTGCATGCTGGAGCCAGCGTGCACAGTTCACAGAGCCAGTGGTGAGTCTATTTTCCCAGCTCTGTGTTCAGTGACATCATGCAGTAGTTAAAAACCAATCCTGGGAGCATTTAAACTCCCAAAATTAGCAAATGCAATACATGAGGACTTTTTTCCTCCTGGAGAGCTGGTTATCAAACATTTATCTGTATATGACTATATAAGGGAAACAATGAAATCTGAAATCAGAGAATTTAAGTTTAAACCCACCTCTGCATGCATGCCTGCTCAGTTGCTTCAGTTGTGTTCAGCTCTGTGCAACCCCACGGACTGTAGACAGCCAGGCTCCTCTGTCCACGGGATTCTCCAGACAAGGATACTGGGGTGGGTGGCCATGCCCTCCTCCAGGGGATCTTCCCAAATCAGGGACTGAACCTGTGCCTCTTAAGTCTCTTGCGTTGGCAGTTGGGTGCTTTACCAATACCGCCATCTGGGAAATTCCAAATCTACCTCCATCTAGTCAAGGCTATGGTTTTTCCAGTAGTCATGTATGGATGTGAGAGTTGGAATGTGAAGAAAGCTGAGTACCAGAAGAATTGATGCTTTTGAACTGTGGTTCTGGAGAAGACTCTTGAGAGTCCCTTGGACTGCAAGGAGATCCAACCAGTCCATTCTGAAGGAGATCAGCCCTGGGATTTCTTTGGAAGGAATGATGCTGAAGCTGAAACTCCAGTACTCTGGTCACCTCATATGAAGAGTTGACTCATTGGAAAAGACTCTGATGCTGGGAGAGGGATTGGTGGCAGGAGAAGAAGGGGACGCGAGAGGATGAGATGGCTGGATGGCATCACGGACTCAATGGATGTGAGTCTGAATGAACTCCGGGAGTTGCTGATGGACAGGGAGGCCAGGGTTGCTGCGATTCATGGGGTCGCAAAGAGTCGGACACGACTGAGCGACTGAACTGAACTGAACTACTTACCAGCTCTAATATGGAAAGATCATTTCAGGTTTCCAAATCTTGATTTCCTTCATTTTAAAGTGAGAGGCAGGCAACCTGTCACAACATAGCTTGAGATAAAACACAGGAAAGTGACTGAGCTCCTGAATCTTGTTCACCCAGCTTCTCCCACCACTCACAGCTCCCTGGGCAGAGGAGAAAGTCCTGCTGTCCCCTCCCCTGGACTGGCTGAATTGGGGAGTAACAATATTCATCTGTGACACCTGGTTGGTCCAGCTTCTAGTATTTTATTGACGATTTTACTTTCAGTGTAATATTGTAGCTTATGTTTTTCTTATTTAGTCTTGGTGTCAAAGATTTGCAAATCTCATTAAGTCAATTGAGCATTCTCTAATATCTTATTTATTGGAGAAGTGTTTTTATAAGATTCAAATTATTCCATCTTAACTATTTGGCAGAACTTGCTTGCTTTGAGGCCTGGTGCTATTTTAACAGGTAGATTTCTTACTATGGATTCAATTTCTTTAAAAGTTATAAGGCTACTCAGGTTTCTTTTTTTTCTTGCTTCAGTTTGTAGGTTATATTTTCCCAAGAATTTGTACGTTTTCATCAGTTAGTCAAATATATAGGCCAATATACATTTGTAATATTTTCTGTTTTTTAAAGCTATACCTTAGAGGAGCTATATACCACTTTTATTTGAACTATTTGTAACTTCTTTTTTATTTGTGAATCTGATGAGAAATTTGACCATTTTATTAGTCTTTCAGAGACCCCATGTTGGCTTTATTGTCACTACTAAATTTTTATTTACTATTACAAAGATTTCTCCTATCTTTATTGTTTTCTTCCTCCTAAATTTCTTAGACTTATTTTATTTTCTTTTTTTCTAACATTTGCAAGTTGTGAACAGTTAGCTCCTTATGCTGGTCCTTGTTTTTCTTATCTAATACTAACATTTAGGGATATACATTTTCCTTAAGAGCTTAGCCCCACCTCACAAGTTTTGTTGTGTTGTATAGTCATTATTATGGGCTTCTCAGGTGGCTCAATGGTAAAGAATTCGCCTGCTAATGCAGGAGACACAAGAGACTTGGGTTTGATCCCCAGGTGGGGAGAATCACCTGGAGGAGGAAACTGCGGCCCACTCCAGTATTCTTGCCTGGAAAATTCCATGGACAGGGCATCCTGGCAGGCTACAGTCCATGGGTTAGCAGAGTCGGATGCTGAGTTAGCTGAGTAACGGAGTTACTAACTGAGTTAGCTGAGTACGTACTTTAGCTCTTGATTTATAGCCCAATAGTCAGTTTTCATAAAAGTTCCACGTTTGCTTGTGACACATTTCCATTCTACAGATGTTGTTCTTCAGTTTAAGCTTTTTTCTTCTTTTTTTTTGCTAGCTGTTTTCTAATACTGTTCATTTTTCCTATATCTGTATTCAGTTTTGTCTATTTATTAATTACTGGAAGTGAAGTGACTCAGTCGTGTCCTACTCTTTGTGACCCCCATGGACTGTAGCCCGCCAGGTTCCTCTGTCCATGGGATTTTCCAGGCAAGAATACTGGAGTGGGTTGTCATTTCCTTCTCCAGGGTATATTCCTGACCCAGGGATTGAACCCAGGTCTCCCACATTGCAGGCGGACTCTTTATTGTCTGAGACACCAGAAAATCTAGTTACTGAGAAGTATGTTAAATTCTGCCATCTTACTGATGTTAGATTTTCCTTGTGAGTCTTTCAACTTTTGTATCTATGTTGAGCTTAAACCAATAACTGCAAACAGTAGTATGTGAATGTTTATATCACATATCCATGGTAAATCTTTATCACTAGTAATGCTTTGTGGCATACAGTCTATTTTGCCTGTTACTGATACAGCCATGCTGGCTTCCTTTTGTTTGCTTTTAACTGGTGTATCTTTACCTTATGCTTTGATTTCAACCTGCCTGAGTCTTAAGGAATTCATTTTGTCTATTGCAACAGATACACCAGGATTTTGTTCTCTCTTTTCCTTCCCTTTCAATTGATTGGTCTTTAAGTTCATTTTTTTCTCTTTATTTTCCTGGAGGTTATACATGATTATTTTTAAAAAATCATTTTAGTGGGTTATCCTTAAAATAATAACATGATTGATAGATTCGCACAGTCTAAAGTTAATCATAATTCAGGACCTTAGAACAGTTTAAAACTACTTCTCTCTTAATGTTATCTGTATCCAATGCATCATTTGGATCTTTTTAACTTTCTTGAATCATATATTACTGTTTGAAACACTTGGTGTTTGTTGGCATCTGACCATGTGTTTACCACTTTCCTTGCTCTCCTCTCCTTAGCGTATCTCCAGTCTCCCTCCTGAGATTATTTCATTTGTTCACGATTTTTTTTTTCATTTACTGAAACATATGTTATTGCCTATTCTCTTATTTTTTTTTATTTTTTGCTTGAAAATATCTTTGTCTTCATTCTTGAATGATAGTTGAGATATGAGTGAATTCTTGGTTAACGTTTATCTTTCTCACAACATTTTTGAAGATATTAATCCTCTGTGTTCTATCTCCCATTGTCACTGTTGAGAAATTGTTTACCCACTGTGAGTAATCCCCATTTTCTCTGACTTTTTTTTTTTTTTTCTGTGATTGTCTCTTTTTTTTTTTTTTCTGTGAAGAGAAGGGGAATAGCTTGCTGGAGACAAATTGTCATGGGAAAGTGTTTTTCTTTTACAGTGATAAAAACTGTTTTCCATATGGATAGGAGAGAATCAATGGAGAGGAAAATTTTTTCTTTTACAGTGATAAAAACTGTTTTCCATATGGATAGGAGAGAATCAATGGAGAGGAAAATGGTGAAGAAACAGGAAAGAAGGAATACTTGATGGTTGAGGTCCAGAAGACTGCTGAGAACACGAGTATTCTGGCTGGATGAGCTTTAAAGAGAACCTAAATCAGCAAGGATGGAAGAATCATCTTGACTAGGTCATCTTCATATGCTGAGTTTCAGGTTTCACTGAGATGAGTGGTCCCCGCCTCCAGGGGTCCAGCAGGTGGTCTACGTGAATGAAGCTGGCTTGCCTTAAGCACGTCTACAGGTGTTACAGAAGTGGTCAGATTTAGGAGGAATTGGTGCACTCAGGTGTAACAGCCCCAACAGGTTGGATCTTGCGGAATATTGAAGCCAGGGTTGTGAGACATTCCAGTTCTTCAAAAGAAGCCAGAAGCTTGGACTTTATGTGAAATATCCTGATTTTATTTTGGTCTACATTTCAAGGAGAAGGAAAAGCCCAGTCTAACAAAGACCTACCTGCAAGCCAGACTTGGCCCATGGACCACTAAATTCTAACCTCTCCCCAGGAGAGCAAACAATGGAGCACTGAAAATGATGGAGATTTTGAAGCAGGAAGCAGACATCATCTGACCTTGGTTGAGGGAATATTAATCACTGAGCTAGTAAGGCAAACACATAGTCAGGTGCTCATATCAAGGGTCAATAGACTATGAACTGTCTGACTCAGTTGTTGTTCTAAAGATGGATTTTTACAGTTGCTACAAATGAAGTCATCAATGGAAAAAAGGAGAAAGCCAGTGTCATCTTTTATCTTCTAAAGGTGCTTTCAGTCTCCACCCTGCCCTGACAGATTTGTGCCCAGGAACCCTGCCACATGCTGACACCCTGCCTACTCCAAACATATCTAGGCATCTTCCTCCATCTTCCTGCCCCTGTTTACTTTCCCTCTGTTCCCTGGTACCAAAGCCTGAAGTGTGGGCTAGACAAAAGGGAGTAGCTTAAACTAGAAATAGATAAAAAGAGTTCTATCCAATTTTACCCCCTTCCCCCATGTTACCCCACCCTTAGACCTGAAGAAAAGGATGGCAGTTTCCTGTTACAAAAGTAAGTCACATTCCCTCAATGTTGTAATCTCCTTGGCCCCATCTCTAACCTGGCAAGCCTGGGGAATATGGAAAGTTTATATATTGAAAAAAGACTTTTAGATTAGCTCATGTTTTGTTTGGAAAATGTATGACTCTGTTTTAAGATAGTACAGTAATGCAGCTCCTTTATGGTGATGGGGGGAAAATAGTGACATTTCCTAAACATAATAGCCTCATGGTTTCTTAGGAGGGAAAGTGTCTAGAGGAAATCTGCAAAAAAAATTGTTTCGTAAACTTAACAGAAACTTGAGATAAAAAAAGTCATTTTTGGCTCTAACTACAGTCATTGCTTAGTACCATGTGTGTATTTTAACAGACTTAAGAATAAAATATTTAATCATCTGCATACTAAATTATATCTGTAACTTTTTACTAGGAAATGTTCAGTTTTAACACATGTCTGGTATTTAACACATGTCTCTTGCTGGGCTGTGCTGTGATGTGCTTAGTTGCTCAGTTGTGTCTGACTCTTTGTGACGCCATGGACTGTAGCCTATTAGGCTCCTTTACCTACGGGGATTCTCCAGGCAAGAATACTGGGGTGGGTTGCCATGCCCTCCTTCAGGGCATCTTCCCAACCCAGGGATCAAACCAAGGTTTCCTGCCTTGCAGGTGGATTCTTTACCATCTGAGCCACCAGGGAAGCCCATAAATACTGGAGTGGGTAGCTTATCCCTTCTCCAGGGAATCTTCCCATTCTCTTGTTGTAGGTGATTGCAGGAGCAAAGGTGTTAATAATGCCTAGACGGCTCTGCAAGGGATCTACAAAACCTTTGCACAGGTGGGACCACGAGTGTCAGCTCGTTGCTGTGTCCTGGGTGACTAGCCCAATGCCTGGCTTATACTGGAGACTCCCTCATTATTTGTAAAATGAATACATGGTGAGTGTGTCTGAGACATATACATTAGTTTGCATATAACCATTTTGTTATGTTTTGAAGTTTGGCTATGTTTCAATGAGATGATTTTCATAATTAGGTACTTATCTTTAGATAGCATTGATACCTCATTGCGTTACTAGTAATTCAACAAATTTTTGCTGTATTGACATAGCTCTTTCACATAGAACTAATTAGTTCTGACTTTCCTATTTAGCTGCTGAATTCCTTCAACACAGTGTAGACAGAACAAGAAAGTAATTTCTTGGAAATCCAAGAGGAGGTTTTAGTCCCTACTGCAACTTTCCTAAATTCTGTTCTATAGAACATTCATATAACTCAGTGTTAACACAGGTCTGCCAAGAAAAGCTTATGGTGGCCAAGTCAGTTTAGGAAATACAGCATTTGGTGCCCATATAACTGGGAGAGTCTCAGTGTATACTAGTTTATTAAGGGCTCCGAAAACTCCTTCAATAAAAGAAATCTGTCCAGTTTCATTTATTCAAGTACTCCCAATTTTTTTTTTTTTTTTTTTTTTTACTATGGGAGCTGTCTCTAATGCTATTATAACGTGTTCCATAAAAACAACTTAGAAAATAAGTTGCTTTTAGGTACCTCCACTTATATTTATATCCTTGTGCTAACTCTGAATATATTCTAAATCAAACTGAATAATCATGAAAAAGAAACTTGAGTATCATTTCCTTTCTGCTGCTTGTAAGAGTTCTCTTTATTTCTTGAAAATATACAATAACCTCTAACATATATGAAAATACACAAGGAGTAGTTAAATGGCCCAATGAAATTCTTCAGTTTCTAACGTATATTTTTCTAAGCCAAGAAATTCTCTTTGAAAACTGGGGAAATAGATACAACTGACCGTTTCGGTGACTATTTTCATTTTGTCCATGATAAATTCAAAATTCCCAGTGGTATATGCAGCATTGTCTTCATCTAGACATAATTCTACTCTGAACACAAGTCTGCTGTTGGCAGAAAATTGTCTCTTGACATGCTTACATGCCATAGAATATGAAACGTTTTTGAGATGAGAGAAAAGTGGATGTTGTCTGTGTCAACATGGTGTGGACTGCGCTTTATAAGAAACTGAGACTCTGTTGGGTTCACATACGTGGTTCCACCCTCGGGGAAACAAATATGTGCAGTAAACATATGGACAGAGCTATTGAGAACAGATGGAATTTATTTATTTCTAAATCCAAGAGCATACTCTATTACTCAAGAGTTTGATGTGCCCACATTTTAAAAGCTGAGCAGCTAAATTGGAAAGCAGAAGTGCTTATGACGGAGAAGTCAGTATCATTTGTTTTATCTACACTTCTCCTTAGAAGTGCTCTGGAGGGTTAGTAAAATTATCTTAGGTCTCAGCGCTTGCTTCTTTTCTTTTCTTTTNGAGTTTGATGTGCCCACATTTTAAAAGCTGAGCAGCTAAATTGGAAAGCAGAAGTGCTTATGACGGAGAAGTCAGTATCATTTGTTTTATCTACACTTCTCCTTAGAAGTGCTCTGGAGGGTTAGTAAAATTATCTTAGGTCTCAGCACTTGCTTCTTTTCTTTTCTTTTTTTTTTAATGAAAATGAGAATAACATTGAGCAGGATATTGATGTCTAAACCTGACTGTGTCTTTCTCATAAAGGATTAAAAAAAAATGCACACCATGATTTGACTGTGTAAGTTCTGGAACTAATCCATGCAGCTTGATTTCCTAGGCTTTGAAAAAAATGAACTCCTAGACTCTAACGTCTGAAGAATGATGACTGAACAGATATAAGAAACGCATCTAGATGAACCAAGGGACAACTGAAATCAGGCATTAGCACACTCATATCTTTTCCTGTTCCAGTCTGAAAAAAACAGTTAAAGATATATGACTGAGCTTGAGTGGATCCACTGTGACTGTCTTACAAAAAAGCACGAATGGCGCTATAAGAGAGGGGTTTTCTTGTGCCATTTGTTCAGAACAAGCACTTGCATGCTGTTGAACATGAGTCCTTTGTGGGAATTTAGAGTTCCTCAGTCAATTATGATTCTAAGCTGGTCATCCAAACCGTATGGCAAAGCTTGCCCTGGTCAGCTCAGCAGAAATACTTAACTATAACTACATCTTTCTCTCTCTGTAGCTCTCTATGTATGGATGTATGCCTGCATGCTCAGTCATGTCCGACTCTTTGCCACCACATGGACTATGGCCTGCCAGGCTCCTCTGTCCATGGAGTTCTCCAGGCAGGAATACTAGAGTGGGTACCCATTTCCTTCTCCAGGGGATCTTTCTGACCCAGCAAATGAACCTAAGTCCCTTGTGTCGCCTGTTTTGGCAGGTGGGGTTTTTACCAGCTGAGCCAGCAGAGATATACCCACAAATACACATATACATATATATATATATACTACACATGCACACATATATATGGGTATGTATGTATACATGCATACATAGAAAGCATCACTATGAACAAAGCTAGTGGAGGTGATGGAATTCCAGTTGAGCTATTTCAAATCCTAAAAGATGATGCTGTTAAAGCAGTGGCCACAGGATAGGAAAAGTTAGGTTTCACGCCAGTCCCAAAGAAAGGCAATGCCAAACAATGTCCAAACTATTGCACTCATCTCACAGACTAGTAAAGTAATGCTCAAAATTCTCCAAGCCAGGCTTCAATAGGACGTAAACCATGAACTTCCAAATGTTCAAGCTGGATTTAGAAAAGGCAGAGGAACCAGGGATCAAATTGACAACATCCGCTAGATCATCAAAAAAGCAAGAGAGTTCCAGAAAAGCATTTACTTCTGCTTTATTGACTACGCCAAAGCCTTTAACTCTGGATCACAACAAACTGTGGAAAATTCTGAAAGAGATGGGAATACCAGACCAGAATACCAGATTCACCTCCTGAGGAATCTGTATGCAGGTCAAGAAGTGACAGTTAGAGCTGAACATGGAACAACAGACAGGTTCCAAGTTGGGAAAGGAGTACATCAAGACTGTATATTGTCACTCTGCTTATTTAACTTATATGCAGAGTACATCATGCGAAATACTAGGATGGATGAAACACAAGCTAGAATCAAGATTGCCGGGAGAAATATCAATAATCTCAGATATGCAAATGACACCACCCTTATTGCAGAGAGCAAAGAACTGGAGAGTCTCTTGATGGAAGTGAAAGAGGAGAGTGAAAAAGTTGGCTTAATACTCAGCATTCAAAAAGTAAGATCATGGCATCCAGCCCCATCACTTCATGGCAAATAGATGGGGAAACAGTGAAAACAGTAACAGGCTTTATTTTGGAGGGCTCCAAAATCATTGCAGACGGTAACTGCAGCCATGAAATTAAAAGTTGCTTGCTCCTTGGAAGAAAATTTACGACCAAACTAGACAGCATATTAAAAAGCAGAGACATTACTTTGCTGACAAAGGTCTGTCTAGTCAAAGCTATGGCTTTTCCAGTAGTCATGTATGGATGTGAGAGCTGAACTATAAAGAAAGCTGAGCGCCAAAGAACTGATGTTTTTGAACTGTGGTGTTGGAGAAGACTCTTGAGGGTTCCTTGGATTGCAGGGAGATCAAACCAGTCAGTCCTAAGGGAAATCAGTCCTGGGTGTTCATTGGAAGGATTGATGCTGAAACTGAAACTCCAATACTCTGGCCACCTCATTCAAAGAACTGACTCATTGGAAAAGATACTGATTTGGGGAAAGAATGAAGGCAGGAGGAGAAGAGAATGACAGAGGATGAGATGGTTGGATGGCATCACCGACTCAATGAACATGAGTTTGAGCAAGCTCTGGGAGTTGCTGATGGACAGGGAAGCCTGGAGTGCTGCAGCCCATGAGGTTGCAAAGAGTCAGACACAACTGAGCGACTGAACGGAACTGACTGAACTGATGTATACATATACATGTGTGTACAAAATATGTATGTATAAATGCACATGTATTTTCTCTGGTAGAACATCTTTATTTGTGTAATGAAATTGACATGACAGGTCTGGAGAGCTAAGCCTCCCCCAGCTTCATCCCCACTATTCACACCTCATTGCTGCTATCAGCTCTGTCCTCACAGCCCTNTGTGTGTACAAAATATGTATGTATAAATGCACATGTATTTTCTCTGGTAGAACATCTTTATTTGTGTAATGAAATTGACATGACAGGTCTGGAGAGCTAAGCCTCCCCCAGCTTCATCCCCACTATTCACACCTCATTGCTGCTATCAGCTCTGTCCTCACAGCCCTTATAACCAGGAGCCTCTGAGGCTTTGAAAGTAACTCTTCAACAGAGCGCTTCCTCTAAAGCTAGTAAATTCTTGTTGACAGGGTTGCAGAATTCCTCTTCTTAGATTATTTGTCCAAAACAGACGATTCGCTGCTTCTGGAATGACGTGGCTGCAGAGCAAACCCAGTTGCATAGAAATTTCTCCTTCATTGTCGGTGGAAGTGATTCTTGGTGTTTCTCATGCCTTTTGCTTTCCATGGGATGCAAGAGGAGTATGTTCCTTAAAATCTTTTGCTGTAGGGTTGGGGCTATGAAACCAACCAATGAAATGTACATGGGAATAACTTGTCCTCCTTCCAGGTCTGATGTTCAAAAACACCCCATGAGAACTTCCAGATTCCAAACCATCCATCCAGAGCTGCCCAAATCCATCACACCAGTGTGAGAGAGAAATAGACTTTTTGTATCATGTTGTTGATTTGGGGGCTAATCTGTTGTGACAACTAGCAATAACTGTCCTGAGTAATAAGCTCAAAAAATAATCAAATAGGGTGGCTGTCAAGTCCTTCCATCAGATTTCGTCCCATTAAATATTCTCCTGTGGGTTGATCTCATTAGTAACGGGACAAAGTGTTCACAGGCCCCTCGAACATTTACCAATAGTCTAGGAATGTGAGATCACATGGAAGCAAGCGTTAATAGCCTGAAGAAGAGTGTAAATGGGCCGTAGGTTGTTATATTGTTTACTTTAGTGGGAGTCTTTATTCACAGCAAGACTTCTATTTCCACATGAAATAAATTCTTCTTGGTCTTTGGCCTCAGGGATTTTGCAGATGCATATTATAGGTTGATTTCTGGGAACTGTGTCCCAGAGAGATGACACTGCCATACAACTCAGGCAAGACTGCTTACTTTTTTTTTTTAATTTTTATTTTTTAGTTTGTTTTGCTTTACAATACTGTACTCATTTTGCCATACATTGACATAAATCAGCCATAAGTGTACCTGAGTTCCCAATCCAGACCCCCCCCTCCCTCCCCACACCATCCCTCCGGATCATACCTGCCCATCAGTCCCAAGCCTTCTTACTTTTAAGTGTATTTGTTTGTTGTTGTTAGTCACTCAGTCAAGTCCAACTCTACCATCCCATGGACCATAGCCCACCAGGCTCCTCTGTCCATGAGATTCTCCAGGCAAGAGTACTGGAGTGGGTAGCCATTTCCTTCTCTGGGGGATCTTCCCTACCCAGGGATCAAACTCAGGTCTCCTGCATTGCAGACAAATGCTTTACCATCTGAGCCACCAGACTTAGTAGTCACTAATGCATATGCCGACCTGCCTCACGCTTCCATTTCAGTTAATCTTGTAGCGTTAATCTATATGTAACATTTCTGTTGAGAGAGGGAGAATGTAATTTGAAAACACCTGCAAGTTATCAAAAATATGGATAATCTTCCTGCGGACAAATAGACACTCTTGAGCCAAGTGACACTTTTGAAACCAGGAACAAATGGGTACGTCTGTCCAGCTAATGAGGTGAAGGGGCGACTGGGCCAAGGGGAAGAAACAATGGCCTTCGGGCTAGAAAGCCAGCTGCCACATTCTTTTCTTTCAGTTATGGCTGTGACCTTGACATGTATCAGGAATCATTTAATCTTTGAGAGCTTCAGTCTTTTCATTTGCAAGGTGGATATAATAATATCTTCCTAGCCTATTTCACGTGCTCCCTTTAAGTTATAAATGAGGTAACATGCATGCAAGTGCTTTATAAAGTGTTATACCAATGTGTTATTGTAACTAAGGATTCTTAGTTGGAGAGTCATGAACCATAGTTGAAAAAGCACCAATGTACATGCCATTCCCTTAGTAGACTCGAGAACCCTATGGGGGAAAGGGTGTGTTATAAGTGAGGGCCTCAGGATCTTTCACCCCAAGAATCCTGCTTGCTCATTCCTTAGGATTAAGGTGCTGAGGGACACTCCCCTGTCCCTTAGAACTTTAGTGATTGATTCGTCTTGGTGTTCTAACCTCAGAAATAAAATACCATGTTTGCCTCTGGATTAATTAGCCCTTTAAGAGGAAGAAAATAGACTTCACTGGAGGGGCTTTCAAAACAGAGAGAGAAAACATCCCAGAAACAGAAATCATGTGATGCAGATCATAAAATTTCTCCTAAGCTGGATTTAATTAGAAGTTGCTGGAATGATTTGGCATGCAAACAGCTGCTGTCAGATCTATGCAGCGATTCCCAGCCTTGGAACAGCTGTATGTAGTTTTTCTCTCTTTCCAATGATTCCTAGGCAGAAAACCTGCAATGCCCTGGCAAGGCTTTGGCGTTATTCTCATGAGCTAATCAGATCAACCTAGACAAGACACGAAAAAGATTTGCGTATTTTATTTGCATATTTAAACAATCCTTTATCTTTTTGTTGCTGCTGTTATTGTTGTTGAAGCTGTCTTGGAATGTTTGCACTGTGGGCTCATGAACTATTTTGGAGGGAAATTATTTTGAAGCACCTGGCAAGTTCTCACAGCGTTGCAATGGGTTCTGTTATACTTCGAGCATGTACTGGTTTTAGTTCTAAATTAAAGTCTTAAATTTAAGCTTGAGTCTGTCATACAAGGTGAACTAAGTCGGAAAGAGAAAAATAAGTCTTATCTATTAACACATATACATGGAATCTAGAAAAATGGTGCTGATGAACCTATTTGCAGGGCAGAAATAGCAGTGCAGATGCAGAGAACAGACTTGGAAGGAGAGGATAGGATGAATGGAGAGTAGCATTGAATATATACACTCTCACATGTAAAATAGCTAGTGGGAAGCTGCTAGATACCACCGGGAGCTCAGCTCGTTGCTCTGTGATGACTTATATGGGTGGGATGTGGGGGGCATGTGGGAGAGAGACTCAAGAGGGTGGCGATATATATGTATACATATAGCCAATTCNTTGGAAGGAGAGGATAGGATGAATGGAGAGTAGCATTGAATATATACACTCTCACATGTAAAATAGCTAGTGGGAAGCTGCTAGATACCACCGGGAGCTCAGCTCGTTGCTCTGTGATGACTTATATGGGTGGGATGTGGGGGGCATGTGGGAGAGAGACTCAAGAGGGTGGCGATATATATGTATACATATAGCCAATTCACTTTGTTGTACAGCAGAAACCAGCACAACATTACAAAGCAACTATATGCCAATCCAAAAAAAAAAAAAATTATACTTAAGCTGCAGGCACTCCTCAGCTCAGATATTGAATCTGCTACTAGTTGTAATGAGCTGGAGGGGCAAAAGGTCTTTGAATTTTGTTTTGAAAAATGAGAAGCCTGGAGAGACCTGCATTTGCCTTGGCCTCCCACCATACAAATGGGCTCTGGCGGTCACTAGAAGAGGATATGTTCATGCGTGACCTGAGCTTCTATCTAGGGGGACATTAATTCCAAATAGATGTGAAGAGTCAGACACAACTTAGCAACTGAAGAACCACAACATACTTCCCTGGTGATCAATAGTTTTCCATAGTCATACACAAGGGAGTGCAGGGTGTGTGTGTGTGTGTGAAAGCTCTTCTGAGGAGTTCTCAGGGGTTTACATCTGCTATGGGAGTGGTTCTGACTCTGGCAGGACAAACCCTCTCCCCCATAAAGCAGCTTTCAAGCTAGAAAAAATTCTCGAAGCCAGCCATTTTCCAGCACTCTAGGAACTGATCAAAAGCATGCAGCAACATAAGAAGGTTTTATTCATGAACACTACTGAACCTTGGGGAAGAACGGTGTGGGTCTGTGGCATCATACCCAGCTGCTGCTGCAGCTGCCTAGTTCTGTCCCTGGTAGTTCATCCAGGGCAGGGAGGACTGCCATAATGCCCACCAGCTTACCTGTCCCTGGAGAAAGATGTTCACATGACTGTCAGTTACAGCCACAACTCTGGGAGAAGCCAGTGGGCAGGGCCAGCAACTTGATATTTGGGGCAAGCCATATTTGGCTGGACCAGTCAAGCATTCAGCAGGGATTTGCAGGATGTGAGACAGCCTTGGGAGTTTGCTAAGCACTGCTGTATCTCCGGGGCACTGGAAGCTGTGGGCATGCACAGCAGAGATGCAAGTGGTTGTACATCCCTGAAGATGGAGGCTGAACCCAGCTGCAAGGGAGGTGGGAGAGCCAGCCATTGGTGATCTTGTTGAATGTTCTTATGTACACTGCTAAAGATGCCACTTTGATTTTGGAAATATCACTCTTGCAGCCATGAGGGACATGCAAAGTGTGAAACTGATGCTATATCCCTCAAATTGAGCTCCTCACTCTTCAGCAAAAAGACCGCATCAGAATCATCTAAGAAAGTGAAAGTCAAAGTCGCTCAGTTGTGTCCAACTCTTTGTGACCCCATGGACTATACAGTTCATGGAATTCTCCAGGCCGGAATACTGTAGTGGGTAGCCTTGCCCTTCTCCAAGGGATCTTCTCAACCCAGGGATCGAACCCAGGTCTTCTGCATTGCGGGTGGATTTTTTTTTTTTTACCAGCTGAGCCAACAGGGAAGCCCAAGAATACTGGAGTGGGTAGCCTATCCCTTCTCCAGTGGCTCTTCCTGACCGAGGAATCGAACCGGGGTCTCCTGCATTGCAGGCAGAATCTTTACCAATTGAGAGATCAGGAGCTATGAACAAGCAGATTCCTGGGTTCCATTCCAAATTTACTGAATCTGAAGCCCGGGTATGGCCCAGGAACTGGCATTTTTGCAAATACAGCACACTGGTAGTCTAAGGGGCCTTCCCAGGACAGGCCTTGCCCCATATCCTCTGCTTTAGCTCCTCTCTGAAGTGCCTAGATAATAGTATTTGATGCACATTTCCTGAGTTATTTTGCAGGTGTGAAAACCCCAACCAAATGGAAGATGTTAACTACTTGATGACCATGAGTATATAGCCCCAGGCCTTCTGGGGCCAAAGGACTGATAATGTTAACCCATATGACATCACCCTGTTCCCTCACCATGAACCAGAGAATTGTTCAAAAGCTGATCAGGTACCCTGAGACACCCCCACCTCACCTGTCTTTTTACTTCCACTCATAGACCTACTAGATAGATATTTTTATAAAACAAAACATGTCTAAATTTTTTCTGATAACTTTGAATGTTTTACTATAAGTTCAGTTCAGTTCAGTTCAGTTCAGTCTCTCAGTCAATGTCTGACTCTTCACGACCCCATGGACCACAGCACGCCAGGTTTCCCTGTCCATCACCAACTCCCAGAGTCTGCTCAAACTCATCTCCACTGAGTTGGTGATGCCATCCAACCATCTCATCTTCTGTCATCCCCTTCTTCTCCTGTCCTCAGTCCTTCCCAGCATCAGGGTCTTTTCAAGTGAGTCAGCTCTTCGCATCAGGTGGCCAAAGTATTGGAGTTTCAGCTTTAGCATCAGTCTTTTCAAAGAACACCCAGGACTGATCTCCTTTAGAATGGACTGGTTTGATCTCCTTGCAGTCCAAGGGACTCTCAAGAGTCGTCTCCAACACCACAGTTCAAAAGCATCAATTATTCGGTGCTCCGCTTTCTTTACAGTCCAACTCTCACATCCATACATGACTACTGGAAAAATGCTATGAAAACATAGGCCTCATTATTACTGCATTTTGATACAGAATATTCAATTATCAAATTAAATATAAGAACTCCATTGAAGCATGATGCTGCTGCTGCTAAGTCGCTTCAGTCGTGTCTGACTCTATGCGACCCCATAGATGGCAGCCCACCAGGTTCTGCCATCCCTGGGATTCTCCTGGCAAGAACACTGGAGTGGGTTGCAATTTCCTTCTCCAATGCATGAAAATGAAAAGTGAAAGTGAAGTCACTGAGTCGTGTCCAACTCTCAGCGACCCCATGGACTGCAGCCTACCAGGCTCCTACGTCCATGGGATTTTCCAGGTAAGAGTACTGGAGTGGGGTAATATCAAGTTATTCTAAAATTCAGGTACAAATATCAAAAGTAAGCCACTGTGTTAGTTTCTGTAAAACGTTACCACTTAGTGGCTTTAAAACAAGACAAATTTATTCTCTTACAATTCTAGAAATCAGATGTTTAGTGAGGATTTCATGGGGCTAAAATGAGGATGCGGGCAGGGCCAAATTCATTCTGGAGGTTTTGGAGGGGCATCCATTCCTGGCCTTTCCAACTTCCAGAGGTGCCCACATTCCTTTGCTGGTGGTCCCTTCCATTTTCAGAGCCAGCAACAGCTGGTTGAGGCACAGGGCAGTCTCTCTGACTCTTCCTTGGCCTCTCACCTTCACTTTTAAGGATTCTTGTGATCATATTTTGCCTTTTCATACTGTTCGTGGGGTTCTCAAGGCAAGCATACTGAAGTGGTTTGCCATTATTGGACCCACCCAGATAATCCTGGATAATCTTAAAGTCAACTGATTAGAAACCTTAATTCCATCAGCTACCTTAATTCCTGGAAACACCTGGAGTAACAGGCAAATTTGGCCTTGGAATGTGGAATGAAGCATGGCAAAGACTAATAGAGNGCAGGAGGAGAAGGGGATGACAGAGGATGAGATGGCTGGATGGCATCACTGACTCAATGTGCGTGAGTCTGAGTGAACTCTGGGAATTGGTGATGGGAGGCCTGGCGTGCTGCTATTCATGGGGTTGCAAAGAGTCGGACACAACTGAGCGACTGTACTGAACTGAAGTTTAATTCAACTTTGCCATAAAATACAAAATATTTACAGGTTCTAGGGATTAGAGCATAAGCATCTTTGGGAAGCTATTATTTTGCTTATTAAAAAAATTTTTTTTCATTTCTCACCTGTAGTATAAATTTATAATTTACTTATTTATTTTATTTTACTTTACAATATTGCACTGGTTTTGCCACACATCAACATGAATCCGCCACAGGTTATAAATCTTATATTGATGTATATTTGATTTACTCTGTTGTGTTCATTTCAGGAGTACAGCAAAGTGATTTACATATTTACATAGATATATACATATCAATTCTTTTTCAGATCCTTTTCCCATATATGTTATACAGAGTATTGAGTAAGAGTTTTTGTGCTATACAGTAGGACCTTGTTGATTATCTATTTTATATACTGTTGTTTATTCTTTAGTTGCTAAGTTGTGTCCAATTCTTTTGCACCCCCATGGGCTNGATATATACATATCAATTCTTTTTCAGATCCTTTTCCCATATATGTTATACAGAGTATTGAGTAAGAGTTTTTGTGCTATACAGTAGGACCTTGTTGATTATCTATTTTATATACTGTTGTTTATTCTTTAGTTGCTAAGTTGTGTCCAATTCTTTTGCACCCCCATGGGCTATAGCCTGGGAGACTCCTCTGTCCATGGAATTCTCCAGGCAAGAATACTGGAGTGGGTTGCCATTTCCTTCTCCAGGAGATCTTCCTGACCCAGGAGTCGAACCTCAGTCTCCTGCATTGCAGGCAGATTCTTTATCAACTGAGCTAGTATTTTATATATAGTGAAGTGAAGTCACTGAGTCGTGTCTGACTCTTTCTGACCCATGGACTGTAGCCCACCAAGCTCCTCCGTCCATGGGATTCTCCAGGCAAGAATACTGGAGTGGGTTGCCATTTCCTTCTCCAGGGGATCTTCCTGACCCAAGGATCGAACCCAGGTCTCCCACATTGCAGGCAGATGCTTTAACCTCTGCACCACCAGGGAAGCATTTTATATACAGTAGGGTGTATATGTTAATCCCAACCTCCTAATTTATACCTCCTGCGGAGGTGGCACCCACCTATCTATCCCCTTTGGTAAACACAAGTTTATTTTCTAAGTCTATGAGTCAGTTTCTGGTTTGTAAATAAGTTCTTTTGTGTCATTTTGCAAGATTTCATATATAATTAATATTATATGATATTTTCCTTTTTCTGTCTGATTTGTTTCACTTAGTATATTTGAAATGGAGATATTAGTTATAGGAAAAGTTTAGCATAAAGAGATGAGAAATTGATGATCAAGTTACAGATGTTAACACATTACATTGGGAGAACCTGATTCATTCCATGTGTGTATCACACACTACTAGACAAGTAGTAATAGAAGAAATTCAAAGTA
Organism: Neotragus moschatus; assembly: GCA_006410615.1. NCBI lineage: Eukaryota > Metazoa > Chordata > Mammalia > Artiodactyla > Bovidae > Neotragus > Neotragus moschatus. Next base: position 65,029 of record SJYA01002571.1, on the reverse strand, counting down.
TGAAGTAAAGGTCTATTAAAGATATTCTGGCTTATTTTAATATAAATATAAATAGTAAAATTTGGTTAAAAGATGAAAACTCAGGTCAAATACTAAACTGTATAGGATGTCAAACAATACGTGTAAGGTGGGAAAATAACAGGATCTATAATTATCTTGCATGTGAGGTAGCTATTATTTTTGTTATCTTCATTCCCATTTTATGATGGAAAATTAAGCCATGGGTGGTGGTAGGTGGGTAGGAAACCAATTAAGTTCATTCATTCAGTGAAAACAGCTTTTAAGTTTTATCCTAGAGTTAATGATTTCATAGTCACTATAGAATTCTGCCAATCATTTGGAGAATGAATGAGAATATGTAGAAGAATGTATTTTCAGAAATGGTTTCAATAATATCTTCCATCCACGTATGATGCCTACAGTGTGATTTTGAAATTCCATTGAGAGGCAGTGTCTTTCACTAGAATGTGGGTGGACCTGTGACTGGATAGTGACTTGTAGATTATGAAAGGCATTACATTTTTGACCTGACTCTCTTGAGATTTTTCCCCTTGGAATCCAGCCATGTTGTGGGGAAGCACAAAGGAGCCTCATGGAGAAGCCTGTATGCAGAGGGACAGGTAGCCAGCAGTGGTTCTGCAGGGAAGGAGGGAGCTATTTTGGGGTTGCTAGCACAGCTCAGGTGAGTGACCCCAGATGACACACTACCCAGAGCATGCTGTATTCAGATTTGTCAGCAAAATAAGTGATTGCTCTTACTCTAAGTTTCTAAATTTGGAGGTGATATTTGACCCAATAATAGTTGACTAGGATGGATAGGATGACTTCAAGTTTCTAAATTCGAGTAGTTGGCTCTCTTATCTCACTTCTATACCTGATGTTTCCTAGAAACTTGATTTCGTGGTGGGAAGATCAATGGTTGACATCTGATGGAATATATTTGGACGAGTGATCTTCCTCTGTTAAGAAATGCACTGTAGGATCTGAGGGCAGAGTTCCTCTTGCTCAAACAGGGGAAACTTGAGTTTATACACTTTGTGGGTTTCATCCTTGAGGCCCCTGAAGTGTTGGTGCTGAGACAAACCCGAAGCTATTAATTCAAGCCATTGCAACAGTGTTTTTTCTGTTGCACTTTTGATTCACATGTGGGACTTTAAAAAGTACTGATGAGTGTGTGCTACTCCCATTCTCCAAGTATTCTGACATTGATTTCTGGGTGGTGCTTGGATATTCATGTTTTGCAAAGTTTCCCGGATGTTTATAACGTGCATTTATGTGAGCAAGCTTCTCGATTAATTGGACAGGATGCCATTAATTAATTGGCATCTAAAATTCAGGGCTTAGAGAATTGTAAAATGAAGACAAGAGGAAACAAGGGTTAACTACTGAGGGTGAAATAAAAGTGGCCTGGACCCTTGGCAGAGATATGGAATATACCCCACAGGCAGCACAGTGTGGTCTGATGTGTATTTGTATAGTTCAAGTTGTTTCTCTTAAAAAACCTCTGGTAGTTATAGGGGCAACTCCCACAAATCCAGTTATCCTCTTCTCTGGACTCATGGAGATTGAATTTCTGGCCCTGTCGTGCTTTAATGGGGTCACGAGAACAGCATTGGCCAATGAGGTGTGAGTTGGAGCATGTACTAGCAAGTTCAAGCTCCTCCAGAATATTCTCTCTCTGGCATAGAAAGAGGCGAGACTTGAAATATGGCTTTTCCATCAGCACAGATCACTGAGAGATTAGGCAGAAAAGAGCACAGCTGCCAATCCCTGATGGAAATATTGGATGAGGGAGAAATTATATCTATTTTTTGCTTTAAGCCACTGAGATTTTGAATTGTTTGTTGCTGCAGCATAAGCCATCATATCCTGACTAACACAAAGGCTGAGCAAGATAGGCATGGATCTCTCTGCAAGGAGTTAGAGTTCCTATCCTCTTGAAGCCAAATTTTGCCCAAGACTCTTTTACAGGAAATAAGATTATCGAGAATAGAATTTTTAGCTCATGCTTCATGAATTAAAGCAACATGCTTTGACTTCAAGTCAGAGAACCAAGTATTTTATTTAGAAACCAGTATTCGGAAAGCTGGCAGCTTTCCCCTAAGGGTAAATTGGATATGATGCCAAGTTCACACTCATGGAATTAATTGACTGCTCTACTTTCAACAGAAGGTATCAAAGCTTTCCATATTAGTGACCCATGTAAAACAAACCTTACCACATGGACTGTGGTTTTCAAGAAAGCTTCTATTAAATGAACTGCTCAATATATATTTACCAGGGTGGGGGGACGGAAGGGGGTTGAATGGAAAAACACACACACATACTTAGAATAGCCCTTTTTGTGCTTCTTTTTTTTTTACCCAAAGCCTTTTAAAAGAACTTTTTGGTATTCAGAAGTCAACATTAGTGGCAGAGCTTACTTTAATCACAGACTTCTTCTTAGAGCTGGAGCATAGGAGAAACTCGTTCTTTTAAAAACAGTCTACATGCAGAAATCCCATTATGTGAGCATTTTGATCAATTTACTGAACTTTTGGTGGCCCTCATTGCCATGGAAATCCTTCAGGATACCTTCAGCAGCAGCCTCATTCCTGTAAGCCTTTGCTTTCTTTCCTGTGAACTTCAAGATTCAGCTTACCATTTCCTGGGCTTCTCACCCTTCAGAACTGTCTTTGGAAAAGCTTCACATTCCTGAAAGCAAACACAAAGCTGTAGCATGGTATTTCTGGCATTAATTTCTGAATTTTTCACCTAGTATTTCCTTTTCCCCTTTGCGTTCGATAAAAATTATGCCTACAGACAAGGCAGAGGAGCCTGGTGGACTACAGTCCATGGCGTCGCAAAAAGACGGACATGACTGAGTATGCAACATAGACAAGGCTGAGAGCAAGAGAGACCTGTGGTCTCTGACATTTAATGGTTGGGGCCTGATATTCAGACAAAATATTTGACTAGTAGCAGGAGGAAAGTAGAATTTCATTCTAAACCTGTTTAACTACAAAAGATGCCCCTGGTTGGAGGAAAGAGAAAAAGAATGTATCCGGTGTATTAATAGAAGCTTTGAGTGATAGTAAGGCCAAAGATTAGATGATAACTGTTGAAGATAGTTCATTACTCACAGTTCCTAAGCAGAAGCTCATACCACTCCATGTAGGGCCACACAGGGAGGCACCAGGGCCAGTCAGGAGGCAGAGGAAGGGGGAAAAACAGGGTATAAGGACATTTATTGCAGTTTCTTGGGAAAACCAGGAAAGGCAGGGCAAGCAGGTTTAGGATTGTCTAGTTTAAACATTACTGGGTTCTGGAGCATAGGAACTGTCCATAGTTGTCTGGTGCCTGGCCCTGGGGTGATGAGGGCAGGTGAATTCCCCTAGAGTACATGGACATATTTGAAAAGATGCCTATCCCCAGGCATGGCAGAGAGGTGGAAGAAAGTCCTAGGCCCCACACCTGCTTATCTATACAGGCCGGAAGATAGGCACTTCTGAGAGAGCTTATGTAAGCTTATATAATTTAACCTGTCCCCTTCTCCTACTACAAAGCATGTAAGCCTCTGGGAACTCTGAGATGACCTGGGGTTGGGGAGTGATTAGCAGGGTGACCACATACAGACAACAAGACACATTTGAGAACACTTATAATGAGGCTGGGATAACATAACGTAAGCCAAGACCATCCCAGGCAAACCAGGACACACGGTCTCCTGGCATTAACCCTAAAGAAATTGGATTTGTTTCCTGTTATTCTGCTGAAGGGAAGTTCAAAATGGTAACCAAGTCAGTCTACAGAAAATAAAGTTCCTGAGCTAGACCTATTGTATACATCATTTCCCTTGTAAGGGTTTTATAACTGATTCCCAGCCCCCCACCTAAAGAAATATTTATTGGGAGAGACGGGAAAAGCTGTCAAGGAAGGTTGCAACTGTGCCAGTAATTGCTTCTGGTCATCCCAGCCATGATTTGAGCTCCCATTCTGTTGGCAGATTGTGTCTTCACATCCATCATGCCTGAGTGCAGGAGAATCATCCAAATCCTTTCTTATCCGGTCCTTGCAGTCCCTGGGGGATATAATATATATGTTTCTAGCTTTACCTGAAGGTAGAGTTAGGAAAGAACAGAGCCATTCGGATGTCCGCAGACCCTCCCAGACAGGACGGGAAGCATCCTCGTGTGCAGTAGAAGACTTCTGTTCTCACAACCTCTCTGTGTTGGTTAGCACTGGATTCACGCTCCAGAGCCCTCCACATCCTTTTCCTCGAGGAGGTGCGCTTCAGCGCCAGGTGGAAATAATGAGTTGATCATCACGCAGATGATGACACAATATGTTTTGTTTGCATGTGTGTGTGTTGAAGACTTTTAAGGTGTCCAGTTTGTAAGAAGAAACAGATGGTGAATTAAAGGTGCACAGCAGTGTCTCCTCATTGCCAAATGTGGTAATCACATTTTCATCAGAGATAATCTCACTCGTCAGAGCCAGGACACCTCCTTGGGCAGGAAACAGACATTTTTTGATTACTATGCATATTTTCATGCATTGTTTATGCTTTAAGTTTATAAGAAAGAGGCATCTGTATTTTGTACTTTTAAAGAAAATCTGAGATATGACAGAAAAGAAACTAGCTGGTCGACAATCTAAGGGATTTTTTGATATATATGTTAGTCACCCAGCTGTGTCTGACTCTTTGTGACCTCATAGATTGTAGCCTGCCAGGCTCCTCTGTCCATGGGATTTTCCAGGCAAGAAATACTGGAGTAGGTTGCCATTCCCTTCTCCAAGGGACCTTCCCAACCCAGAAATCAAACCCAGTTTTCTCCTGCATTGCAGGCGGATCCTTTACCATCTGAGCCACTAGGGAAGCCTAGGGGATTTTTTGAGGTTAGATTTTATTCTCATTCTTTTTCCTAAAACAATGAGCAATTAGATATCTAGTCCAGATCTTTGGTTTGGGAAGTTNAGACAGGACAGGAAGCATCCTCGTGTGCAGTAGAAGACTTCTGTTCTCACAACCTCTCTGTGTTGGTTAGCACTGGATTCACGCTCCAGAGCCCTCCACATCCTTTTCCTCGAGGAGGTGCGCTTCAGCGCCAGGTGGAAATAATGAGTTGATCATCACGCAGATGATGACACAATATGTTTTGTTTGCATGTGTGTGTGTTGAAGACTTTTAAGGTGTCCAGTGTGTAAGAAGAAACAGATGGTGAATTAAAGGTGCACAGCAGTGTCTCCTCATTGCCAAATGTGGTAATCACATTTTCATCAGAGATAATCTCACTCATCAGAGCCAGGACACCTCCTTGGGCAGGAAACAGACATTTTTTGATTACTATGCATATTTTCATGCATTGTTTATGCTTTAAGTTTATAAGAAAGAGGCATCTGTATTTTGTACTTTTAAAGAAAATCTGAGATATGACAGAAAAGAAACTAGCTGGTCGACAATCTAAGGGATTTTTTGATATATATGTTAGTCACCCAGCTGTGTCTGACTCTTTGTGACCTCATAGATTGTAGCCTGCCAGGCTCCTCTGTCCATGGGATTTTCCAGGCAAGAAATACTGGAGTAGGTTGCCATTCCCTTCTCCAAGGGACCTTCCCAACCCAGAAATCAAACCCAGTTCTCTCCTGCATTGCGGGCGGATCCTTTACCATCTGAGCCACTAGGGAAGCCTAGGGGATTTTTTGAGGTTAGATTTTATTCTCATTCTTTTTCCTAAAACAATGAGCAATTAGATATCTAGTCCAGATCTTTGGTTTGGGAAGTTACCCCGGAGGAGGAGATAGCAACCCACTCCAGTATTCTTGCCTGAAAAACCCCATGGATAGAGGAGGCTGGCAGGCTACAGTTCATTGGGTACCATAGAATCGACTAAGTGACTAAGCACCGAAGCACTGAGTCTTTTTGAAGATCTTTTTTTCAAAATTCTCATTTTCATCAGTGAAGTACCCTTTATCTTTTATTGTTTCTTTTCACAAAGATGATATATTTATAACATTCTTGGGTGATTGATGAGTTTCAGCTACAACTTACCTTAATAAACCAAGTTTTTCAATTATCGCTATGCTATCATATATATTTTATTTTGCAATTCCTCACAGACACAATTTTTGACTAGCACTAAATCTATAGAATTTGCATAATATAAGCCTGTGTCTTTAAAACTCTTAGCAAGCTTGAGGATTTTCAATATTTTTTAGAAAGATCTGAGCAGGGAATAGAGCCAAAATCTTGCATGTGTTTTTTGAACAGTGAGATTTATAGAGGGGTTGGGTATATTTTTTACAACATCAATTCCTGCCTATCTATTGGATGTATAAAATTTAAATATTTAGTGTGATTGTGCATAAAGTATTACGAACATAAACCAGGTGTAACATTATTTTCTGCTTCTGACAGTGTGATTGGTAACAGGAGTAGTTTCAGGAGAGTGTTAGTCACTCAGTTGTGTCTGACTTTTTGCAACTCTGGCTGAGCTGTAGCCCACCAGGTTCCATGGGGTTTTCCAGGCAAGAATACTGGAGTGGGTTGCAGCTACCTTCTGCAGGGGATCTTCCTGACCCAGGGATCAAACTTGGATCTCCTGCAGTGTAGGTGAAATATTTACCTTCTGAGTCACCAGGAAACAGATCCTCAGAATGTATTNTGTGTCTGACTCTTTGCAACTCTGGCTGAGCTGTAGCCCACCAGGTTCCATGGGGTTTTCCAGGCAAGAATACTGGAGTGGGTTGCAGCTACCTTCTGCAGGGGATCTTCCTGACCCAGGGATCAAACTTGGATCTCCTGCATTGTAGGTGAAATATTTACCTTCTGACTCACCAGGAAACAGATCCTCAGAATGTATTTCTGGGATTGGATAGTTCTTAATATTGGATGAGGACTTGAATAACATTGTTATGTGCAGGGAGGTGGGAGGACACCAGTAACCTAAGGCATGCAATAGTCTCATGGTATTTCATATTATCTGTGGTAACAGGGGATGAAGTGCATGTGTAGGGCACTACACTGGGAGAGCCAGTGTCTATAGCATTTAGTCACTATGGAAATCCTAGTAATTACAAAGATTCCCTTGTAGCTCAGTTGGTAAAGAATATGCCTGCAATGCAGGAGATCTGGGTTCAATTCCTGGGTGGGAAAGATCCCCTGGAAAAGGAAATGGCAATCCACTACAGTTTTCTTGCCTGGAGAATCCCATGGACAGAGAAGTCTGGCAAGCTACTGTCCATGGGATTGCAAGAGTTGGACTCGACTTAACGACTAAACCACCACAAAGGTTGTAGCCTCACCTGGTCTCTAGAAGGCTTATTGTTCCATCCCTCTTCACTAACCTCCCCTGCTGTTTTGGTATCAATTTGCCTATCAATAATGATGCTATTGGCTAGGAATGCCTGGGGCACTCATTTGCGAAAGTATACCTGTCCTGAGCCAGAACAGACATTTCTGGGAAGGGAAACAATGTTATGGCTAGACTAGCCCTTTGGTTTCTTACTATGATTGTAAGAGGTACCACAGCATCAGCAATTAGAAACTTTGAAAAAAAAAGGTAAATTACTCACAAATCTTAGAGGACACAAGGCGTGCCGAAGGGCCGCACAGTGAAGTTGCAGGTGGAAAGGAAGACTTGCGGCTCTGCCATTATTGAGTTTGAAGGTGGGGAGTCTATGGCTTTACTCTTTATTGGCAAATTTAAAGCAAATGAGTAGGAATTAGGGTACAGGCAGGGAGGGAGAGATCTCTCAGGTGGTATGTAGGTTACCCAGCGCCTCTATAAGAACATCATGGGTGGGACAAGTTAGTTTCTTACCTATTTGTTTTACTAGTAGCTCTGCCATACAGCTGGTAACATGTCTTTGAAATGGATGCCTTGGCAATTAAAAGCTTAAAGTTAGCCACTTATAGTCAAAAGTTTGATGNGGCTTTACTCTTTATTGGCAAATTTAAAACAAATGAGTAGGAATTAGGGTACAGGCAGGGAGGGAGAGATCTCTCAAGTGGTATGTAGGTTACCCAGCGCCTCTATAAGAACATCATGGGTGAGACAAGTTAGTTTCTTACCTATTTGTTTTACCAGTAGCTCTGCCATACAGCTGGCAATATGTCTTTGAAATGGATGCCTTGGCAATTAAAAGCTTAAAGTTAGCCACTTATAGTCAAAAGTTTGATGTCAGGCACTTATACTGTACCCTCACCCTGGGATGGAATGTATTTCCTATCCCCCTGACTTTAGGCTTGGCCATGTCTCTTACTTTGGCCAATGGCATGTAAGCAAATGAATGTGATGTGAAAAGAAGTGTTAAATGAGTATGTATTTTTATAATTAATAAATAATGTAATAGTCAATATTGCATTTTATTATATATTTTATAAATGTGTACAAAAGTGAAAGGGTTTTTTTTCCCCAGAAAAACATCTATTTCTGCTTTATTAACTATGCCAAAGCCTTTGACTGTGTGGACCACAATAAACTGTGGAAAATTCTGAAAGAGATGGGAATACCAGACCACTTGACCTGCCTCCTGAGAAATCTGTATGCAGGTCAGGAGGCAACAGTTAGAACTGGACATGGAACAAGAGACTGGTTCCAA
>SJYA01002571.1:0-56430 GCA_006410615.1 Neotragus moschatus | reverse complement strand
GTATATATGTGAGAGCTGGACTATAAAGAAAGTTGAGTGCCGAAGAATTGATGCTTTTGAACTGTGGTGTTGGAGAAGACTCTTGAGACTGCAAGGAGATCTAACCAGTCCATCCCAAAGGAAATCAGTACTGAATGTTCATTGAAGGATTGATGTTGAAGCTGAAACTCCAATATTTTGGCCACCTGATGCAAGGAGCTGACTCATTGGAAAAGATCCTGATGCTGGGAAAGATTGAAGGCAGGAGGAGAAGGGGACGATAGAGGATGAGATGGTTGGATGGCATCACTGACTCAATGGACATGAGTTTGAGTAAACTCCCGGAGTTGGTGATGGTCAGGGAGGCCTGGTGTGCTGCAGTCCATGGGGTCACAAAAAGTCAGACACGACTGAGTGGCTTTCATTTTCACTTTCATTCAGTTCAGTTCATTTCAGTCTCTCAGTTGTGTCTGACTGTTTGTGACTTCATGGACTATAGAGTCCATGGAATTCTCCAGGCCAGAATACTGGAGTGGGTAGCCTTTCCCTTCTCCAGGGTATCTTCCCCACCCAGGTATTGAACCCAGATCTCCTGCATTAAAGGAGGATTCTTTACCAACCCAGCTACAAGTGAAGCCCATAAATGATCATCTATTTATTTAATAAAAAATGTGTATATTATTAAATAAATAGATGACTGATATTTCGACAGATAGATAGATAAAATTACTTCTATGGCCCCAAGATTGCTATTAGAAGAGCTTATCCCTGCTAGTTGTTGACTTTCAGCCTGGTTTTCAGAATGAAACAAGTGGGACAGAAATGAACTTGACCTGAGGCTAAATCCGTACAGCTAACTACAAAACAAAGCCACTTCAGCCATCCCTCAGGCCTGGGATCAAGAAAAGCCAACGCTGTGTTGGTAGCTAGTGATTTTTTCACTAGCTTTCAACTGGTTTGTTGTTATGCAGCATTAATTGACAACTGACTACAACAACTGGCTTGCACCCCATAAAAACAGAATGTGCATGGAGAACCAGAAACCTGCAACAACAGCTTTTAAGTTGTCCCTTATCTTCTGCAGACATGGGGCAGATATGATGAGGATGAAGCTGTGGATCTGATTGTAAGGATTTCAGAGATATAGGGCCAATTAAATGCTTCAAAAAGCCTCTTACTCTAAAGCAGAAACTTGCATCAAGATGGGCTCTGAGAAGCAGAAGCAGAATTATCCACAGCCTACTGGCATCTTAAAACTGAGACCAGCACTGCCTGTGCACCTATCTCGCATCCGTGGCCCAGAAAGTGCCTTGTTCATTAAACTCCCTCTATAGAGCATCCTTTTCATCACATCTGGTCTCCCTCTCCTGNATTATCCACAGCCTACTGGCATCTTAAAACTGAGACCAGCACTGCCTGTGCACCTATCTCGCATCCGTGGCCCAGAAAGTGCCTTGTTCATTAAACTCCCTCTATAGAGCATCCTTTTCATCACATCTGGTCTCCCTCTCCTGTGGCTATCTAAGAATAACAGGAGGTATTTCCTACAGTAGGTAAATTTCCTACAGTAGGTAAATTTCCTACTGTAGGTAAATTTCCTACAGTAGGACAATTTCTCAAATTACCTACAGTAGGACAATTTCCTACAGTAGGTAAATTTCTCATTGCAAACCCAAAACTTGTAAAGGTCCTAACTGTCAGCTCCTTAAGTGCAGGGGCTATACCTCAGTCCATCTCACTTCCCATATCAGTACTTGCAACTTACAGGCGCTCAATCAATCAACATAAAAAGATGGCTTAAAGCTCAACATTCAGAAAACGAAGATCATGGCATCTGGTCCCATCACTTCATGGGAAATAGATGGGGAAACAGTGGAAACAGTGTCAGACTTTATTGTTTTGGGGCTCCAAAATCACTGCAGATGAAGGTGAGTCTGAGTGAACTCCGGGAGATGGTGATGGACAGGGAGGCCTGGAGTGCTGCAATTCATGGGGTTACAAAGAGTCGGACACGACTGAGCGACTGAACTGAACTGAGTTTTTTTAAGAAAAGCAATACAGCATTTTTGTGGCGTTAAAATGCTGAAGAAGATTCTTGAGAGCCACTTGGACTGCAAGGAGATCAAACCAGCTCAGCTGAAAGGAAATCAGTCCTGAATATTCACTGATGCTGAAGCTGCAGCTGCAATACTTCGGCCACCTGAAGCAAAGATGCTGGGAAAGACTGAAGGCAGAAGAAGAAGAGGCTGACAGAGGATGAGATGGTTGGATGGCATGACCCATTCAATGGACATTAACTTGGGCAAACTCCGGGAGATGGTGAGGGTCAGGGAAGCCTGGTGTGCTGCAGTCCATTGAGTCCCAAAGAGTCAGACATGACTTGGTGACTGAACAGCAACAGCAGTAGTGTGCACTGACAGCCTGTTCTGCACAGTACTCATGAGGGTGTAAGCTGGGGTAGACAGTGAGTGGAAGACCAAAAGCTAAAGCAGAATTCTCATTTTCCATAACTACCATCCACCTATCCACCCCCTATTTTTGCATACCTTCTATTTGACGTCCTCCTCCTCATGATGAGTTCCCTAAGATTTAACTCCCTTTAGCAAAAGTTTCTGTTTACCTAACATTCTGCTATATAACTCTTTGCTCCATGAAATTTCAGTTGACATTCAGGAAGAGGAAAATACGTTTGGAGTTAAAGTCACAAAATAGCAAACACAATTGATTCCTCCTTAACTAACGAATAGTGAGGCATGTATAAGAGACTCTCTCAAAAACTGCCCTCTCAATTTGAGCATTAAGTGTAATACAGAAAATAATGGAAAGCCAATAATTCACTTCATTTCCATTGTTTATGTTATGTATGATCAACAATGTAGAAATTGCTCTCATTCATAAATAGTCTCCATATGGCATCAGATTATTCATCCTGTCTCACAACCTGCAAATAATTTGCTCCCATGATGCTGACCTTTAAGCGTATTAAATATAAAAAGTTTACCCAAAGACATAGAATTTGTACACTTTTTTAAAGATAACGGTCATGGCTTGTCTAATATTGTAGAGATTCACGCAGAGATTCAACCAAAGACCTTTTTCTTTTCTTTTTTTTTTGGTAAAAGATGTAAATTGGTCAACAAAACTGATTGTGGTTCTTATTCTCATTTTGTAATACCTTGACAACATTGTGATTGCAAGAAGGAAGGTACGTATTTAAAAGCCAAGTCAAGGTATGACTTTTAGTGAGAGAGTGTTCTTCTGTAAGTTCTGCTGAAGGTAATGAGCGCCTTGTGGGAAATTAGGAGAAAACCAGTCTTCTATTTGCATGAATAAGATCTCCATATGGCTTCAAGAAGTGTGTGCATATGTGTTTTTAAAGTAGCTTGCTCTTTCCCACGATCATAGGAAGAAGATCATGCTCGAAGAATTTCAGTTTAAAACAGCCACGCAGCTGTGGTTTTTCAAAAACTCAATCCTATATACTTGCTCAGTTGCTTAGTTGTGTCCAACTCTTTGTGACCCCATGGATGGTAGCCTGCCAGGCTCCTCTGTCATGGAATTTTCTAGACAAGAATACTGAAGCAGGTTGCCATTTCCTCTTCCAGGGGATCTTCCCAACCCAGGGATCGAACCTGCATCTTGTGCAAGTCCTGCATTGGCAGGCAGATTCGTTACCATTGCACCACCTGGGAAGCCTGTATACATACATTGAAAATAAACATTGAAAGAAAATAAGTCAAGGGACAAAGAAAATTATGTGAAACAAACCCCAAAAGGCATATTATTGCAACAGCAGAAGTTTGATGACTTCTGTGCGACTGATTTTCAAGCCTTCTGTGGAAGACTTCAACATGAAAACACATCATTTCTCTCTCTGTTGCCATGTGCTCTCTGTGCAGATGGGGTGGACTACAGAAAAGTCCTTACTCTTTGCCCTGGTGGCTCAGACAGTAAAAGCATCTGCCTGCAATGTGGGAGACCCTGGGTCAGGAAGATCCCCTGGAGAAGGAAATGGCAACTCACTCCAATACTCTTGCCTGGAAAATTCCATGGATAGAGGAGCCTGGTGGGCTACAGTCCATGGGCTTGCAAAGAGCCGGACATGACTGAGCTACTTTACTTTCAGTTTCTGTGTGTGCTGGCCACTGTTTCATTGTTCAGCCCACTCATTCCACACCACCTAAGGGAACCAGCCATGGCCCTCTCATGATGAGCTGGAGTCGTAGTCCTCAACCATTTTGGTACCAGGGACCCATGATATGGCAGACAATTTTTCCATGGATGAGGTCCGGGGGATGGTTTCAAATGCATTACGTTTACTGGGCAATGTATTTCTATTATTAGTACATCAGCTCCACCTCAGATCATCAGGCATTAGATCCTGGAGGTTGGGGACCCCTGAGATAGAGGATGTGTGAGGGACACACATCTCTGTGGGAGTGCTGAGACTAGAAGGAGGCACAAGGGCGCTTGCCTTGGGTGCTGCATAGGTTTGAACAGTGGCCTCCCAAGATATGTCCAGATCCTAACCCTGGAGCCTGCGAATGTGATCTTATTTGGATAAAGTGTCTTTGCGAATGTAATTGAGAATCTCCAAAAGAAACCCCAGGTAGCGCTAGTGGTAAAGAATATGGCTGCCACTGTAGCAGACACAAGAGACGGGTTTCATTCCTGGGTTAGGAAGATCCCCTGCAGAAGGAAATGGCAACCCACTCCAGTATTCTTGCCTGGGAAATCCCATGGATAGAAGAGCCTGGTGGGCTACAGTCCACGGGGTCGCAAAGAGTCAGACACGACTGAGCACTTGTCAGTCAGTCAGATGAAACCCCGCCCTAAATCCAGTGATAGGTGTCCCTATTAGAGAAAGGCAGAGGGCAACCTGACACACAGAGGACTGGGGGGAAAAGCCCACGTGAAGACAGAAACAGGCTGGACTTATGGAGCCACGAGCCAAGGAACGTCTAGAGCCACCAGAAACCGGAAGAGGCAAGGAGCTGTCTCTCCTAGAGGGTTCAGAAGAAGTGTGGCCGTAGTGGCGTTTCAGACTTCTGGCCTCCAGAACTGTGAAAGAATAGGCTCTGTTGTTTTAAGCTACCCAGTACACGGTAATTTGTCACAGCAAGTCCTAGGAAACTAGTACAGGCACAAAAAATGTAAGAGGGACCCAGGAAACTCAGGATCAAAATAATATTTTGATGTAGTATATATATTTTTTATACTTTTTTTCCTTTCTTTTTTACTTTACAATATTGTATTGGTTTTGCCATACATCGACATGAATCTGCCACGAGTGTACACGTGTTCCCCATCCTGAACCTTCCTCCCACATCCCTCCCCATATTTAAAAAAAAAATCAAAATAAATGTAAGAAAGACAACTCATGGTGAAAAAAGTGTTGACAATTTAAAGTTAACATCTGTGGGGTCATGGCTGGGATGGTCACACCGGTGCCCTGGGCAGGCTGAATCTGACTGGCTAATCAATTGATACCTTTTTGTTGTTTAGTTGTGAAGTCGTATCTGACTCTTGCGACTGCCTGGACTGCAGCCTACCAGGCTCCTTTGTCCATGGGATTCTGCAGGCAAGAATACTGGAGTGGGTTTCCACTTCCTCCTCCAGGGGATCTTCTGACCCAGGGATCGAACCCATAACTCTTGCATCTCCTGCACTGGCTGGCAAATTCTATACCACTGAGTCCCTGCCTTTTTAACAGAACAAAAAGAAAATTAACCATTCATATTCATTTTAGATAGAGGTCAAACCCTCCATGGGAGAAAGCTGCTGTTGCCCTTCATTTCTTTTCTGCGATTCATACAGTTCAGCCCAGGTCCCTAGGGTGGGCAGCTCCACGGGATTTATAGTAGAGACTAGGGTAGGGAGGTTTCCTTTTAATCTCATGTTCGCTGCAAAGTGTTTGGGTAGATGCTATTTTCTCTGTCTGGCTATATGTCTTTAAGTTTTATGGTTCCAGCTACCCCTGCCTGGCTGCCTCTAAATCTAGCTTTAGTTACATCTATGTTACCTTCTGTTTTAAGTTGAGAGCCTTGGGAACCGAGTCTAAAGGACAGAATGGCCTCCAGTGGAATCAGTTTTCTGTGCTCTTTAATCTTCCACTGAGGATCGTGAATCTGTCTTCCTGGTCCTCTGAGTTCATCCTGGGCTCTCACTGAGGAGTGAGAGAGACAGCACGCCTGTGACATCTGCTGTCCAGCGTGGTGGGCCATTCTTGCCATCAGAGGCATGCATCATATCCACTGGCTAAAGGAGTCCCTGTGACACGGCGCTGTCCCCTCTCCAGACTGCGTGATCCATGAATAAGAGTGCGAGTGATCTGAGAGTGGGATCTTCATGCTCCCCACCAGCTCCTGGCTTTGGGAGACACTAGATCAACTCTCCAGCGAAGTGAAACTACTTAGTGATAACTCCTGAATCTCTGCAGGGAGGATTGTATGAAGGCAGGAGAAAGGTCCACATGGGGGGCTCTATCATGACACTTCGGTGTCCTTATTTCTCCCTAAGACTCTTTCCAGAGTCACAAGTTGTTTCTTTGATTATCCAAACCATGTTGCAGATCCTTCNTTTTTGTTGTTTAGTTGTGAAGTCGTATCTGACTCTTGCGACTGCCTGGACTGCAGCCTACCAGGCTCCTTTGTCCATGGGATTCTGCAGGCAAGAATACTGGAGTGGGTTTCCACTTCCTCCTCCAGGGGATCTTCTGACCCAGGGATCGAACCCATAACTCTTGCATCTCCTGCACTGGCTGGCAAATTCTATACCACTGAGTCCCTGCCTTTTTAACAGAACAAAAAGAAAATTAACCATTCATATTCATTTTAGATAGAGGTCAAACCCTCCATGGGAGAAAGCTGCTGTTGCCCTTCATTTCTTTTCTGCGATTCATACAGTTCAGCCCAGGTCCCTAGGGTGGGCAGCTCCACGGGATTTATAGTAGAGACTAGGGTAGGGAGGTTTCCTTTTAATCTCATGTTCGCTGCAAAGTGTTTGGGTAGATGCTATTTTCTCTGTCTGGCTATATGTCTTTAAGTTTTATGGTTCCAGCTACCCCTGCCTGGCTGCCTCTAAATCTAGCTTTAGTTACATCTATGTTACCTTCTGTTTTAAGTTGAGAGCCTTGGGAACCGAGTCTAAAGGACAGAATGGCCTCCAGTGGAATCAGTTTTCTGTGCTCTTTAATCTTCCACTGAGGATCGTGAATCTGTCTTCCTGGTCCTCTGAGTTCATCCTGGGCTCTCACTGAGGAGTGAGAGAGAGAGCACGCCTGTGCCATCTGCTGTCCAGCGTGGCGGGCCATTCTTGCCATCAGAGGCATGCATCATATCCACTGGCTAAAGGAGTCCCTGTGACACAGCGCTGTCCCCTCTCCAGACTGCGTGATTCATGAATAAGAGTGCGAGTGATCTGAGAGTGGGATCTTCATGCTCCCCACCAGCTCCTGGCTTTGGGAGANGTTCATCCTGGGCTCTCACTGAGGAGTGAGAGAGACAGCACGCCTGTGACATCTGCTGTCCAGCGTGGTGGGCCATTCTTGCCATCAGAGGCATGCATCATATCCACTGGCTAAAGGAGTCCCTGTGACACGGCGCTGTCCCCTCTCCAGACTGCGTGATCCATGAATAAGAGTGCGAGTGATCTGAGAGTGGGATCTTCATGCTCCCCACCAGCTCCTGGCTTTGGGAGACACTAGATCAACTCTCCAGCGAAGTGAAACTACTTAGTGATAACTCCTGAATCTCTGCAGGGAGGATTGTATGAAGGCAGGAGAAAGGTCCACATGGGGGGCTCTATCATGACACTTCGGTGTCCTTATTTCTCCCTAAGANATGCTCCCCACCAGCTCCTGGCTTTGGGAGACACTAGATCAACTATCCAGCAAAGTGAAACTACTTAGTGATAACTCCTGAATCTCTGCAGGGAGGATTGTATGAAGGCAGGAGAAAGGTCCACATGGGGGGCTCTATCATGACACTTCGGTGTCCTTATTTCTCCCTAAGACTCTTTCCAGAGTCACAAGTTGTTTCTTTGATTATCCAAACCATGTTGCAGATCCTTCATGGGCTGTTTTCTATATATGAAAACAACAGAGACAGATCCGGAACTGCCTTTATAATTTGTATTGACTTAGAAGGCAATGGCACCCCACTCCAATACTCTTGCCTGGAAAATCCCATGGGTGGAGGAGCCTGGTGGACTTCAGTCCATTGGGTCGCGAAGAGTCAGACATGACTGAAGTGAGTTAGCAGCAGCAGCAGCAAAGTCAATTTGGAGGGCTTCCCAGGTGGCGCTCGTGGAGAAGAACCCACCTGCCAATGCAGGAGATGTAAGAGATGTAGGTTCAATCCCTGGGTTGGGAAGATCTCCTGGAGGAGGTCATGGCAACCCACCCAAGTATTCTTGCCTAGAGAATCCTAATGGACAGAGAAGACTGGCAGCTACAGTCCATGGGGTCGCAGAGTTGAATACGACTGAAGCAACTTAGCAGGCATGCACACAAAGTCAAGTTACAGAAAGGAATCAGGAGTATAGATATCTTCCCTTGCATCCCAATAATCAGTGACCATAACCTAACACCTTTTTCTACAATGTAGCTCATGATTTTCACTAGAGATTTGATGGCAGTTAGTTTTTAATGTGAGTTGTGCACATTTCAAAGACTGTGCAAAGGGAGTCTTATGTTAGGACATAGGCAGACAACAGTTGGAAACACAGGTACTAATACGAACTTTTAATACTATAAAGCCACATCTCCAAGTATTTGGAAATGGCCTTTGCTTGAACGGATGTGACAGCAGCTAAGAAGTGGATGAGGCTCATATGGTCCAGGTCAGGGAAGGCAGAGGCAGTTAGGTTCTGAGTGAGTGAGTGTGTGAGTGTGTGTGTGTGTGTGTGTGTGTGTGTGTGTGGAGTGGGGGGACGAGGTGTGGGAGCTGAACGATGCAGTGCTGGAAGTGTCATGGTGTCCACGTTTCTGCAGTGTGGGGTTCACTTTCATCTTTCTCTTAGGGCAGGAAGTGACTTTTTATGCCAGAAGAGCTTAAAAACCCATCCTATCACCACAGCCTGCAGAAGACTGATGATCCTACAGAGAGAACACAGCTGCCAGCGAGATAGAAAGCACTGGTTCCCACAAAGAGACTGAAGGAAGCTGCTGGCAGACACGGAATCCTAAGATCAGAGAGAAGTGGAATGAAGAAACACAGCCAGCGCTCTACGATTTTGCATAGAATTTTTGGACGAAAGCAAAGCCTGCCATTGACTCTACTGGCAAAGATTCAGTCCTTGAATGATATACTCCGAGTATACATATTGGGATGTATTTACTCAGATTTAGTAACACAGGCTCAAAGTTAGACATGGCCATCCCATATCATGTCATGTGTTATATGAACACTGCAGAGTTGAACAGGATCCATATTCAACCAACACTATTTCTTTAGCTCTAATGAAAGTTATGGTATGCTCCGTCATTGAGAGGAACTATGAACTGGTTTTTAGAAGACTTAAAATACTTGCTACTCTGAAGTAGCAAGGTATGAATTTCAGATCACAAACTCAAGTGCTTTATGTTATAGTTTGCATTACTGTTTAAAGGGCAACCACTTGGGCTTTCCTGGTGGTTCAGTGGTAAAGAATCCTCCTGACAATGCAGGAGAAAGACACGGGTCCCATCTCTGAGTTGGGAAGATCCCCTGGAGTAGGTTATGACAACCCACTTGAGTATNTTCAGATCACAAACTCAAGTGCTTTATGTTATAGTTTGCATTACTGTTTAAAGGGCAACCACTTGGGCTTTCCTGGTGGTTCAGTGGTAAAGAATCCTCCTGACAATGCAGGAGAAAGACACGGGTCCCATCTCTGAGTTGGGAAGATCCCCTGGAGTAGGTTATGACAACCCACTTGAGTATTCTTGCCTTGAAAATTTCATGAACAGAGGATCCTGGTGGGCTACATGACTGAGTAACTCAGCACACACCCACATTTTTTAACAAGCAAATTTAAATTTAATTCTGTTTGGAGCCCTCATTCTATCACATCAGTTCAGTTTAGGTCTGTTACTCAGTCGTGTCTGACTCCTTGCAGCCCCATGGACTGCAGAACACCAGGCCTCCCTGTCTGTCACCAACTCCTGGAGTTTACTCAAACTTATGTTCATTGAGTCAGTAATGCCATCCAACCATCTCATCCTCTGTTGTCCCCTTCTCCTCCTGCCTTCAATCTTNTTATAATGTGAAACACTGTACTTGTTAAAATCTCTGAGTGATGAAAAGAAAACTAGTTATGCCTTTCCCATTTTATTATATATACATTTTAAATATGTGTGATCCTTGCACATATGTATTTATCTGGTTGGAATGAACAACCTTTCTTGATTCCTCCCTTGATAAAGGGCAGGCAGAAAGGAAAGGAAGGAAAATAGAAGTTCATCTGTAGAATCACAAATGACCTAGTAATCACAGCAGCTGAGTTCAAGTAAAAGTCATTTGTTGAGTTCCTACTCCATGCAAAGCTCTGACTGTGCTGACTTGCACATGCCCAGAGCAATTAGGGTCTGTTGAAACCTCAGGGCCCAGTGAGAGGTCCTGAGTTAGGCAGAAGAGATGACCCAAGGATNCACAAATGACCTAGTAATCACAGCAGCTGAGTTCAAGTAAAAGTCATTTGTTGAGTTCCTACTCCATGCAAAGCTCTGACTGTGCTGACTTGCACATGCCCAGAGCAATTAGGGTCTGTTGAAACCTCAGGGCCCAGTGAGAGGTCTTGAGTTAGGCAGAAGAGATGACCCAAGGATTCATCTATGAAATGGCCAAGACAGAGTCAAGGCATGAGTTTGTAAGTCTGGAAACAGAGCCAGAGTAAGTTGCAGAAATTTCTCGTGCCCTAGTTTTTCATATATGAAATGATTAAAGTAGTGATATTTTATTTGCATATTATAATTTGTAGGTACCAGATTTAATTTGTGTAAGGCTACTTAATTATTTTCTTGGAAGACAGAGTGATTTCTTACTCCTGTTAATAGGCAACTAAGCCCAATACATTTGTTTTACATCTTAATGCCTTTAGGATTGAAATAAACAAAAATTCAGAAATTTCTCCTTAAGTATGAATCAAAAGAGAAGTATAAATATGATATATCAATAATTATAAGTTTTTCTAAAAACCTGTTTAGGTCGTAGAGGTTGCTTAGTTGCTAAGTCACATCTGACTCTTGAGACCCCATGGACTGTTACCCATCAGANAATGCCTTTAGGATTGAAATAAACAAAAATTCAGAAATTTCTCCTTAAGTATGAATCAAAAGAGAAGTATAAATATGATATATCAATAATTATAAGTTTTTCTAAAAACCTGTTTAGGTCGTAGAGGTTGCTTAGTTGCTAAGTCACATCTGACTCTTGAGACCCCATGGACTGTTACCCACCAGACTCCTCTGTCCATGGAATTCTCCAGGCAAGAATACTGGAGTGTGTTGCCATTTCCTTCTCCAGGGGATCTTCCTAATGGTCGAATCCAGGTTGAGTAATTATGAAAGTGACAGTGTTTGTTGCTCAGTGGTGTACAACTCTTTGTGACCCTATGGACGTTAGCCCCCAGGCTTCTCTGTCTATGGGATTATCCAGGAATACTGGAATGGATTGCCATGTGCTTCTCCAGGTGATCTTCCTGATCCAGAGATCTAACCCTCTTCTCTTACATATCCTAGCATTGGTAGGAGAGTTCTTTACAACTAGTGCCAACTGGGAGAGTAGTTATATAAATGTTTAAACCTATATATCACTTTTATTTCTCAAAATAAATGTAGGTTAAGATAGCATGTGAAGTATGACTCAAAGAAATGCAAATAGGTGGCAATATTAATACATTCTTCATCCAAAATTAAGTGTTTCTTTATTCCATAATAAACATTTGCTTTTTAATTTATTCATGGAACCCTTGAGAGCTTACTGTGTCCAAGTAATATGAGTATTACTTGATATGAGTAGCGAAGATACGACAGTGCAAATACAGAAAAGACCTCCAATCTCAATGTCAAAAACATTTGTTTTCACAAGACATGTGCTACTTGGTCTTATTACGAATACAAAAGGCATGAAGAGGGTTAACAGGTGGGAAATTATTTTTCTAATTATTTCTATGATTTTTATCTAATTTCCATCATTTGCATGAAATGACATTATATTCTGTTTTGTGAAAACAAAGAAGATATGGTTTCTAACTTTAAGGGTTTCACCATCTAGTGAAAATGATTGACCAATTCCAAGATAATGAAGATAAGCTAGGAATTAATTGTCAGTCTTGCAGGTGAGATCTTTTTAAAACAAATGTTTCCAAATTGTATTTGTTCTGTGTCGGGCTATACCCCACAGGCCTACAAGGCTTGTGCTTGCCCAGCTTCAAGTCTGAAAAGAAAGCCCAGCGTCAACAACAGAAACATCAGTTGCTTAACTGGTGGGGGAATTTACTTGTCTGAAGCAAGGTCTTGGATGACATCCTACTGTGTGTGGTACACAGCACACAGGACATGGGGACGGTCTTCACTTTCTAGGAGTGGGGGCTGGGGGTGGGGGCTGTTATCAGTTATGGGGGAATTAACATCAGTTGGGCTTATTAGTCACCAGGAAAACCAGCAGAAGCCTACTTCTCAGCAATCATTTTGATAAGAACAATCACTAGATGGAGCCTGCGGCCAGTATGGAGGAAGGCCAGCCATGTGCTTAAAATATAGATGAAACAGACCAGCTGGTTCGGCTGGGATGGCTGGGGATGTACAGAAAGCAAGAGAGCAACCATGTTGAGTGACCTGACCATACATTCAGTCAAACTCTCTCCTGAGTCATCAGCATGCATCAAGTCCCAAGATGCTATAATAAAGGAGATGAAGAACATTTTGAGTATCACCAAGAGTTTTATTTCTGGAAAATCTCCTCTCAATATGGCAGAAATTAATGCTTTTAAGCAAATCTAAAATAAATGTCCTAGACTATGCTGTAAATTTAGTAAACAATTTTTGTAGCCATTGTAACAAATTCCCTAGTAAATACCCTCAAAATGTGAGACAAAGTTGCTATCAAGTTCTATAAGAAGTGATTGATAATAAGGGGCTTCCAGGTGGCACTAGTGGTAAAGAACCTTGCCAGTGCAGGAGATGTAAGAGACATGGATTCGATCTGGGGTCTGGAAGATCCCCTAGAGGAGGGCATGGCAACCCACTCCAGTATTCCTGCCTGGAGAATTCCATGGACAGAGGAGCCTGGCAGGTAACAACAGTCCATGGGATGGCAAAGAGTCAAGTGACTCAGCATGCATGCACGGTCATGAAAAAGACTGGGTTCCTGAGAGAATAAGTCCAGTTGCTTTATAATAAGACAGGAAGAGAGTGGAGTGTGGCTTATGATTCTGAAAGAGTGTTATTCCTCTTATATCATAGAAGAGAGCGAGGAAGAGGACTGATTTTATTCTTTATTTTTGCCCAGATTCGGGGTCTGACATTGAACAGCCATCAGAAGAAGTCAGAGTGCCAGGGAGACACATTCTTGTGCCACTTGGAAGAAAAAGTAGATAGCCCCCTACAGCTCAGTTTCATTGCCCAGCACAAATGTCTTGAAGAAATGGCAGCTTTTAGGAGCGACAGAAAAATGAAGTTGGGCAGGTCGTGCCAGAAGCACTGGTGAGCTGGTGACATTATTGCTCATCTGGGAAGGTGAGGGCATAAGGACATCTCTGGACAGCAGCAAAGCCAGGTATGCAGCTATATAAAAAAAATCCAGCAATTGCAGAGTTACTGATTGTGGTTTATGAGGCACCTGAGGAATCTCAACACCTACCTCCCCTTAGTGGGAGGAACCGACTTGCATATGAAAGTTTCGAAGAGTGAATCCTAAGTTGTTGTTTAGTCACTAAGTTGTGTCTGATTCTTTGTGACCCCATGGACTAGAGCACACCTGGCTTCCCTGCCCTTCACTATCTCCCAGAGTTTGCTCAAACTCATGTCCATTGAGTCAATGATGTTATCTAACCATCTCATCCTCTGCTGCCCCCTTCTCCTTTTGCCTTCAGTTTTCCCCAGCATCAGGGTCTTTTTCAATAAATTGTATCTTTGCATCAGGTGGCCAAAATACTGGAGCTTCAGCTTTAGGATCCATCCTTTCAATGAATATTCAGGACTGATTTCCTTTAGGATTGACTGCTTTGTTCCCCTTTCTGTCCAAGAGACTCTCAAGAGTCTTCCCCAGCACCACAATTCGAAAGCATTATTTCTTTGGCGCTCAACCTTTATGATGATCCAACTCAGACATTCACACATGACTTAAAAAACTTTTGTTTTTATGGACCTTTGTCTATATGGACCTTTGTCCGCAAAGTAATGTCTCTCCTTTTTAATATGTTGTCTAAGTTTGTCATAGCTTTTCTTCCAAGAAGCAAGTGACTTTTAATTTCATGGTTGCATTTGCCATGCACAGTGATTTCAGATAGCCCAGGAAAATAAAATCTGTCCCTTTCCACTTTTCCCTGGTCTATTTGCCATGAAGTGACAGGATTGGATGCCATGATCTTAGTTTACTAAGTGCTGAGTTTTAAGCTTTGTCACTCATCCAGTTCACCCTCATCAAAATGCTCTTAAATGGCATTATCATTATTTCATACTTGAGAGAGAGATTCAGAGACAGGGAGTTAGAGAAAGAGAGATCACATGAGTTATAATACTATTCATCCTTAGGCATGAGAATTGGATAATTGATAAATCAGTTTTGCTATGTTTTTCACAGGAATCACCAAATAGCCCTCTACTCTTCCATATTTCCCAGACTCCCTTGCAGTTGGATTTGGTTATGGCCATTGAGATATGGACAGAAATGATGTGTCATTTGTAAGCCTGGTCCAGTAATACATCGTTCAAGATTATTCACTCTCTCTGTCCTTGCCATAGTGACTTGGGAGGATCAATATGGTGGAGAGATAGGATGAGCTACTAGACACACACTGGACTTTATGTATGCAAAAAACATATCTCATGTGCTAAGTTCCTCAAATATACCTATTGTGGCAATTGGAGTTGATTGCCTGGACAAATGCAAGTCCCAACATCCTTCACTACTAAGGTGATAGGATAGAATTGTCAAGCCCCTCTTTGAAACACCTTTTCAGAAATGCCTTTTATAATTAGTCTCCCCCTCCCTCAACTTGATGGTTGCATTTTTCATTAGTTTTAAAGTAATAGGCGTAAGGAGCTGGAAGTAAGCACAATGTGGCCTTTAGTTTGGCTCAAGAATGACTCTCTTTTTCAAGTGACACTAAGGAGTAAAACAAAAATAATAATACTATCAATAATTCCAGAGTATATGGACTAATTAGAGAAACAAGATGCCATCAACTTGAGATCATTATAATATTCATCAATGACAGAGGACCCTTCCCTTATGTCAGAACCATCCTTATCATTAGTTTTCTATTTATGTTATTTAAAGACAGAGATTCTGATCTTCTTAGTTATGACTTTTTTCTTTAGTTACGACTTTTGTCTTTTTTTTTTTAAATTGAAGTACAGTTGATGTATGACACATTAGTTTCAGGTGTACTACATAATTATTTGACATTTGCATACTCTTTGAAATGATCACCATGATAAGCGTAGTAACCTTCTGTCCTCATACAAAACTACTGCAGTATTACTGATTATGCTGTATGTTACATCCCTGTGGCTTTTTTATTTTGTGCTAGAAGTTTGTACCTCTTAATTTCCCTCATCTACTTACTCCCACTCCCATTACCCTCCCTTCTGGCAACCACCTACGTTTTCTCTGTCTCTATGAGTCTATTTTCATTTTATTTTGTTTTTTAAACTCCACAAATAAATGAGATCATATTTTGTCTTTCTCTGTCTGACCTACTTAGCATAATACCCTCTAGATTCATCTATGTCGTTGCAAATAGCAAGATTGTATTTTTTATGTTGCTGCTATTGTTCAGTCACTAATCCATGTCCAACTCTTTCTGACTACATGAACTGCAGTCCACCAGACTTCCCTGTCCTTCACTATCTCCTGGAGTTTGCTCAAATTCATGTCCAATATTTTTTATGGCTGAGTAATATTTTATTGTGTGTGTGTGTGTGTGTGTGCAACATTGTCTTTATCCGTTCATCTATGGATGGACACTACACTTGCTTCCATATTCTGGCTATTGTAAACAATGCTACAATGAACATTGGTGTGTCTATTGTCTTTTCTTTTCTTTTTTATTTTAATACTAATTTTTATTTTTTTCCATCTCAGGTGTACATGAGTTCCCAATCTTGAACCCCCACCCCCCCCCACCTCCTACCCCATATCAACTCTCTGGATCATCCCTGTGCACCAGTCCCAAGCATCCTGTATCCTGTATTGAGCATAGACTGGTGATTCATTTCTTACATGATAGTATACATGTTTCAGTGCCATTCTCCCAAACCTTCCCACCCTCTCCCTCTCCCTCAAATTCCAAAAGTCCATTCTATACATTTGTGTCTCTTTTGCTTTCTCGCATACAGGGTTATCATTACCATCTTTCTAAATTCCATATATATGTCTTAGTATACTGTGTTGGTGCTTTTCTTTCTGGCTTACTTCAGTCTGTATAATCGGCTCCAGTTTCATCCATCTCATTAGAACTGATTCAAATGTATTCTTTTTAGTCTTTTCAAATTAGTGTTTTTATTTAATTCAGGTAAAGACCCAGAAGGGAAATTCCTGAATGGCAGTTATATTTTAAATTTTTTGAGGAATCTCCAAACTATTTTCCATAGTGCCTGCCCCAATGTATAATCCCTCTAACAGCACAAAAGGACTCCCTCGTCTACACATCTTCACCAGAACTTTTTATATGTGGTCTTTTTGATGATAGCCATTCTGACAGGTGTGATGTGGTATCTTATGAAAGTGAAAGTCACTCAGCCGTGTCCAAGTTTATTGACCCCATGGACTATACATCCATGGAATTCTCCAAGAGAGAATGCTGGAGTGAATAGCTGTTTCCTTCTCCAGTGGATCTTCCAGCCCAGGAGTGGACCCAGGGCCTCCTTAGTTGCAGGCGGATTCTTTACCAGCTGAGCTGTCAGGGAAGCCCTGTGTGGCTTCTCATGGTGGCTTTGATCTGCGTTCCCCTGGTGTGCTTTATACACTCAGCAAAAACAAGGCCGGGAGCTGGCTGTGGCCCAGATCATGAGCTCCTTAGTGCCAAACTCAGACTTAAATTGAAGAAAGTAGGGAACACCACTAAACCATTCAGGTATGATCTAAATCAAGACCCTTACAATTATAGAGTGGAAGTGAGAAATAGATTTAAGGGACTCGATCTGATAGACAGAATGCCTGATGAACTATGAATGGAGATTCATGACATTGTACAGGAGACAGGGAGCAAGACCTACCTCAAGAAAAAGAAATGCAAAAAGGAAAGATATGAAAGCCTTCCTCAGTGATCAGTGCAAAGAAACAGAGGATCACAATAGAATGGGAAAGACTAGAGATCTCTTCAAGAAAATTAGAGATACCAAGGGAACATTTCATGCAAAGATGGGCACAACAAAGGACAGAAATGGTATGAATGTAACAGAAGCAGAAGATATTAAGAGGTGGCAAGAATACACAAAATAACTGTATGAAAAAGAGATCCAGATATTCATGATGGTGTGATCACTCACCTAAAGCCAGACATCCTAGAATGTGAACTCAAGTAGATCTTAGGAAGCATCACTACCAACAAAGCAGGTGGAGGTGATGGAATTCCAGTTGAACTATTTCAAATCCTAAAAGATGATGGTNAGGAGTTCCCAGCTGTCTAGGGACTGGAGAGTTGAAAGAAGGGAAGCTTCTATTCTCTAGTGGCAGGTGTCTACAGAACATTGCCAGGGGCTTCTTGGTGACCTCTTATAATCACCTGCTGCCATTCTGCTGGCATCTGAGGTCATCCCAGTGCCTGCCGTTTGGGATCCCAGCAATCTGATCTCTGGCTGGTACCACCTTCCCTGACTTTCGCTCCTCTGACTTTCCCAATGACTAGGCAGGCCTCTAGTGCTGGCACATAGATAAAAACAATGGTTTCCAATTTCCTGACTGAAGCTCTTGGACACAGAATTTGACATCCAGGTTTGTTAGATACAGAACCTCACAGGGATCTGGAATTGGTTATCCAATTGGGTTAGATTTGAAGGCAATAATGATCTCATTGACAATGAAATCTGGATCATTAGTAGTTCTTAGCATACAGAGACAAAACGTTTGCTTAAAGTAACATCTAAAGGTCAGGAAGCAACAGTTAGGACTGGACATGGAACAATAGACGGGTTCCAAATAGGAAAAGGGGTACATCAAGGCTGTATATTGTCACCCTGCTTATTTAACTTCTGTGCAGAGTACATCATGAGAAATGCTGGGCTGGATGAAGCACAGGCTGGAATCAAAATTGCCAGGAGAAATATCAGTAACCTCAGATATGCAGAAGACACCACTCTTATGGCTGAAAGTGAAGAAGAACTATAGAGCCTCTTGATGAAAGTGAAAGAGGAGAGTGAAAAAGTTGGCTTAAAGCTCAACATTCAAAAAACTAAAATCACAGCATCTGGTCCCATCACTTCATGGCAAATAGATGGGGAAACAGTGGCTGACTTTATTTTTGGGGGATTCAGAATGACTGCAGTTATGAAAGTAAAAGACGCTTACTTCTTGGAAGGAAAGTTATGACCAACCTAGGCAGCATTTTCAAAAGCAGAGACATTACTTTGCCAACAAAGGTCCATCTAGTCAAGGCTATGGTTTTCCCAGTAGTATGGATGTGAGAGTTAGACTGTGATGAAAGCTGAGTGCAGAAGAATTGATGCTTTTGAACTGTGGTGTTGGAGAAGACTCTTGAAAGTCCCTTGGACTGCAAGGAGATCCAACCAGTCCATCCTAAGGGAGATCAATCCTGAGTGTTCATTGGAAGGACTGATGTTGAAGCTGAAATTCAATACTTTGGCCACTTGATGCAAAGAGCTGACTCATTTGAAAAGATCCTAATGCTTGAAAAGATTGAGGGCAGGAGGAGAAGGGTACAACAGAGGATGAGATGGTTGGATGGCATCACCAACTCAATGGACATGAGTTTGGGTAAACTCTGGGAGTTGCTGATGTCAGGGAGGCCTGGCGTGCTGTTGTTCATGGGGTCGCAAAGAGTTGGACACAAGTGAGCCACTGAATTTAACTGAAATGAAAGGTACTTGTAACTGAATGACTATTGAAAGGAAGGACATTGGAAGACCAAGTGACTATTGCAATACAATATTATAGTGGAAATGATTGGAATGATTTGATTGCTTCTTACTGCAATGGGCAGTTGAGTCATATAAAGATGAGTTTAAAATTCAAAGAAGCAGAGAGCTTCTATGACTGTCCTAAAGATATTTCTCAGCTCTTTCAGTCATGTGCTGCTAAGTCTTTTCAGTCATGTCCTACTCTTTGCGACTCTATGGCCTGTAGCCCACCAGGTTCGTCTGTCCATGTGATTCTCCAGGCAAGAATACTGGAGTGGGTTGCCATTTCCTCCTCTAGGGGGTCTTCCCAACCCAGAGATCGAATCCACATCTTTTACGTCTCCTGCATTGGCAGGCAGGTTCTTTACCACTAGCACAATCTGGGAAGCCAGTAAGAAGCAGTTAAGACCAGGGATTAAGAAACACAGCATTGAAATAGTCACATTTATTGATATTTCTTGCACACACATTTCATATACGGTTCAAATAGATAGGAATGACTCCTACAGTTTCACTTTTTGGTTGAAATCTAAACTTGAAAGTTGTCCTCCACTAAATAAGGCTGAGATATCAGAATGCTACATAATGGAAAGGAGGAACCCAAAGCTTAAGAAGGTAGGGATGTTGGAATGAATTTATCATGTGCAATCGACTCATTAGCTCTCTTCCCATGTGTCCTGTGAGGATCCAGAACATAATTCTTTTCTAAGACTTTGGTAAAAAGAGAAAAACATCCCTAAGGCTTTTAGTGACTGCTCTGTTCAAGTCAGGGATTATGTTGGGAGATATTATCAAGGGAATGATGTCATGCCTAAAAAAGAATCCCAGAGCAGCAGAAGTTATTGGCTATAATCAACCCCAGAAACAAGTGGGGACAGATACTGAAATGAGCTGCAAAATTGGGGTGGTAATTGGAATAATTTGGTTCAGTTCAGTTCAGTTCAGCCACTCAGTCGTGTCTGACTCTTTGTGACCTCATGAATCGCAGCTCCTGCAATGCAGGAGACCCCGGTTTGATTTCTGGGTGGGGAAGATTCCCTGGAGAAGGGATAGGCTAGCCACTCTGGTATTCTTGGGCTTCTCTGACAATGCAGGAGACCTGGGTTCGATCTCTGGGTGGGAAAGATCCCCTAGAGGAGGGCATGGCAACCCACTCCAGTATTCTTGCCTGGAGAATCCCCATGAACAGAGGAGCCTGGAGGGCTACAGTCCATGGGGTCACAGAAGAGTTGGACACAACTGAGTGACTGAGCACACAGCTAAAGTATTACTTAGAGTATATAATCCAATAATCCAGTAAAGAGTAGGTCTCAGTTCAACACAATAGAAAGTGGTGCCCCAATCCTCACTTATTTTGTAAACCTGAATCAATTTAAGGACCAAGAGTGCTCTGATTAAAGGATGGCCATGTCCTCTTGAGAGAAGATCCTGTGACGCTGCCACAGACATTTACAGTAAATCTGCCTTCTAGCCTTCCTCTCAAGACATTTGGCTTTTTAACATAGTGATTGTGCCCTAGAAACATGGAGTTAGTTACCTGGACATTTAGAGATTTATTGGACCATTGCCCTGAGATGAAATGGGAAACTGAAATTCATCTTGGTTCCACCTGTCAGAGAGAAGACTTATGGAGGTCCCAGCAGAACTGCAAAACCACTGAGGTTATTTTCCCTGTTCCTAGATACATACTTGATTTAGACATAGCTAGTAATTGACAAAATTCCCTCATGAAGACTAGGCTATTGTGGAAGGAAGTGACAGTTGGAAGCCTTATAACCACTATCAAAAAGTAAACAAAAGTCAATAACACATCCCTGGGGAGACTGCAGAGATTAATATCACCATCGAAACACTGAAAGATACCAGGGAGTTGAGCCTTACTACATCCTTTATTTAATTCCCTTAACTAGCCTATGGAAAAAGACAGATGGATCTTGGAGAATAAATAGATTATAGTAAATGGAAGCTGATAGTCACTCTGATTGCAGCAACTTCTAGAATCCTATATTCAGCTATTGTTCTAGAAAATGTCTTTTTATTATGGTGGTGGTGGTTTATCTGCTAAGTCCTGTCTGACTCTTACAACCCCAAGGACTATAGACTTCCAGGCTCCTCTGTCCATGGGATTTTCCAGGCAAGAATACTGGAGTGGGTTGCCACTTCCTTCTCCAGGGGATCTTCCCGATTCAAGGATCAAACTTGCATCTCCTGAGTTGCAGGTGGACTCTTCACCACTAAGCCACCAGGGAAACCCCCTTTTATATATGCTAACTCATAAAAGAAAAACAGAAACAATTTACTTTCACCTTTTAGGAATAGTAGTACAGTTTAACTGATCTCAGAACTATGTTTTCTTTCTAGTTATATGCCATAATCCAATCCACAAAATCATTGTGTCACTCTGTCCCACAAAACGCTAAAGTTGTCAACCATATTGATAAAATCTAAGGAGTAGGAGTTAGACAGTACCCTAGATGGCTTGCTGAGACCCTTGTATGACATATGATGGATTATCCCATTAAAATACAGTGACTTTTCACCTTAGCGGGTTTTCTAGTGGCAAAGCAGTCTGGTCTGGCTGAGATGTCAATTCACTGAGAAGTTGCTGAGCCTTTACTCCCCATCCCTACGAAAGAGGTAAAATACTTGAGAGCTTCTTTGGATTGGATACACTATATTTGAGTGTGTTGCTATGATTCATTTCTTAATCATTTCTCAAGTTTGCCAACTTGCCCAGGCAACTCTGCCAACTACACTTTATGACCCATAGATCCAATAGAACTTGGCTTGTCTCTTTTGCAAACAGGAATGCTATTTGGAGTCACTGGCACACACCCATAAGAGACTCAGTGTGAAGACTCCTAGAGTTATAGAGCAAAAATGAAACCTCTTATTGCACACAGCTTTATCCTTTTCAAAAACAATTCCTGTTTTGCTACTGGGACCTCATAATTGCCCAGTCATGGGAACCTCATGATCACATGACCATGAGATAACATCAAGTCACAGAATGCACAGAATGATGGATCAGTATGGAAGCACTTTTCTTCAACTGGGAGTGACATACATACAAAACCAGTCTTAAATAGGGCTTTTTTAATGTGCTGGTGACTTTGATGCTCATGAAACTATTCTTAATGTATTGCTACCTCTCCCTCAACTCACACTACATCTTCATGGGGGAATTTCCTCTACAGTTGGTTGAGAAATACAAGAATTGCTCTTGGCTTACGCTGGTTCCACAGGATATCCTAACACTAGTCACGTTTGGACCATTGTAAATCCATAGCTCCCTCAGAGGAGGCCCTGAAAGGTGAGAGTGAAGAGATATGCTTTCAAAGAACTCTAAGCATCTTGTTTTCCATTGCACAAGAGAAGAGAGTAACCAGAGATAAAGATCTATACTAATTCATGGGTGGTTGTTGTCTGACCTTTTGCCACCCCACGGACTGTAGCCCACCAGGCTCCTCTGTCCGTGGAACTTTTGACAAGGATACTGGAATGGGTTGCCATTTCCTTCTTCAGGGTGTCTTCCTGATGCAGATATCGAACTGATGTCTCTTGCATTGGCAGGTGGATTCTTTACCACTGAGACATCTGGGAAGCCCTGTTCATGGGTGGTATCTAACAATTTGGCTACATGGTCAAGGCTTTAGAAGGAATTATCCTAGAGGAAAGGTGAAAAGATGGAGCTATCAGAATGCACAGAATGTATGAACATATTTCTTTTCCATGGAATGCTAACCAAAAGTTATTCACTGTGTACATTTAGAATGGATAAGCAACAAGACCCTAAAGTATAGCATAGGGAACTATATTCAATAAACAGTGAAGGTTTATATGTGTATAAAAAGAAGGTATATATGTGTATAAAAAGAAGGTATATATGTGTATAACTGAGTCACTTTGCTGTACAGTAGAGATTTGCAGAACATTATAAATCAACTATACTTCAATTTTAAAAAGGTGACTCACTGTGAATGTCAATCAGCATCTTTTCCCAGCCACTAAAGTGCTAGTTCTATGGGTCCATGAACTAAACAGACATGGGAGTAGGATTGAGGTTACGAGTAGGGTCAAAAACCTGGGGCTTCCTCTAACCAAGGAGGGCCTGGCCATGATCACTGCTGAGCATCCAACCTGCCTACAGCAGAGGCCAACACCGGGCCTCTGATACAGCGCCATATTCCAGAGCAGCTAACTGTCTGGCATCAGGTTGACTACATTGGAACTCTTTTGTGGTGTATCCTCACTAGAATAGCTTCTCCCTCTTGCTATGGATTAGCCTCTCTGCTCTAAGTGCTTCTGCCTATACTACCATCTATAGATTTCATGATGCTTTGTTCACTATCATTTTAATGCCTTCACCACCCATGACCAAGGAATTAACTTCACAATAATTGAAACAGCCTGAGAGGAAAATTGAATAGCCTATGAAAGACACAGTTTCATGCTGCCTGGAAGACAATAGTTTGCAGAAGTTTAAGCCAAATGCCTATACCGGTGAAGAGGGTATGGTTCTTGTTGTCCTTTAGTGGGAAATCACTTGTCTGAGAAACAAGGGTTGAAAGCAGGCATGACTGTCCTCAATCTTCTCGCTTAGTAAACTTCTGTCAAAAGTTATGCCTCTCGTTCCCATAACTTGGGCTCTGAAGATTCTGAGATCTTGATTCCCAAGAAAGGAGAATGTCTACCAGGGAGCATATTCAACTTGAAGCTCAGATCTCAACCTGCTCATATTGGACTTCCAATGTCATCAAAATTAGAACAACAACAACAAAAAAGAACACTTAAGCGCAAGTGGCTGCCGCGAGTGGTGCACTTAAGCACAGGTGGCTGCAGCCAGCAGCGCACTTAAGCGCAGGCAGCCGAGAGGAGCCACCCC
The DNA here is from genome assembly GCA_006410615.1 of Neotragus moschatus. Taxonomy (NCBI): domain Eukaryota; kingdom Metazoa; phylum Chordata; class Mammalia; order Artiodactyla; family Bovidae; genus Neotragus; species Neotragus moschatus. Next base: position 32,284 of record SJYA01002571.1, on the reverse strand, counting down.
GCGTCCGAGGCCAGAGGCGGTGGCAGGGGGGAGCCACGCCGCACCTGAGCCCAGGGGCGGCGGCTGGGAGGAGCCACCTTACGCCCAAGGCCAGAGGTAGCACCTGAGGCCAGGGGCGATGGCCAGGAGGAGTAACCCAACGTCCAAGGAGCTGTGGCTGCACGGGTGAAGGAGGGCCTAGAAGAGCTATCCCCACGTTGAAGGTCAGGAAGGGCGGTGGTGTGGAGATACCCATCATCCAAGGTAAGGAGCAGCGNGAATCTAGACTTGAGGGCCAGCAGGATTTGATTATAGGTCTTCCAGAGGCCTGGGGGAAATAGAAACTCCAGTCTTGGAGGGCACAAACAAAATTTTGCACACACCAAGACAGAGGAGAGGAGCAGTGACCCCATAGGAGACTGAACCAAAACTATCTGCTAGTATTGGAGGGCCTTCTGTGGAAGTGTGGGTTGACAGGGGCTCAACACAGGGACATAGGCACTGGAAGGTCTCCCTTGGACCAAACACTCTTGGAGTTCACCAAAAGCCCTTAGACCCCAGGGCTAGATCACCTCAGGCCAAACTACCAGGAAGGGAATGCAACCCCACCCACCAGCAGATAATTGAATTAAAGCTTTACTGAGCAAGGCCCTGCCTACTAGAGCAAGACCCAGTTTTTCCCATTGCCAGTCCCCATCAAGAAGCTTACACAAGCCTCATAGGCACAGTCATCAGAGTCAACAGAAGAAGAAAGAAGCAGCACGTCACAGTGGCTAAAACAAAAAGCATATTACAGAAAATTAATCATGATGAAAAAGCTGAAAGTTATATCCCAGATGAAGGGACAATATAAAATTCTGGAAAAACAACTAAATGAAGTGGAGATAGGCAACTTTCCAGAAAAAGAATTTAGAATAATGATAGTGAAGATGATCCAGAATCTCAGGGAAAGAATGAAGGCAAAGATTGAAAAAACGCAAGAAATGTTTACCAAAGACCTATAAGAACTAAAGAACAAACAAACAGATGAATAATACACTAGAAGGAATCCATAGCAAAATAACTGATGCAGAAGAATGGATAAATGACCTGGAAGACAAATGATGTAAATCAGAACAGAACAGAACAGAATATAGAAAAAAGGATGAAAAGAAAGGAAGACAAACTAAGAGACCTCAAAGACAACATTAAACACACCAACCTCTGCATTATAGGGATCCCAGAAGGAGAAGAGAGAGAGAAAGGACTTTAGAAAATATTTAAAGAGATAATAGCTGAAAACTTTCCAAGCATGGGAAAGGAAATAGTCAGCCAAGTCCATGAAACACAGAGAGTCCTGGGAAGGATAAACCCAAGGACAAACACACTGAAACACATAGTAATCAAACTGACAAAAATTAAAAAGAGAGATAAAATATTAAAAGCAACAAGGGAAAAATGACAACATGGAAGGTAATTCCCATCAGGCTATCAGCTGATTTCTCAACAGAAACTCTATAAGCCAGAGGGAATGGCATGATATATTTTAAGAGATGAAAAGAGAGAACCTACAGCCAAGAATACTCTACCCAGCAACATTCTCCTTCAGGTTTGATGGAGAAACCAAAAGTTTTCCAGACAAGCAAAAGTTAAGAGAATTCAGCACCACAAAACCAGCTTTGTAACAAATGCTAAAGGAACTTCTCTAGGCAAGAAACACAAGGAAAAGACCTACAGAAAATACACCCAAAACAATTAAGAAAACAGTAATAGAATCATATATATATATAATTGCTTTAAATGTAAATGGATTAAACGTGCCAACCAAAGACACAGACTGGCTGGGTGGATCAAAACACGTGCATGTATACACTTCCACTTACCACTTCACTGTGCTTGACCTCCCCAAATTGCATGTAATTATTTTATATTAAATTAATAATGCTCTCATTATGGCTTACAATTGTAGTTATCTCTTTTTTTTTGTCTAGCTATTGATTATGAAAACTGATGAACATTTTTTACTAATATGACTATGTAACTATTACTCATCTAACACCATTGTATCATGATTGGTCAACAAAAAAATAATAGAACTCTATATCCCAAAAACTAGGATCTAATAGAAAAACCTGTAATCACGTTTTTAAATACAGATGCATATCAAAATTGTCTTCAAATTTTTGGAAAAATACAAATGCTCAGGTATTTTTTTTTCTTCAGAGCTCCAGATATATTTCTAATGAGCAGTCATGTTTAAAAATAATTGGACTGTATGATGATCTTTTTACTTTTATCTAGTTTACTTTTTCTATTTCATAGTCAGTGCTCCCACTCCATTTAGTTTCTGTTCTCCAATTTCTCTGTCTCTTCATTTTTTGTTTGATGTTCTTTCTCAAGCCTTTACCAACTGTAGTAGAAAAACTTTTGCATACATTATATAAGTATTTTAGAAAACTTATAAATTTTGACCTAACTAAAAAAATTATGACATTTTGATTCCACTTGTTTGACTTAGTATGAATAGAATGCTATATTTATAATTGAAAAATAGATATGCAACAAGTAACAAAGGTTTACTGTACAGCACAGGGAACTATAGTTAATATCTTTTAATAAACTGTGATGGAAAATAATTTGAAAAATAATATAAGTGTATTTGTATTTGTATAACTGAATCACCTTGCTGTGCACCTGAAACACTGTAAGTATAGTTATACTTCAGCAAAATATGTATATTTAAATAACAACAACAACAAATTATATATATATATATATTCAAAAGAAAAAAAGATACTAGTACCATTAAACAGAACAGAAATGGAATACTGTACCTAAAATACTGTCTCTTGTGATTCCATACATTGCTCCTCCCTATGCTAAAGATAAATCAAGAATATTCACAATATTGGATATAATATATGTGTATTTGTATAACCTTGCTGTGCACCTGAAACATCACAAGTCAACTATACATCACTAATATATATATATTTTAAATCCATATCTATATGTTATTCTTATGTTTTTAATATGCCATTAATAAACTACTCATGGAAATGCAATTTTGCAAGAATGTTTTTATTTGAAGTAAACAAAAAAAAAATGGGGCTTTAGATTTCCAGTGGGGTTTTGTATTTATTTTCTGGGTTATTTGAAATTCCACCATGCTGCACCAAGTTCTAAAACTTTCATGTACATCAGAATCAGTTTGGATGCATTTTAAAATTAAAGTTCCAAGACCTTAACCTCAGAATAGCTGATTCTTCAGGTTTGAGTTATGCCAAGGAATATGCTTTTTTTCACTAACATCTCAGGTAATACTTCAGATGGTCTTTAATGCATTGGAAAAATTGTTTTTATCATGTGGAAAATCTAAAGAAATTCATATTAACTTTCATATATATATATATATATCACACTCAATTCACTTCTGGAACAAAAGAAAAAGTCCTCCTGTAATTTGAATGTTTGTCCATTTTGAGTGTTATACCTTTTGAATTCTGGTGCTGGCAAAGATTCTTGAGAGTTCCTTGACTAGCAAAGAGATCAAACCAGTCATTCCTAAAGGAAATCAGCCCTGAATATTCATTGGAAGGACAGATGCTAAAGCTGAACCTCTAATACTTTTGCTACCTGATGTGAAGAATGAACCCATTGAAAAGACCTCGATGCTAGGAAAGACTGAGGGCAGGAGGAGAAGGGGTTGATAGAGATTGAGATGGTTGGATGGCATCACTGGCTCAATAGACATGACTTTGAGCAATCTTCCAGAAATAATGAAAGACAAGGATGCCTAGTGTGCTGCAGTTCATGGGATTGCAAAGAATCAGACACGAAAGCAACTAAACAACAAGAATAACTTTGTGAATACATTAAGCATTGAGTTTGAAATGTTAGTTCTACAATATTCTTCATGATAAAGGCCCCATATGATTCATATATTTGTTTCATACATAAAGAGGCTTTGACAGCTGTTTAAATTATCATTTGCTAATGTAAGGGTACTATTTTTACATTTTCCTTTGTCCATGAAAATATTTATCTTGAAGCCCCCAAAATTACCAAAACTCTCCTACCTTTAGGATCTTTCCATGCAAAAAGAAAGATTTCCTAACATTTTCTCAGGAGTTTCCCTCATGGATATTTACTAACTACATCTTGTCTAATCCATTCAGTTCCTCCTATAAGAAGTCATATTCTTTACACATAGTAACAAACAACATTACAAACACAAACTTGCAAGTTTATGCAGAATTCAAGCCAGATAAAACTTGGAAAACAACTATATGTCTTTCAGAGGATTGCCTTTCAGAAGTACTGAAAATACATATTTCAGACACCAAATAGGAGATAAATGATATGCTTTCCTAGATGGAACATAAGGTCTTAGTCTATTTTAAGAGAAAAAAAAAAAAAGATTGGAAAATATCCCAGAAATGTCATTGTGGGAGCAGGTTGAACAATCCACTAGTATAAAAAGATTTTTTCTTTTAAAAAAGCAATCACATCACACATTTATTAAATTTAGGGAGGACAGTAAAATAAAAAGTGTTGGATTTCCTTAGGAAAAATATTCAAGTGAAACTAAGTTAGTCCTGAAGTATAATTGAATATTACAGTCTAGTAGATGGTGTTTAGAAGCATGGACCAGAAGGGACTATGGACATTCATTATTAAATCATTGCCTGCCTTCAGTTGAGTCCTACTACTAAATCACCTAAGATTAATAAATAGTCTGTCTCAGTTTGAATGCCTGCAGAGGAAGAGGAAGAAGTTTTATAAATCCCTTATTTATCTCTTCTATAAGCAATGCACCAGTTGATTTCATTCAAATAAATTATTTTCCTTTGTTCAACCCCAAAATATTAAGACCCAGTAAGTGCTGATTTACAAATTGGTCCCCATAAAGAAAGGGCAGAGAGAGACCAAAGAAAGAGGCAGATCACTCCAGATTGATAGGCAGTAGGTTTAATAAGCAAGGGAATTTATACAACTTGTCTTGGGCTGTTGAAAGACTAATAAATCTCCATACTCACCCAACAGAATTTAAAACATGTTCAGGCACATATACCATCCAGATGATCTCAACAACACATTGTCCTCTCAAGGCAACGTTCTTAAAAATGCCTCCCATATGGGAACCATGTACATTCCAAGCACAGGGGAGGCAAGTGAGGAGCCTCCAGTGGCTCTAGAGTCAAACTGCTCACAGGTCAAACAGTGGTCATGTCCTCTAAATTACCTTCTCCAAACTACGCATGTGGCATGGGGCTAGAGTTTAGCAGTAGATCATTTGACTGCGACACTATGTACAAGAGACATTATTGCCAAAACCTCCATCCAAAACCTGAGAGATTTAGCTAAACACAAGACATTTGAGATACCTAAAATCAAAGAGCTATTGCACCGAGGTAGACACTATGCAAAACTATGAATTTTAACTGTTGGTCTGCACTACTCTTTCTCCTTTCAATGTCCAACCATCTATAAACCCCAAATCACAGTATAAACACTGATGGAAACTTTAAGTGTACTGCTCAGGAATTCTTGAATACTTGCTTCAGTTGCAACCTCTGAACATTTAACTTGTTGATATTTGACAGGCCAGTGATATTCACAAATCTATAATCTGTAGATGTTATTGGCATGTATTTATATTCCATTAGAAATGACATGCATATCATTAGAGCAGAGGAAAGCATTCAAACGTCTAGGAGGCCTCCTCAACACCTTATTCAGGTGGGAGAAAATAATAGGTGGGATATAAATTACAAGATGAATAATCACTATCTGTACTTCCTAGAAGACTGAATTTTTGGAGAAAAGGCTTTATGGATAGAGTGGAGGAAGTAGTGGCCATTCTACCAGCTTTTGAGTTATGCTCTTTTTTAAATTTTATTTATTTATTTATTTTAATTGGAGGCTAATTATTTTATAATATTGACATGAATCAGCCAGGGGCACACATGTGTTCCACATCCAGAGTCCCCCTCCCAACCCCCTCCCCATCCCATCCCCCAGAGTCATCCCAGTGCACCAGCCCTGAGCACCCTGTCTCATGCATCGAACCTGGACCAACAGTCCCTCTTATAAGTGGAATATTTGTCCTCTCTGTTGTGATTCCAGTATCACAAGTTCATGCATGATTGATAAGCATTTGGAGGTCCTCCACAGTTTAACAGGAGAACCCAGTTCCTATGTTTATCTCCAACTCTGCCTTTTCTAATATGATTCTGGAATAAAAGGATGAGGTTCTCCCAACACAGTATGTTTACCTGGCCTGGTATTCTCATTCTATCACACACTTTTAAATGATTTGTCTCCATCATGTTTTCCAGTGTCAAAATGATCCATGGTCTATATTTTTCATTCAGAACCTTGTCTGAAGTATTCAAAGAAAAAGTAATTGATTATCAAATGATGATACTGTTTATTAAGAAAATTTACTTACTTTACACACACACACAAGTAGTTTTTGATTTTGTATTCACTTAGTCTTCTTAGGCATTCTTATTGATCCTCTTTGCTTCACCTGTCTTATATCTAGTCACCACTGCAGCAAGTTCATTATAGAGTCTGACTCCACCCCACTCTGTGTGCCTCTTTGCTCCAGTCTCAAGCTTCAGTATAGATACATTGAAACATATATAACCTTAAAGATAATTCTCCATGGGGAAAAGTTGGCCAACAGGGAACAGAATCCAGTGAATCAATGCTTCTCCGTTCTTCCTCCCACTCACAGAGAGTCCTGGGATACATTTTACATGGCTTCTCAGATAAGTACTCAGGCCCCCTTTGTGATAATCAACTCATTTTCTTGTGTTTGTTCTCTTTTTCCCTCTCCTAATCCCTAGGTCTATTACCCAATAAAGTACTTATATAGGCTTCCCAAGTGGCTCAATGGTAAAGAATCTTCTTGAAAATTTAGGAGATGCAAGAGACATGGGTTCATCCCTGGGTCTGAAAGATTCACTGGAGAAGAAAATGGAAACCCATTCCAGTATTCTTGCCTGGGAAATCCCATGGACTGAGAAGCCTGGTGAGCTACAGTCCATGGGGTCACAAAGAACTGGACATTTTTTAGTGACTGAACATGCATACAAAGTATTTATACAAAAGTTTTCAACTTGGGTTCTGCTCTTTAGGGGAACCCAAGTAAGATAGGCAGAGATTTTCATTTTTATGCTGGTTTCCTAGTTATAAGTCACTTGAAAAAAGAGGATAGTGCCAATAGAAAATACATTTAGAATGGTTTTCCTCAACTAAAACTCCAAATATAGACATATACATGCTTTATAGATAGATATCAATTCCGTTCAGTTCAGTTCAGTTGCTCAGTTGTGTCCAATTCTGTGACCCCATGAATCACAGCATGCCAGGCCTCCCTGTTCATCATCAACTTCCAGAGTTTACCCAAACTCACGTCCATCAAGTCGGTGATGCCGTCCAGCCATCTCATCCTCTGTTGTCCCCTTCTCCTCCTGCCTCCAATCCCTTCCAGCATCAGGGTCCTTTCCAATGAGTCAACTCTTCTCATGAAGTGGCATATAGATATATTCAATGTGATTGCATTGCTTCTTAAAGCTATTTTGCTCCTCATAAAACTACATCTCTCTTAGAAGATAAATTCCTTTAAAAATAGCAACCTATGTCAAATATTCAATTAACTCACCTTTTAAGAAGCCCATTTAAAGTTTAATTGACATAACATATGTCTTTTTTTTAAAGTATCCTCTCCACTCCCATTTATGGTAATCTTTTCATTTCTTCTTCACTTCCCCCAAGATCAGCTGTAATATTCTATTTTGGGGGCTTCCCCAGTGGCTCAGAGGTAAAGAATCTGCCTGCAATGCAAGAGCCACAGAAGACAAAGGTTCAATCCCTAGGTTGGGAAGATCCTTTGAAGGAGGGCATGGCAACCCACTCCAGTGTTATTGCCTGGAGGATCCTATGGACAAAGAAGCCTGGCAGACTACAGGATCACAAACAGCTGGTCAGGACTGAAGCAACATAACACACACACACATTCTATTTTTAAAATAAACTTAAATGTTTGATAAATATTAAGAATTTGGTTACTTTTTCCCAAGTACAGTACTGATGAACAGAATAACCACCCTTAGGCTAATTAACAATGCATAAGCACAGTTGAGCTTTTCTCCAGTGTAATATCTAGAAAGTTCAGGGAAAAATAATATCTTTCCAATAATATAGAAGACTGAACTAATATAAACCAGTCTCACTATAAAAACATTGATAAATTGATAAAGTATAAAGATTGATAAAGTATAAATCTAGACTCCTTACTCAGGTATAGATGTAACCTTAGTGTTTCAAATTTAATGAGATTCTTTTCATTTCCACTGAATTCTAGGCACACAGTGTTTCCTTGCTTCTTTCTGAGTTGCTTGGTGAATCCATTCCATTCTCATTTTTATGGAGTGGTGTCAGTTCAAAGCATTCTACTTTGCAAGAAACTTGATTCTAGCCCTTTGCCTTATATAGGCTCAAGGCATATCTGATCTTGCTTGATATTTGAAGCCCCAGCTCTGAAGTCCTCAAGGCTTATATTCAGGAATTACATCGTTAGGCACCTGATAAATTGGCTTTTGTGTGTAACAGTTCATTTTTATGAACTGTTGAACCCACATCTCTTGCATTGGCAGGGGGCCTCTTTACCACTGAGCCACCAGGGAAGCCCAAATACTAATTAGACAGAACTAAAAAGAGAATTAGAAATCTAAGAAACTTGAGTCACTAAATCAATCCAAAGATAAATTTTTAAGCTTTAAAAGAAGAAATGAAAAACTTAATGACTACTGGGTGCTCTTATTTTAATAAAAAATAAAAACAGAAAATTTTATATATAACATTTGACATAAAATTTCAATAGACTAAGCAATGGTTAAACAGGAAGAAGATGAAAAACTGGTTAAGATGTAGGGAAAATTGGTAAACTGGAGAAGGGATCCAAGGAAGTTACACAGAATGTAGCACTAATAAAAATGAACCACAGAAGAATTGTTAAGAGATAGGGGATAGGGAGTTAAGAATGTGAAAACTCAACATACATTCAATATAAGTTCCCTGGTGACTCAGGTGGTAAAGTGTCTGCCTTCAATGCAGGGAAATCCAAGTTCAATCCCTGGGTTGGAAAGATCCCTGGAGAAGGAAATGGCTACCCATTCCTGTATTCTTGCCTGAAGAATTGCATGGATAGAGGAATCTGGCATGTTACAGTCCATAGGGTCACAAAAGAGTTGGACATGACTTAGTGACTAAACAACAGCAATAAACAATGTGCAAAGGTTCGTCTAGTCAAGGCTATGGTTTTTCCAGTGGTCAAGTATGGATATGAGAGTTGGACTGTGAAGAAAGCTGAGCACCGAGGAATTGATGCTTTTGAACTGAGGTGCTGGAGAAGACTCTTGAGAGTCCCTTGGACTGCAAAGAGATCCAACCAGTCCATCCTAAAGGAGATCAGTACCAGGTGTTCATTGGAAGGACTGATGCTGAGGCTGAGACTCCAGTACTTTGGCCACCTCATGCAAAGAGTTGACTCATTGGAAAAGACCCTGATGCTGGGAGGGATTGGGGCAGGAGGAGAAGGGGACAACGAGATGGCTGGATGGCATCACCAACTCGATGCACATGAGTGTGGGTGAACTCCAGGAGTTGGTGATGGACAGGGAGGCCAGGCGTGCTATGATTCATGGGGTTGCAAAGAGTCGGACACAACTGAGCAACTGAACTGAACTGAAGCTAATTACACTGTATTGATCTTACTCAGATCCTGNCAACGAGATGGCTGGATGGCATCACCAACTCGATGCACATGAGTGTGGGTGAACTCCAGGAGTTGGTGATGGACAGGGAGGCCAGGCGTGCTATGATTCATGGGGTTGCAAAGAGTCGGACACAACTGAGCAACTGAACTGAACTGAAGCTAATTACACTGTATTGATCTTACTCAGATCCTGAAGCAAACTAACTTTGAAATACATTGTGTACAACTAGGAAAACTCAATCGTTAACTGTATAATTGATGATATTAAAGAATTGTTAACTTTTTGGACAATGATAAAATTGTCATTTTGTTTTAAAAATGAGTCCTCACCTGGGTAAGGAGAAAAAGGAAACCTCTTACATTGATAATGGGAATGCAGCTACAGTCCATGGGGTAGCAAAGAATCAGATACAACTGAGTGACTAACATTACTACTACTAAAGAGAGAATAAAGAAAATTAAGTAGAGTTAAGAGTCAATGAGTAAAAATAGCTCCTTAATTGAAAAAAAGCAGAGGACTTACAGAGGCAAATAACAATAAATTATCACCCAAACACATCAAAGTAATATTTTAAATTATCTATGATGAAGAGAATAATATTTAAAACAAACAAAGATTAACAATTCTCAAAGAAATAACAATTAGACAAACAATAGACTTTCCATAAACAATAATAGAGGCCAAATAGAATCATTCCCTTCAAAGTGTTGGAGAAAATAGTCAATAAAAATTAGAAACCTAGCTAAAAGAGCATTCAAGCAGAAAGTAAAAATGAATACATTTTCATTTAGATCTTCAATTCATTTTGAGTTTATTTTTGTGTATGGTGTTAGAAAGTGTTCTAGTTTGATTCTTTTACAAGTGGTTGACNCTTCCATGTCCTGGCTATTGTAAACAGTGCTGCGATGAACACTGGGGTACATGTGTCTCTTTCAATTCTGATTTCCTCGGTGTGTGTGCCCAGCAGTGGGGTTGCTGGGTCATAAGGCAGTTCTGCAGCTAGATGTTGTGTCTTGATATGTAGTAAGACTCCTGTTCTTTTAAACTGTGTCTTGTAACACAGAGCTTGACAGTTTGGAAGCTACGTTAACTAGATTTACTGACCAATAGGGATTTGGTTTCAATTCTCCCAATGGAAGGCATTTGTGTGAGATTTGGAACTGGAAAATATAGAGAAGCCATTACCTCCAGGAGCAGCTGGGCATCTGCAGATGGCAGACAGGGGGTTTTGCCAGTGGCTTTCAGGTGTCCTGCAATGCTCTAGGCAGCATGTATCACTGGTGGAGATTATTTGGGTTCTTCTGTTTTCAGATTGTTTGATGCTCTTTTTAGCTTCCTCGACTTTACAATAATTGTATAAGACCAAAATTCCCTGTATTATACCTTTTCTTCCTTAAAATACCAACCAATAGTTTCTATTTTTCTGACCAAATCCTGACTGATTCATATACTGTATCTTTATTACCGTATTTGCCCAGTGGCTTCTATGAAGACTTTAGAAGACCATGTAAGGTGAACACTGGAAATTAGTTCCAGCTGCTGTATAACACAGGGACCTCAGTTCAGTGCTCTGTGATGACTTAGAAGGGTAGGATGGGGATGACTTGGAGGGAGGCTCAAGAAGGAGGGGATATACATATCTATATACATATATATCTGACTCACTTGGTTGTACAGCAGAAACACAACATTGTAAAAACAGTTATCTTCCAATTTAAAAACATAAGAAAATATCTTACCAAACATATTTCAAAATGCATGCCTAAATACGTGTTTACCTGCAGCATTATCCTACAATACAAAGATAGCCCATAAATGGTATATTTACATGCGCTGCATATTGTGAAATATAGCTGAAGTCATTCGGCTACAAGCAAAACAAAATAGATTTAATTGGTCTGCTTGAATATTCAGCCAACTCCTATTTATTTTGTTAGTATTCCAAAATGTTACCCTGCTGGTGTTTCTGCCAGTATAGCTTACTGTGAGTTTGCCAACATAAATGGGAATAGAGCAGCAGGTTTCATTGTGTGAAAACTATGACAGATCCAAGCACATGGCTTTGAAAACATTCTTATTTTAAATTTATTTTTATCTAAATTAAAGTACATATTCTTTTGTATCACAAAAGGGAAAGGAGATGAGAAGGATAGTTAACTTCAGCAGAGAAGATTATATATATATACATATATATACATATGTATATAAATATATGTTAGTTGCATGAGCTGACTCTCCTTCACATCTTTTAGTCAAACTGCCTGGAAAAACTTTGTATTTCTAATGGTCTGTCAGGGTTTTTTGAGTGACACCCTGCAGATTTAAAAGAAAGGAAAAACTATTTCCAGGATAGAAACCAAATATCTCAACATGGAGTAGATTCATTATGGAAATCTTTTTTTAAAGTAGTGTTTTAAAGAATATATTCATTTTAAACCACTGCCAAGTAATTTATAATCAACTCAGTATATTTCTAAAAATTTTTTTTTCCAAAAGAGATATCTGTTTTTAAAAAAGAAGAGGAAAGGGAATGTTGAAGATTCTCAAAAGACTTTAAAGAAAAAAGCCCAAGCTCCTTGGCATAGCCCACCCTTCCAGGCCATCACTCCCCTCCACCAATGCTCCCTCACCCATGGACTGCCTCACACCACAGCACTTCCATGTGGGACCATTTGCTGCTCTTGGACACACCAGTACTTTCAAATCCTGCTTGAGCAATCCTTGGATCTGAATCCCGTTAGCCATCTGTAAATGTCTTTAGTTGATTTATATGTGTCTTTTCAACAGGATTGAGTTCAGTAAGTGTAGTGGTTCTTTTATTCGTTTGCATATTAATGGTGCTTAGCAAACATAGCTAGCTATGCTATGCTATGCTAAGTCGCTTCAGTTGTGTCCGACTCTGTGTGACCCCAGAGACGGCAGCCCAATAGGCTCCTCTGTTCCTGGGATTCTCCAGGCAAGAATNTTTTCAACAGGATTGAGTTCAGTAAGTGTAGTGGTTCTTTTATTCGTTTGCATATTAATGGTGCTTAGCAAACATAGCTAGCTATGCTATGCTATGCTAAGTCGCTTCAGTTGTGTCCGACTCTGTGTGACCCCAGAGACGGCAGCCCAATAGGCTCCTCTGTTCCTGGGATTCTCCAGGCAAGAATACTGGAGTGGGTTGCAACTTCCTTCTCCAATGCATGAAAGTGAAAAGTGAAAGTGAAGTTGCTCAGTCGTTCCTGACTCTTAGTTACCCCATGGACTGCAGCCTACCAGGCTCCTCCGTCCATGGGATTTTCCAGGCAAGAGTACTGGAGTGGGGTGCCATTGCCAATAAATAGCAGTTACCAATAAATGGCTAATATATGAAATGAGTGGATGGAGGAATAAATCATAGGATTTTAGATTGGGGAGAAATAGAAGAGATTTTGCTGTTCAAATTTCATCTTTCACAAAAGGAAAATGGTACTCAATGAGGCTGTGGTTTGGTCAAATTTGCACAGAATTTAGAATAGTAGAACTGCTAGTCCTAGAACACAGTTATCTCAGTTTTCCATTCAGAGGCCTTTCTACCCTTTCATTCCTGGCTAATCTGGAATTTTGTTGGAGGGACTGTTGTTCATTTTCTAAATATTTGTGCTCTGATACTCTTAATATCCTTGGGGACATCATTCACAGTTTAAAAGTGATTGGAGGAAAGTACCGGTAACTTCAGGCATTCAAACAGCTACAGAAGCACTCTCGTCTTCAGCTGCCTCTCTGTTTAGTATTTTTGCTACATGTTAATATCCTGCTACGTGTTGTAGTAGCACCATTGTGGCAATTATATAGTACTTCTACCATGGGTATAGATATTCTATATCTGTATTTGATTTTTTATTTTAAAGCTGTAGGAGTTTAAGCCCTCTTTCAGAGAGAGAGATAAAATATCTATCTACCTAAAATTTCCACCCAGAAAATAAGGACATATTTTCATTATCTTCCTAGTATTTCTTGAAGAGTGAAATATTAAATTGTGATGAAGTCTAATTTTTCGTTTTTGAAAATTGTATGGTTAATGCATGTTGTGTCTCTAAGAATCCAGTCTAGCCCCCAGATCACAAAGGTATTATTTGATGTTTGCTTTGAGAAATTTTATAGATTTTGCTTCAAAGTTTAGGGCTATTTTCAATGGTGTGAGGTAGGACTTAATTGCTGTTTCATTTCTTCATCTAAATGTGGCAATATTATTTATTGAAAAGATTTTCATTCCCCATTAATAGGTTTGACATTATTCTTGAAAGTCAGTTCAATAAACACAGATTGGTCTATTTCTGGACTCCCTGTTTTGTACTGTTGACCTATTTGTCTACTGTCTTGCTAAACTCTTTCTGTCTTGATTCTTGTAGCTTTATGGTAAGTCTTTAAATCAAGTGGGCATAAGTCTTGAAATTGTGTTTTCTCTTTCAAGATAACTTTTTGCTATTCTAGGTCCTTTTCATTTCCAAATAAATGTTAGAATCTACTTGACATATTGTACCATGTAATTCATTGAATCTATAGATCAATGTCAAAAGACTTGAAAACAATATTTTTGTCTAACTTACAAATATGATTTGATATGCTCCTTTATTTAAATCTTTTCTCTCAGTGGTGTTTTATTTTCATGAAAAAAAATTATGCATATTTTTTGCAAATTGATTCCTAAAAATAGGCATATCTTTGGAGATATTGTGGGTTTGGTTTCAGACCATCACAAGACAGCAAACACTGTGGTAAAAGAAGTCACACAAATGTTTTGCTTTCCTAGCACATATAATGGTTATGTTTACACTCTACTGAATTCTGAATTCTATTCAATATGCAGTTCAGTGCAGTCCAGTTCAGCCACTCAATCGTGTCTATTTGCGACCCCATGGACTCCAGCACACCAGGCTTCCCTGTCCATCACCTACTCCCGGAGTTTACTCAAACTCATGTCCATTGAGTCGATGATGCTACCCAACCATCTCATACTCTGTGGTCCCCTTCTCCTCCCACCTTCAATCTTTCCCAGCATCAGGGTCTTTTCAAATGGGTCAGTTCTTTGTATCAGGTGGCCAAAGTTTTGGAGTTTTAGCTTCAGCATCAGTCAGTGCTAATTTCCTTTAGGATTGACTGTTTGGATCTCCTTGCAGTCCAAAAGACTCTCAAGATTATTCTCCAAAACCACACTTGAAAAACATCAATTCTTTGGTGTTCAGCTTTCTTAATAGTGCAACACTCACATCTGTATATGACTACTGGAAAAACAATAGCTTTGACTAGATGGACCTTTGTTGGTAAAGCAATGTCTCTGCTTTTTAATATGCTGTCTAGGTTGGTCATAGACTCTTGCTTCCAAGGAGCAAGTGTCTTTTAATTTCATGGCTATAGTCACCATGGGAGCCCGAGAAAATAAGTCTCTCACTGTTTCTGTTGTTTCCCCATCTATTTGCGATGAAGTGATGGGATGAGATGCCATTATCTTTGTTTTAAGAATGTTGAATTTTAAGACAGATTTTTCACTCTCTTCTTTCACTTTCATCAAGAGACCCTTTAGCTTTTCTTCACTTTCTGCCATAAGGGTGGTGTCATCTGCATATCTGAGGTTAGTGATATTTCTACCAGCAATCTTGACTCTAGCCTGTGCTTCATCCAGTCCAGCATATGCAGGAGCATATGTCCAAAATATATGCAGTAGTGTATGTCTTTTTAAGAAAACAAACGGTAATACCATGACTTAAAACAGTGTTGGAAAAATGGCTCAAATACACTTGCATGGCATGTGTGTGTGTGTGCTCAGTTGCTAAGTCATGTCTGACTCTTTATGACCCCAAGCACTATAGCCAGCTAGGCTCCTCTGTCCATGGAATTTTCCCGGCAAGAATACTAGAGTAGGTTGCCATTTCCTACTCTAGGGGATCTTCTTGACTCAAAGATCAAACCCGAGTCTCTTGCATCTCCTGCATTGGCAGGAAGATTCTTTACCACCAGGCCACCTGGGGAGCCCACTACCTTCAATTTATAAAAAATGTAGTACCTGGAAAGCTCAATAAAGTGAAGCACAATCAAATAAGGCATTCTTGTATTATATTTTTGTTGCTATATTTTTTAATTGATGAGGCAAAATCCCACTATTTTATTTCACGATTTCTAAGTCCCACTTGCATTCAGACAAATTATAGAGAATACAATTATTTGCTGGACAGTGTTTAAATCTTGGAATGTAATTGTACAGTGATGTAACTATTAGAAAATGGTAGTAACTACCATTATGAAACAATGATTATTGATCCATCCTAGCTCATCAAAAAATTGACATTGTTGGTAAAAACACGTCATATGCAATAAATAAATCTGCAATAATGTTTGAAATGCCTCTTTACTTTCTAGCTTAATTTAGCTTTCCAAATTAACCATTGGATGCTGAACTTTGAAGTGCCTTTAATGGATAAGTGTACACTGTTTAGAGATGTCAGTCGTAATGTAGAGATGTCAGCAAGGACTGGTGGTGACAACTGATGCTGTAGGTTAGTATGTAAGCCTACAGTTAGCATTATGACTCCTGTCTAAGTGGAGTAACTAAGAAGATCTGTAAGATCTGCAAAATAAACTAGGAGAGACCAACAGAACAAAGAGGCAGCATGAGGCTAGCCACTGGGAGCTTGTTAGGCATCTTTGCATTTCAGCAAGTGTGGGCAAGTTAAAATTGCCTATCATTTCCCTTATTTACTCAAAACAACAATAAATTTCTACGCTCCAAATCTTTCCAGTGGTCACATTCCATTGCACCTATCAAAATGTAAAGAATCAGTCCTAATTATCACATGTTCCAGGCATGGAACAACGGACTGGTTCTAAATTGGGAAAGGAGTACCTCAAGGCTGTATAGTGTCACCCTGCTTATATGCAGAGTATATCACGTGAAATGCCAAGCTGAATGAAGCACAAGGTGGAATCAAAATTGTCAAGAGAACTATCAATAACCTCAGATATGCAGATGACACCACCCTTATGGGAGAAAGCGAAGAGGAGCTCAAGAGTTTCTTGATGAAGTGAAAGAGGAGAGTGAAAACCCTGTCTTAAAATTCAATATTCACAAAATGAAGATCATGGCATCCAGTCCCATCACTTCACAGCGAATGGATGTGAAACAATGGAAACAGTGACAGACTTGTTTACTTGGCCTCCAAAATCGCTGCAGATGGTGACTGTAGCCATCAAATTGAAAGACATTTGCTCCTTAGAAGAAAAGTTATGACCTTCCTAGATGGCATATTAGAAAGGAGAGACATTACTTTGCAAAAAAAAAGTCTATATATTGAAAGCTATGGTTTTTCCAGTAGTCATGTATGGATGTGAGAGCTGGACTATAAAGAAAGCTTAGCACCAAAGAATTGATGTTTTTGAACTTTGGTGCTGGAGAAGACACTTAAGAGTCCCTTGGACTGCAAGATCAACCCAGTCAATCTTAAAGGAAATCAATCCTAAATATTCATTGGAAGGACTGATGCTGAAGCTGAAGCTTCAGTACTTTGGTCACCTGATATGAAGAGCTGACTCATTAGAAAAGACTCTGATGCTGTGAAAGATAGAAATCAGAAGAAGGGGATGACAGAGGATGAGATGGTTGGATGGCATCACCGACTCAATGGACATGAGTTTGAGCAAGCTCCAGGAGATGGTGAAGGACAGGGAAGCCTGGCATGCTGCTGTCCATGGGGTTGCAGAGTCAGACATGACTGAGAGACTGAATAGCAATCACATTTTCAGAAAAAATACACAATATGTTCCGAATGTGTGTCATTTATTCTGATGGCCTAATCTTCATTTTTCATGCTCTGGAATGTGTATAGCAATTATATCCCTGGTAATTCCTCTTTGGAGCTTCCCTGGTGGCTCAAGGATGAAGAATCCACCTGCCAGTTCAACAGAAACAGGTTTGACTCCTAGGTGGAGAAGATTCTCCAGAGAAGGGTGTGGCAACCCACTCCATTATTCTTGGCAGGAAATCCCATGGACAAAGGAGCCTGGCAATCTACAGTCCTTGGGGTTGCAAGAGTCAGACACAACTTAGTGATGAAACAACAACAGCAATTTCCTCTTTTATATCAGATGTGAGCTGTTTGAAAACTATTTTATCATTACTCTCTGTTGCAGCCGCTTGGCAATCTTCATGTCTTCATCAGTGTTGATGTACAAACTTCTGTGTGCCCTTGGCTATACAGAATCATCTTCAGAGAGTCAGAGTACCTAAAATCTCTTTTTCTTTTTTGGTAAAATCTGGCAACTCAGAGTTCAGATGATTGGCACTTGAGATATTTTTTCCTCTTTCAATAAGACTAGTGAACAAATATCACGGTTTACTCCTAATTTAGCTGTTTTCTCCTTACTTTTCCTTTGTTTTTAAATTCTTTTTTTCATTTTGAGCTTTTGTTTAAGTATTCACTTATTTTTATACTATTCTGCTGGTAGTATATGATGTCTTGGAAAATAGAACATCCTGGGCTTTAAATTGAGATGGGGGGTTTCTTCCCAAACTGATGAAAAATGTTTATTCTAAGTTATTTTATACAGTAGTTCCCCCCCAACAGATTTGCAATAATCACATCTTTTAAATCTATAAATAATATTATCAAATTAAACTTAATCTTTGAAATCTCACAAAAAATTTGTTTTACAACTCATCCTAAATATCAAGGCTGCAAGAATAATAAAACATTTGCTATATCCAAATATTTTACAGCTGTACCTAGAAAAAGAAAAAGGCAAAGATACATATGCTTGGTGAAGGGCTAACATTGTCCTAGCAGTCAGAAATAAAATATCCAAATTATTAGCATTAATTTAATACAGTTATAAAGTCATGTTGTCATTAACAGTGATTGAACACAGGGGTTAGTGCCCAAAGGGCTGGTCACAGAAGCTGTTGCTACAGTGTCTCCTCCTCTCTGCAGCCCAGTTGTGCATCAGCTCACATGCACTTTTTCCCACCATGTGCCATGCTAAGGCACTTCAGTCGTGTCTGACTCTTTGCAACCCTTTGGACTGTAGCCTGCCAGGCTCCCCTGTCCATGGGATTGTCTAGGAAAGAACACTGGAGTGCGTTGCAGCCCCCTTCTCTAGGGAATCTTCCCAATCTAAGGGACCGAACCTTCGGGCTCAGCCACTGGGGAAGCCCTTTCCTACCACACAAAGTTCTATTAAGTAGACAACAGGAAATAATAGCAACCATAGCAAAAACTAAACAAGCCAGTTGCTTACTCTCTCTTTAGAATATGGTTATTTTCCTTGTGCCTGAAGTATTCAGCAACAACCTAAGAAAAGGAAAAGGAAAAGAAAATTTTCAGATGACATAAACTGACATTTGAAGATTCTTTGCCAAAATGGTAGCTGCTTGTTGTTTCAGTCACTGTCCTGGCAATTATCTTCACATGGGTGTATGTTCAATAGCTTCAGCTGTATATGACTCTTAGAGACCTTCTGGACTGTAGCCCGCCAGGCTCCTCTGTCCAAGGAATTCTCCAGGCAAGAATACTGGAGTGGGTTGCCATGCCCTCTTCCAGGGGATCTTCCCAACCCAGGGATCAAACCTGCATCTCCTGCATGGCAGGAGGATTCTTTACTGCTGAGCCACCAGGGGAGCCCAATATCTTCACATTCCAACCCAAAGGAGGCACAGTCTTTGAAATTTCCAGTCTTTTTTACTTCTGGGCAGTCTAAGTGTTTTATGGTGCCAGACTGAAAGCTGGGACCTTCAAAAAGCCCTCCAAGTGTATGACCCGCAGACACTACTCCAGGAGTAAGATTTCCTTGCTAGATGCACACTGGTAGATCTCCCATCTACTTAATTCTCAAACCCCACCTACTGCTGCTGCTGAGGTTAAGTGGCACTACATCTTGCTATGCCTGCACAAACCCATTTGCGGAGACTGTACACTCTGCCTCATGCTCCTGGAAGATCTTTTTGGTGCTCTTTTAAATAGCATTTAAAATTTAATTTTCTGATTATGTTTTTCAAGTACATAGTAACACAATTAATATGTGTGTACTGATCTGCTATCACCTTGCCAAATTTTATTTGTAGTAAAAATTTTAGATCCCATAAGACTTTCACACAAACCCACAGGTCATCTGTGAATAAAATGATTTCAATTTTTCTTTTCCTATTTGTACCTTTTTTTGTTTATATTGTGATGGCTTGGTTCCTAAAATTAGGGGAAATGAGTTTCCTATTTTAGCATTGATTATGGTGTTTATTGTAGGTTTTCACAGATCTCTTTATCAGATTGTGGGACTTTACATCTACACCTACATTTAAAAAATTTTCCCATGAATGGAAGTTTCATTTTATCATCTTTTTCTCCTTCTATTGAGATAACTGCATGCTTTTTTTTTTTTTACTTTTATGGTTATGTATAAAGTAGAATTATCTCTTTGTAGAAGCCCTATCTTTTAGATAAAAGTTCCTGCAGAATCTACTAAAAACTATTAAAACTAATATTTGTTAGTGACTGACCGGACTATGTTAGTGAATTCTATTTGCTCTGCAGTATAAGCTTCTGATGTTACTGTTCAAAAAGTACAGCTCTGGGGCATGCACTGTCACCCTGGGATGACAGTAGTTTTAGCAAGACTCTCTTTGACTTTCTCTTTCCCTAATTGCTTCCAGATGTTACATGCTACTAAGTTCCAGATGAGGGCTCTTTTGATTACAGTAATGCCCGGGTGAATACATTGCTCCACAGACTGATCCGATTAGATTCAGACTGCTTTGTGGGGGTAGTTTTTGAGGTCAGTGTTTGAGGTTTGTTCTGACTCTAATAGGGCTCTTCTTCATTGTATCTTTAACTGCTTCTCACTGGCAATCTAACCGGCCAGCTTGTATGTTTCATGAAATTATCTGCCTCCTCTTAATTGGTTAGCACCAAAACCACCATTGCTTTCCAAAGCCTTTTTATTCTTATTGGGCTCACACTCTGTTCTTCCAAAAGCTTAGTTCATTTGGGGAAATTTTCAAAGCTTTCTGTTTTATGTCTTTAGATTCTTTTGGGCCAAATTTCTGAACCATGGTTCTGCATCTGGGGCAGGGATAGTTGCTCAGTTCTTCACAGTCTCATAAAAGCAGTGCTGGGTGAGTAGAGGAACCTTTGGTATTCTTGGCTTGCCTCACTGCACTGGACTCTGTCTACCAAATGAACTGGGGAGAAAGCAATTAGGTTTTCAGTGTTCTCAGCATTCCAGTCTTGAGGTTGCATCTCAGCCTCTAGGCTTGAGGCTGAGCCTCTGTTTTATCAGTGGGACATTGGTGGAAGAAAGGATCTCCTCTCAGTTGGACTCATCTGGAGTTTGGTCTCAACAACTTATATGTGGAAGTCGTGAGAATCCTGGGGGCCTGTCCATCCCAGGGAGATACTTGTCTTAGTCCATTTTAGTTTCTGTATAAAATACCACAGGTTACGTAGTTTACAAAAACAGAAGTTTATCTTTCATGTTCTAGAAGCTGGAAGTTTGAGATCAGGGTTTCAGCACGGACAGGTAAGGGCTCTCTTCTAGATATCAGACTTCTCGTGATCCTCACATGGTGGAAGGGAGTGACGGGTCCTTCTGGAACCTCTTAAGGCATTAATCCCATTCATGAGGATTTCACCCTCATGACTTTCATGCCTCCTAAAGGTCTCACTTTTAATTACCATCACCTTTGGGAGTTAGAATCTTAACATGAATTTCAGTGGGACACAAACATTCAGACCATAGCCATACTATAAGAAGCCCAGAAGAAGAGGAAGCCCTGTGTTCTGCACCCACCTGGAGTGGAGTTTTCATCTTGCTGAGTTGGGAAGAGTGAGGAAAAGAGGGGGTTGTCTTTAAAATTGCACATGCTCTCACTGTTCAGCAGAGCTTAAGCAGATATTCTTGATACTCTTTCATTTCCTTCTGGACAAATTTCCCAAGATTTTAAGCAGTTTGGTTACTCTAATAATTTTCACCAGTTATGCTTGATTTTTCTGGGTAGGGAGTCCACAGGGCTCCTCTTGCTACTATCCTGGAACTAGAACTTTCAAAATCCACTCAATCTCTAGTTCCTTTTTAATGTTTAGACTTAGTGCTATTTCAGTCTATTGTTGACAAAGGTCCATTTAGTCAAAGTTATGTCTTTTCCAGTAGTCATGTATAGCTATGTACAGTTGGACCAGTAAGAAAGCTGAGCACTGAAAAATTGATGCTTTTGAACTGTGATGCTGAAGAAGATTCTTGAGAGTCCCTTGGATAGCAAGGAGATCAAACCAGTCAATCCTAAGGGAAATCAACCCTGAATATTCATTGGAAGGATTGATGCTAAAGCTGAAGCTCCAATACTTTGGCCACATGATGTGAACAGCTGACTCATTGGAAAAGACCTGGGTGCTGAGAAAGATTGAGGGGAAAAGGAGAAGGAGGTGGAAGAGGATGGGATTTTTAGATAGTATTACTGACTCAGTGGATATGAATTTGAGCAAATTCTGGGAGACAGTGAAGGGCAGAGAAGCCTGGCATTTGCAGTCTGTGAAATGAAAGTCGCTCAGTTGTGTCTGACTCTTTGAGACCCTGTGAAGTATATAGTCCACGGAATTCTCTATACCACAATACTAGAGTGGGTAGCCTTTTCCTTCTCCAGGGACTCTTCCCAACCCAGGGATTGAGCCCAGATCTCCCACATTGCAGGTGGATTCTTTACCAGCTGAACCACAAGGGAAGCCCAAGAATACTGGACTGGGTAGCCTATCCCTTCTCCAGCAGATCTTCCTGACCCAGTAATCAACAGGGGTCTTCTGCATTGCAGGTGGATTCTTTACCAACTGAGCTATCCGGGAAGTGTCCACAGTCTATGGGCTCACAAATAGTTGACACAACTTAGAGACTGAACTACAACAACAGCTCTTGTCAAAATATTCCCTTTATATTCCCTCTTTATGTTAATACTTTCTTTTAAATTCTTGAATAACGTTACAGTAAGAATTTTAACATCCAGACTGTGAATTCTAACATCTTGGTCATTTCAGGGTCTGTTTCTATTGCTATTTTTTTTTCTTGATCATTGGTCAAGGTTTCTGGTTTCTGTTTGCATGCCTAATTCTTTTTTTTTTCTGTATACAAAACTTTGTGAATGTTTTGTTATAGTGTATGTGTGGTAGGTTGTCTTTCTTTGAAATATGTTGAGTTTTGTTTGGACAGCCATTAAATTGCTGGAACACCCTCTTGATCTTATTAGCATTGAATTATGCTATTGAGGGCAGGAGGAGAAGGGGACGACAGAGAATGAGATGGTTGGGTGGCATCACCGACCGAATGGACATGAGTTTGAGTAAATTCCAGGAGTTGGTGATAGACAGGGAAGCCTGTGTGCTGCAGTCCATGAGGTCACAGAGAGTCGGACATGATCAGTGACTGAACTGAACTGATGTTTTGCTAGTGACTGCAGTCAGGAAATTAACAGATGCTTGCTCCTTGGAAGAAAAGCAATGACAAACCTAGACAACATATTAAAAAGCAGAGACATTTCTTTGCCAACAAATGTCCGTATAGTCAAAGCTACGGTTTTTCCAGTAGTCATATATGGCTGTAAGTGCTGGTCAATAGAAAAAGGCTGAGCACCAAAGAACTGATGCCTTCCAACTGTGGTGCTGAAGAAGACTCTTGAGAGTCCCTTCGACAGCAAGGAGATCCATCCAGTCAATCCTAAAGGAGATCAATCCTGAGTATTCATTGGAAGGACTGATACTGAAACTGAAGCTCCATTCCTTTGGCCACCTGATGCAAAGAGCCAACTTATTGGAAAAGACCCTGATGATGGGAAGACTGAGGGCAGGAGGAGAAGGGGACAACAGAGGATGAGATGGTTGGATGGCATCACTGACTCAGTGGACATGAGTTTGAGCAGACTCTGGGAGACAGTGAAGAGCAGGGAAGCCTGGAGTGCTGCAGTCCATAAGGTCGGAAAGGGATGGACACAACTGAGCGACTGAACAACAACAATGCTTTTCTGCCCCAGACCTGGACTGGATTTTCCTTTTACCCTAGGGCTTGTCCCTTTTCCTAGGGCACACTCTTTAATCCCAAAATATCACTTTCCTTTGGTCTATACTTACTGTCTAAGTTGCTTAATCATGTCTTTCCATTCTGGCTGGACTGGAATTTCCATATCTTTGAGACGTGTGACCTCTTTATTTCTGTGCAGCTCTCATTCCTGGAGCCACACTCTGCTATGCAAGACGGAGTCTTGCCTGGCACATGCACAGCTGGCGCACACTAGCGTGCTAAGTCACTTCAGTTGCAGCCAGCTCTTTGCAATCCCATGATCTGTAGCCCGCCAGGCTCCTTTGTCCATGGACTTCTCCAGGCAAGAATACTGGAGTGGGTTGCCATTTCCTCCTCCAAGGAATCTTCCTAATCCAGGGATCACACCCTCATCTCTTAAGTCTCCTACATTGGCAGGCAGGTTCTTTACCACTAGCACCACCTGGGAAGCCCATTCACAGCTCAGTTCCAGCTAAAGACTCAGAGGACCACTGGGCAGACTTCAGGGTTCCTCTCTGTGCACTTTCTCCTTCCAAGTATCCTGACACACAAATTTTCATCTGATTCAACAGCCAGGAATTCTTTGCTCTGTCTTTTTAGGCTAGCAAAACTTTCATTTTGCTCTGCTTCTTGCCATGGTACCACTTCCCTATGCCATAGTGCAGAAATGGCTTGCAGTCTGAATGCCAAGACAAATGTGGGATTTCGTTTTTGTATTTTTCTTATCTCGGAGATCACTGTAGGGACCTTCCTGGTGGTCCAGTGGCTAAGACTCTATACTCCCAGTGCAGGCGACCTGGGTTCAGTCTCTGGTTAGAGAACTAGATACCACATGCCACAACTTGGAAAAAAAAAAAAAAAGATCCTGCGTAATGCAGCTAAAGGTCTTTCATGCCACAAGGAAGGTCAGACATCTCACATGCCGTAACTAAGACCCAATGCAACCAAATAGCTAAATGTTTTGTAAAAATTTAATGTGCTTTGAGGCCAGGTACATAATGTCAGAAATGGTTTTGTAATGTATTTCAACCAGAGTTATAGGAGTTTATGTTGAGAGAGTGACCTAGGTCAATTGCATTGTTATAACAAAACACCATTATTTTGTTAACAATCACATAAACAATTAAAATTTATTTCTCAGAGTTCTGAAGACTGAAAAATCTGAGATCAAGCTGCTGGCAGATTTGGTGTCTGGTGAGGGCCCACTTCCTGGTTTTTGAAAGTGAAAAGTGAAGGCGAAGTTCATTTAGTCATGTCCAACTCTTTGCAACCCCATGGACTATACAGTCCACGGAATTCTTTAGGCCAGAGTACTGGAGTGGGTAGCATTTCCCTCCTCCATCCTGGTTTATAGGCAGCCATTTTTTTTTTCACAGTGCCCTCAATGTAGCAGAAAGGGTGAAGGATCACTCTGGGGTGTCTTTTTTAAGGACATCAACATTATTAATGAGGGCTCCACCCTTATGACCTAATCACCTGCCAAATGTCCCACCTCCTAGCACCACCACATGAGGGATTCGATTTTTTTTTTTTTTTCAGTATTTATTTATTTAATTTTGGCTGCATTGCGGTGCATAGATTTCTCTCTGCGGTAGCTTCTTGCTGCGGAGCGTGGGTTCCAGAGCATTCGGGCTTCAGCAGTTGCGCTGCACAGGCTGTTTCCCATGGCACACGGAATCTTCCTGGACTAGGGATCCAACCTGTGTTTCCTGCATGGGCAGGTGGATTTTCAGCCACTGGACTACCAAGGAAGTCAGGGGATAAGATTTCAACGTGTGAATTATGAGGCGACAAGTCATCCAATTCGCAGCAGAAGCTACAGAAGCAGAATTCTTGCCCCTCCCCCATTTAAGATATCGTAACCTGTATTAATGGATCACTCAATATTTAGATATCTAACTTGAATCTAAGTGTATCAAACCTGGGCAGGACATATTTGTGTTATTTTAGTCAACTAACCAGTCATGTCTTATCCTAGGAAAGAAACCACAGCAGGACTAAACAGGATATAAGAAAATTCCAACAGAGGGTACCATTGAGTCTAAACTCTTCTTGTTTCTTCTGTGTCAATCAAGGACCAGACAAAGTCTGTCTCAACATTGTACATGAGAGGAGATATCTGAGAGGAACACATTTCTGGGCATTTTAAATAATTCAAATTTAATTTAAGTAATTGGAAATTTGAGTGTCGAGAGTAAAATGATCCAAGCAAGGTCTGCAATCAAAGCTGGGCCATTGAAGAGGGGGCTTCTTGCCCAGCTGTAAAAGAGTAAATTTGATTTAATATAAACAAATGACATTCAAAATGTTTAGATAGCACAGCATCAGTGCAATGGCTTAAGCTTTATATATGATTTCAGTTGACAAAGTATGTTGTAGTTGATACTCTCCAGACATGCTAAATTTTGGAAAAATTTTATTACTGATATAACTTATGTGAATTGACTTAAAAATTTTTCTCACTTGTATATATGTTAAGCATATTGCTGAGAAAATGTCAAATAAATATAATCACACCTCATGTTTATGAAACATTTCAACATATGAGTAAGATTGCCCCACACAGACACTTAATTTGAAATACAAATGTTAAGACTGTCAAAGTTATTATACCCTTTAGAGGAGGATTTTGCCTATGGCATCTTTACAAGTGGTATGAACTAGTTAAAAATGTCTTCTTTATTTTGAGAGAGAAAAATGGTAATTTTCACTTTTAGTTTCTACTTCAGGCACCAGTTTCCTTTGTATGAAAGGAGGAATAATTTTGCCATGAACCAAGATCTCCTAATGCAATGTTCTACTTTGTGATTTAATTTTCAATTGATTAACAAATTCCATCAGGCGCTAGATTGCTGCTGATATGGGTTGAGTGGACCTGCGAGTAATGAAACATAAGCCAAGCACTATATTTTCAGCGCTGCAGAAAGTCTCTTCTACTACCCGTGACATCTAAAGTGTAGAGTTTGCCCACTTTAAGGGACTTCCCAGGTGGCTCAGTGGTAAAGAATCTGCCTGCCAATGCAGGAGACAAAGAGATGCAGGTTTGACCCCTGGGTTGGGAAGACCCCCTGAAGGAGGAAACGGTAAACACTCCTGTATTCTTGCCTGGAGAATTTGATGGACAGAGGAGCCTGGCAGGCTACAATCCATGGGGTCACAAAGAGTCAGACACAACTGACTCTTCAGTCAGTCAGCAACTGAGCACACTCACACTCCCACTTTAACTGCACAGACACTACAAATATATTCTAGAAAATTCCATCACCATTGGATTGATCAGTTTCTGCAAGTTGCTCATGTAATAAAACTGATATTGGAAAGAAAGTCTTTGCCAGAACGGCCAAGCACCATTCCTGCATTCAGGTAAGTCATCAAAAATAAACATGTAAGTCATATTATCTTAGATTCCTCAATAAATGATTATACTGAGTAAAATTTAAATCCTCGTGTGCTCAGCTGAGGAAAATGACAAACAGAATCATGCATTTGATCAGTTTTAAAGTTACTAAACTATTACATCATTTGGTGTCCCTGAAATAGGAAAAGGAGTCAAGGTTGTATATTGTCACCCTGATTATTTAACTTAAATGCAGAGTACATCATGAAAAACGCTGGGCTGGATGAAGCACAGGCTGGAATCAAGATTGCTGGGAGAAATGTCAATAATCTCAGATATGCAGATGACACTACCCTTATGGCTGAAAGTGAAGAAGAACTAAAGAGCTTCTTGATTGAAAGTGAAAGAGGAGAGTGAAAAAGTTAGCCTAAAGTTCAACATTCAGAAAACTAAGATCATGGTATCTGGTCCCATCACTTCATGGCAAATAGATGGGGAAATAATGGCAACCGTGAGAGACTTTATTTTCTTGGGCTCCAAAATCATTGCAGATGGTGATTGCAGTCATGAAATTAAAAGACACTTGCTCCTTGGAAGGAAAGTTATGACCAACCCAGACAGCATGTTAAAAAGCAGAAACATTACTTTGCTGACAAAGGTCCATCTAGTCAAGGCTATGGCTTTTCCAGTAGTCATATATGGATGTGAGAGTTGGACCATAAAGAAGGCTGAGTGCAGAAGAATTAGTGCTCTTCAACTATGGTGTTGGAGAATACTCTTGAGAAGCCCCTTGGACTGCAAGGAGATCCAACCAGTCCATCTTAAAGGAGATCAGTCCTGGGTGTTCTTTGGAAGGACTGATTCTGAAGCTGAAGCTCCAATACTTTGGCCACCTCATGCGAAGAACTGACTTATTGAAAAAGACCCTGATGCAGAAAAAGATGGAAGGCAGAAGAATAAGGGGATTCCAGAGGACAAGATGGTTGGATGGCATCACCGACTCAATGGACATGAATGTGAGCAAGCTCCAGGAGATGGTGAAGGACAGGGATGCCTGGTGTGCTGAGGTCTCAAAGAATCAGACACGACTGAGCAACTGAACAGTCATATTGCATGAGAAAATGTTCTGTGCAGCCACAGAGGATACAGTGACAAATGGAGCTGATGTTGAATATAAACTTGCATCATGGAATAATTCCAGCCAATTGCAGGTGAACCAGCAGAGAAACAGCCTATCTACAGAACTGTACACAAGAAATAAATGCTTGTTTGAGCAGATGAATGGTGGCATCATCTCAATGGATGACCATAGTTGATCAAAGGTGTATAAGAAACATGACAACAGTGAATATCTTTAATATTTATTTATATAATTTATCTCATAAATTATTGATAAAAGTAATATTTTTCAATGGAAAGTGATTTTAAATCACTGGACAACAAAGGGAAAAATTTGAAAGCCAATAAAAATACTTAGGTGAAATTTAAAAATAAAATGCTATAAAAATGAGTTATGAGAAATGAATTTGATTTTTAAATATCAAATAATCTAACATTTTAAATTGAAAATGCTTGGTTCCAATAACAATGGTGTTTGCAGCATTCTACTGGTGAGGGGTTAAATTGGCTGAGAAAAAGAACTTTCTTAATATAAATAAATTGGCTCAGAAATCTTATAGTATTTGTCTTGAGTCTTTAAGAAGATCAAATAATTTATTTTCCAGGGATCTTTTCTAAAGAAATGACAGAAATATTTGGCTACTTTTAAGTGAAGTATCCATAGTAATATGTTACATATTTTTTCTTACAAAGAGGAGAACCTGAATGCTCTACCATAGGAAATGCTTAAATGAGACTTTTGACGCATATATAAACAGATACCATTATTGGAAACAGAAGCAGTATTATCAAAGAAATTTTCATGACACGAACCTACTTGTTATATTGCTTTGAAAAGCAAAATACAGAATTTTGTGCAAAAGAAGAAAGAAGAAAATGTCTAGTGAAAATGCTCTAAGATATTACCAACGACCACTCACTTCTACTCCAACAGTCTCTCCTGTGCTTTGTAATTTGGTTTCTGACCCCAGTTTGCTACATAGCGGTTTCTTAAAGGACATTAATAACCTACTTTTCAGTTACAAAGGATGTCATTAACCGAGTTTTTATTCTTTTTGAGCCCTTCAAAAGTCTTTAACACTTTAACCTTTAACAAATCCTTCAAATATTTAAGTTGTTTCTTTCGTCTGTCAGTGCTTCCTTTGGGTCTCTTGTCCCTGTAATTCCTGTTTCCTCTCTCTTTTTGGCATGTTTTCCTGCCTCCACTGAGATGTAGTGTTCCCACAGGTTTTGGTCCTTGGCTTCTTTCTATCTTAATGTGTAATTTTCTCCTAGAATATTACACCTTGCTACTTCCAGCCTTCTAAGAGACACCATCGCTTGACTGAAGCCTCACTGTACTTGCTCGTTAACATGCCTATTTGAGGAGTTATTGTTTTTTTAATCATGACTAGAGATCAAATTGCCAGCATCCCCTGGATCATGGAAAAAGCAGGAGAGTTCCAGGAAAACATCTATTTCTGCTTTATTGACTACACCAAAGCCTTTGACTGTGTGGATCACAATAAACTGTGGAAGATTCTGAAAGAGATGGGAATGCCAGACCACCTGACCTGCCTCTTGAGAAACCTGTATGCAGGTCAGGAAGCAACCGTTAGAACTGGACATGGAACAACAGACTGGTTCCAAATAGGAAAAGGAGTACGTCAAGGCTGTATACTGTCGCCCTGCTTATTTAACTTATATGCAGAGTACATCATGAGAAAGTCTGGGCTGGAAGAAGCACAAGCTGGAATCAAGATTGCCGGGAGAAATATCAATAACCTCAAATATGCAAATGACACTATCATTATGGCAGAAAGTGAAGAGGAACTAAAAAGCCTCTTGATGAAAGTGAAAGAGGAGAGTGAAAAAGTTGGCTGAAAGCTCAATATTTAGAAAACTAAGATTATGGAATCTGGTCCCATCACTTCATGGGAAATAGATGGGGAAACAGTGGCTGACTTTATTTTTGGGGGCTCCAAAATCACTGCAGATGGTGACTGCAGCCATGAAATTAAAAGATGCTTACTCCTTGGAAGAAAAGTTATGATCAACCCAGATAGCATATTACAAAGCAGAGACGTTACTTTGCCAACAGTGGTCTGTCTAGTCAAGGCTACGGTTTTTCCAGTAGTCAGGCATGGATGTGAGAGTTGGACTATGAAGAAAGCTGAGTACTCACCGAAGAACTGATGCTTTTGAACTGTGGTGTTAGAGAAGACTCTTAAGAGTCCCTTGGACTGTAAGGAGATCCAACCAGTCCATTCTGAAGGTGATCAGTCCTAGGTGTTCTTTGGAAGGAATGATGCTAAAGCTGAAGGTCCAGTACTTTGGCCACCTCATGCGAAGAGTTGACTCATTGGAAAAGGCTCTGATGCTGGGAGGGATTGGGGACAAGAGGAGAAGAGGACGACAGAGGATGAGATGGCTGGATGGCATCACTGACTTGATGGACGTGAGTCTGAGTGAACTCTGGGAGTTGGTGATGGACAAGGAGGCCTGGTGTGCTGTGATTCATGGGGTCGCAAAGAGTCGGACATGACTGAGCGACTGAACGGAAAGCAGTAGTAGTCTGTATGGACTAGTTTTGTGATGGCCATTCAGTGGACTTCCTCTTCATTCTTTGAGCTATTTTCTCTCCCTTGGTAATTGCCTATCAGCTTAGTGTGAATACTACATCAGAACATATTTTTGTTCAAAAATATTTGATCGCCTTTTTACACACATTTGCAAAGGATACTTACCTCTGCCACTGATGTTAGGCTTGCTCATGTGAGTTCTGCTTTGAACTCATAGAGAGTATGCTTCCTTGAGCCATAGCTTTAGGCTCAATCATGTATCTTGCTTTTGGTCAAATGAAGTTAGCAGCTGTGACAGTAGGAGAGGCTAGACCTGCTCTCATATGTTTGGACTTGTCATCTTACATTTATGCCATCAGTATGAAAACTTGTCCCACGTAGCTACTCTCCAATTATAGACTCCAGAATAAACAAACATGCAGCAGACACAAGTCAAATGTACAGTGAGGATCAGGAAGGGCCAAGTACACAGACTGAAGCAAAGTCACACTTCTGGTCTCAGTCTATTCCAGCTTTCCTGCAGCCAACACACAGACAGGTGAACAAGAATAAATGATGATGAGTTTAAGCCATGAGGTATTTTATCTTTAATTTTTGAAAAAATTTTATTGAAATATAGTTGATATAAGTATACAATATGATTCACAGGTTTTAGAGATTATCCTCTATTTTTGGGTATACATGTGCTCAGTTGCTCAGCCATGCCCAGGTCTTTGAAACCCCATGGACTGTAGCTTGCCAGGCTCCTCTGTCCGTGGAATTTTGCAGGCAAGAATACTGGAGTGGATTTCCACTTCCCACTCCACAGGATCTTCCCTACCCAGGGATAGAACCTGGGTCTCTCTTGGGTCTTCTGCATTGGAAGGCGGATTCTTTACCAGTGCACCATCTGGGAAGCATATAAAATATTGGCTATATTCCCTGTGTTGTACAATATATCCTTGTATCTTATTTTATATCCTAATAATTTATATGCTTCATCCCCTACTCCTTTATTTCTCCTCCCACTTCCCTTTCCCCATTGGGAACAACTAGCTCATTCTCTATATTTATAAGTCTGCTTCTTTTTTGTTAGGTTCAATAGTTTGTTGTGTTTTTAGATTCCACATGTAAGTGAAATCTTACATGTCTTTCTCTGTCTGACTTAGTTCATTTAGTATAATGACCTTGAGGTCCATACATGCTGCTGCAAATGGCAGAACGTCATCCTTTTTTTATGAAAGTGAAAGTGAAGTCGCTTAGTCATGTCCAAATCTTTGTGACTCCATGGACTGTAGCCTACCAGGCTCCTCCATCCATGGGGTTTTTCAGGCAAGAGTATGGGAGTGGGTTGCCATTTCCTTCTCCAGGGGATCTTCCTGACCGCGAGACTGAACCTGGGTCTCCTCCATTGTAGGCAAATGCTTTACCGTCCGAGCCATCAGGGAAGTCCTCTTTTAAAAACCATCCTTTTTTATGGTTGAGTATTATTCTGG